>JAVSCE010020984.1:0-217734 GCA_032199065.1 Smutsia gigantea
ACAACATATATTACTTTTAAAATAAAGCACCCAAAATAAATAATAAATAAAACATCAAGACAGAATATTTTCTGCCTGCTATCTATCTGTCTGAATGTCTGTCCAAATTTACAGAAGTGTCCATCTTAAAAAATAAATGTCATGAAGGGGAATTTTGATTCTCTTCAAAATACAACACACATTTTTTTCCCCTTATAACTTCATTCATAAATTTGTCTGGAATGTCCTTTCCTCTCCTTGTTGCTTTTGCCATTTATTTAAGGTTCATCTTTTTGCACTAGCTCTTTTTTGGTGCTTTTTTCATCTTGAGGAACTCATCTTTGCTTCTACTGAATTATGATATGATACAGCACATGTATCTTATATGGTAATTGTACTTACATTCCTTATCTATTGTTGCATTAATAGCTTGTCCAACGAGCATTGTAGTAACCAACTTAAATTTACTCTCTTAAAATTTGTGTATGTCAGGTGTCTGGGCACAGCTCAGCTGGATCCTGTACTTAAAGAGTTTCACAAGTCTGCAGTAAAGGTGTTGGCCTAACTGTTGCTCTCTGAAGCTGTGAATCCTCTTCTAAGCTCATATGTTGTTGGTAGAATTCAGTTTCATTTACTTGTGGGATTGAGGACCCCATTTTCTTGCTGGCTGTGTAGAGTCTGATGTCAGCTCCCAGAAGCTGCCAGAAGACCCTGGGCACATGGCCCTCTCACAGTTTGGCTGCTTACTTTTTCAAGGCTGGCACGAGAATCTCTCCAGTTTGGTAAGGCAGAGCCTTATAATGTAATATATCATGGGAATGACTGTTTTTCCCATTTGCTGTTTAAAGTAACCTAATTAAGGAATGACTATCTCATCATCTTTGCCATATTCCATTTCCTAGAAACAAGTCCCAGATTCTGCCCACATTGAACTCAAAGGGATGGGATCATATGACCATAATCTTTGAAGGTCACCTTAGAGTGTGACCACCATAGCACTTATATTCGAGTTTAAAGCTGGAAGGGACCTCAGAGTATTCTCTTTCTCTCCCCACCTAAAATATAAGGAAAGCTTATCTCCAGTCCTTAGCTTAGTCAAAAGACTTTTTCAGTTATTATGTAGATAAAATGATGAAGGCTATAAAATAGAGCATATATTAAACCTGGAAATATTACAGAGGAAATAGTGACAATTTTTGCTGACTGATTAGGAGCCTGCAGGAAGGTGGTGGAGAAGAGGGAGTACTTGATATTAAGTTTGAGGTTGCTTGTTTGGGAGCTGGGAGTCAGTGGTGTGCCATTGACTAATCAATTCAATTAATGTTTCAGTGCTGCGAGGCAAATATATTGATGTTAATTCACAATGTGGTTTTTGGTCTCTAGGGAGAAACTAAGAAGCACAAACCAGTATTTCACATCTGTACTCATGAAAGCCTTTGCTCTCTTTATCTGTAGAGACATAGGAAGTTATTCATTAGCAGGTTTTAAAATTGCATTAAGAATTTTTTTTTATCTGTAATGCCTGAATGTGTACTGTTTAATGGCATTTGATAAATACTGTAATGATGTTACCCAAAAGTCATAGATAAAACACTGCATTAACTTCTGAAGTGGCTGGGACATGGTTTGAGGGATAATGGGGAAGTTCTGATAGATATGGAATTAAATTATAAATAGTGTATATGAACTTAATACAGATACGGAAAAAGTAGTAGAAGAGCAGAAAGCTTTTCCATCTTTTTAAGGGTTTTCTGTTTTCTTTTGATTTAATTATTGCTTGTTATAAAACTTCAAAGAATAGAGAAATAAGAGGGGGAGGACATATAGCCCCATTTTGTAGAGCAGGGTGTGGCACACTTTTTTGTAAATGGCCAGAAAAAAGTATTGTAGATTTTGCCAGCCATATATTCTCTGTTAAAACTATTCAACTTCATGTAGCATTTATGGTGATGTGAAAACAGCCAAAGATAATAGTTAAACAAATGGACTTGGCTTTGTTCCAGTAAAACTTTTTTTAACACAAACAGTTGGCAGGCCAGATTTGGCTTGCAGGCCATAATGTGCTGACCTTATTCTTGATAATTGACAGTTTGGTGTATTTTCTAACATTTTTCCCAAACCCATATTGTACATAGTATTCTTCAATTTTCTTTCTTCCACTTAACAGTATGTTGTGGAAAACATTTTATTGTCAATTCAGAAGAATCTGTCTCATTGTATGATTGTATATTTTGTTCTTTCAATTTTTCACTTTTATAAACAATGTTATTTATAGTGAACTTTCTCATACACACCTATATCTATATGCCCTTGTGGGAGCATGTTCATATGGGAGGTTAACAGAAGTGTAATAATTGCTTTATATCAAAATGTATGCATATCTCATTTATAGTTTTGATAAAAATGTTATTAGAAGGTGAGAGGCAAATATCCTCATGGAGTGGAAATGGGTTCCTGGTATCTATTGACATGCCATTGTTGGTGACTGTTGGGTGAAACTTTTGTAAGTAAGCATTACCTATTACCTTATCATTGCAGTTTAGCCACTTATGCTATTTAAGTTAAAAAAATAATCCTAACCCTGCTCAAATATTCTTTCCAATTAAAGACGGGAGTTTAGAAGGCCTATACATTAACATGTTCCAGAAACCTTATATAAAAATTCATTTATCTATAATTCATTTATATAAAATGAATCATTTTGTAGGTATTTATGGTAGGTAAATGGTGTTGTGGAAGAATTTACTAGGATGGGTCATGCTTTATAAATCCAAGGTATTTTATTGCAAGGTTTAGAACTGTGTAATCATTAGTGATGTTCCATATGAGACATTATATGGAGAGGTCTAAGTTTAATCACCAAAGTGAACCATCTCTTACTCTTGGCTTCTAATCCATAGATTAGTTTTTTTTTTAATGTTTACAGTGGTAATTCACACAGTATATATATATATATTTTGTGCATTTGCTCAACATTGTTACTGAAATTAATTTTGTTTTGTATAATATTAACTGGTTCTTTTTGATACTGTTTGGTATTTTGTTATATGAATATTTCATGATTTAAAAACATCTGTTAATCTTATTGAGTATTTGAATTGCTAGTGTTTGGCTATTATAAATAAGGTTGTTATAAATACCATTTTTCATGTATTTTGTGATTATGGGAGTTCCATTGTTTCATATCCTTGCCAAAAATGGGAAATACCTTTTTTTAACACAGTGATTCTGGTGGAGTATGGAGTGTAGTATATCTTACAGTTTTAATTTGTATTTCCCTGATGAAGAGTAATCCTCAACACCTTTTAATAAACTTATTAACTGTCTGAAAATCTTTCGTGAAATGGTTATTCATTTACTTTACTCATTTCTAAAATTGTTATTATTACCTTTCCTTTATTTGTAAGGGTTTCTTAAATATTTAAGACATAACTTACTTGTTGACTGTATTTCAAATATATTCTCCCTTTCTAAATTTTGCCTTTTAATTCTCTTAGCAGTGGCCTCCATGAATATAAATAAATCTTTAATTTTAAAGAAGTTCAGTTTATCATATTTTTTTATGGTGTATATTTTATGTTTTTTCAAGAAATTTTTAACCTAAGTTATGAGTATACTCTGTTCTTATATAATCTTGTGAAAGCTTCTAGAAATGTTTAGGTCTTGTCTATGGTATATTTGGAATTAATTTGTATTGTATGAGATAGAACTCAAGGTTAATTTTGTCCATATGAACATCAATTGACTGATCCAGAACTAGTTACTGAAAAATACCATCTTTTTCCTACTTAATGCAGAAAACCTTTGCCATAAATCTTATGACCATACACACACACACACACACACACACACACACACACACACGTTTGTGTGTGTGTGTGTGTGTGTGTGTGTATGTGTATATATATCTGAGTCTGTTTCTGGACATTCTCTTCTTTTCCATTGATCTGTTCATCTGTCCTTGCCTCAATACCACACTGTCTTAATTACTGTATCTATATAATAAGCACTAATATTTGATAGTATAAGATGTCTATTATTATTATTATCCCTCGTCTTTTCCTGTCTTCAAAATTTTCTTGGCTACTCTTTGTTCTTTACATTTTCATACAACTTCTAACATCAGCTTGTCAAATTCCATAGAAAGACTTACTAGGATTTTAATTGGGTTTTATTATATGTATAAATCACTTTGTGGAGAGTTGATATCTTTACAGTATTGAACCTTCCATTTTCATGAACATGGTATGGTGCTTTTCTTAATTTCTTTTAGGTCTTTAATTTCTCTTGGTGTTCTTTTTGTCTACATATAGAATTCTACCACATTTTGTTAGTTATTCCTATACATTTTGATGATTTTTCATGCTTTTAAAAATAGTACTTAAAATTATTTTCACTTTGTTGGTAACTGTTAGAGTGTAGTTGACTTTTGTGTATTTACCTTAAGTCTAGTGACTTTTCTAAATTCAATTATTAATTTTAATTGTTTATATATTCTTTTACATTTTATTAGCTTTAAAAAACCCCTTTTAGTTTATTGATATTCTAAAGTATATTTTTATTTTGTATTTAATTTTTGCTCTTTATTTTACTTTTAATGTATTTCAATTACAGTGATCCTTTTCTCATTTCTTCAGTTGAATACATTGGCAATTTATTTTCAGAGCTTCTTCTTTCTTTAATGTATTTATTTAGTGTATAATTTCCCTTTTAAGTATAGATTTAGCTAAATCCCACATTTTAGCATGTTTTTATTATCTTTTATTTCAAAGCATTTCCTAATTTCCGTTGTTAAATTTTATTTGATGAACTCAGTGGTGCATTCCTTAGTTTTTAAGTGTGTGGTGAAATGGTATTTTAGCTACTATGGCTGGTAACAATATTACCACAGTTTTGCCTTAAAAAGCAACACATTTATAATCTCACAATTTCTGTAGGTTGAGAATCTAAGGTATAGCTTGACTGGGCCCTCAGCTTCAGGTCTCTCACAGGGCTACAATTTAGGTGTTTGTGGGGTGCAGTTTCATTTGATATTTGATAGGGGAAGGATCTGCTTCCAAATTCATCTGGTTGTTGGAGGGATTCAGTTCTTTGTGAGTTGTTAGACTAGTCTCAGTTCCTTGCTTGTGGTTGTCTGGAGGCTGTATTCAGCTCCTTGCCACATGGGCCTGTCCATAGGACAGCTCATAACCTAGTAGTTTCTTCAGGGAAGTCAGTAAAGTCTGCTAGCAAAATGCAAGTTAGAAACTTAATATAGTAATGGAAATGATATCCCTTCCATGTTGCTGCATTTTATTGCTGAAATGCATGCCATATTTCCATCCACCATCTAAGGGAGAGGTTTAAGGGTCTCAGGAGGTTGGGAGAGTTGGGGGCCATCTTTGGGTCTCTGCACAGTGTTCTATCTTGTTATTTTTTACTAGTTTAGTTATTTTCTATGAGAGAATATACTCAGTATGATTTCTGCCTTTGAAATTTATTACAGATTTCTTTGTGACTGCAAATATTGCTTGCTTTGTTTGTGTCCCATGTGTCCCTGAAAGAATGTTTATTCTTCACTTAGTGGATGTAGTATTTTATATATATGTCAGTTATGTTAGGTTTGTAATCACACTATTAAAATATTCTATAGGTTTTCTATACCCAGTTTTTAGCCATATTCTTAGCAATATACAAATAATCTCAATATTCTCAATTTCTATCTCTCTGGTTCATTTATCTTACCATATGAAGTTAGTCTCTTTACCTCTAATTTTGCTTCTTAAAGCCAATTTTTTCTTACATTAATAAAGATATATTTATTTTTGTTCCTTTGCTATTTTTAATTGTTCACTTTTTCTGGAAAATTTCCTTCTTCCTTTGTGAACTTTAATTGAAATTGTGTCATTTATAAGCAGCATATACTTAAAAAAATCTCCTTGCCAATAATTTTATTATTTAATGTTTGCCTTCTGTATATTCCTAATAATACATTAAAATTTAACCTCTTTATTATTGTGTGCTTGGAACATTTTGCATGTTTCCTTTTTCTTTTTTTCCCTTCCTTTGAGCTAAATATGTTCTGTTATTCAGTATTTTCCTGTTGGCTTATTGGGTATACATTATTTTAGATACCTTTAGTGGTTGCTTAGAGATTGCAACCTGAATATTAGAATTGTTAACATCTAGTATAAATTGGTTTTTATCAATTCATTGACAGTAAAAGAATATTACAACACTAATTGCTTTTCATTTCTCTTGCCTTGAATGTTATTGTTATGTATGTTAAGATTATGATATTTTTGAATTTTAGAAGTCATTATTATAATTGTTGTAAACATTCAGTATTCTTTTAGATTTATCCATGTTTACCTTTTCCATTGCTTTGTCTTTTACTTCCTTGTCTTTTATCATCAGTCTGATATTTTTTTTCTGTTTGAAGAACTCTCTTTAGTGGGTTGTTTAGTGACAAATTCTCTGTTTTGCTTGTCGTTAAGTGTCCTTATTTTGCTTTTGCCTGAGAGGAAAAACTTTTCCTCTAACCTCTTAGGTTCTTTTTTGGGGGGACTGTGAATTGAACTGGCAAAAGACAGATTGGGAGGAGGAAAGACAGATTTTAGGAAGAATAAATGGAGTCTTAAGAGAATATATGGGAGGTAAGATAGTTTTTTGACAATGTCCCTTCAAGCAATTTCTTCTCCAGGTGTGGACTTCTAATTCTCTGGGTAGCAGGAGTCAATTTTTCCCTGGTTATGAAACTTCATTCTGGAGGATTTATGACAGTTGAATTCTTTTGGGAGACTCTAGTTCAGAAGAAGAATATCAGTGGTCATATATGTTGTATATACTGACTCTCATTACTGAAAGATGTTTTTTGATACAGAATTCTTAGGTAGCTGCTATTTTTTTTAGCACTTTGAAGAGGTCATTGTATTCTTATGTTACATCCATCAGTCTTATTCTCGCTCTTTTGAAGGCAGGAAGATGCCTTACCTCTTCCACTTTCTCACTCCCCCTGGTTGCTTTTAATATTTTTTCTTCTGACTGTTTTACTGTGTTATGACTAGGGTTGGTTTTCTTTTATCCTGCTTGAAGTTTGTAGCACCTCAACACATGGCTCTGTAAATGTTGGCCATTATCCCTTCAAATAATTGCTCTTTTCTAATTACTTGTCTACTCTCTTTTTTTACTCCACATACACTCATGGTAAACCTTTTTACCATGTCCTATATATCTGTTATTTATTTTGTTAGGTTTTTATCATTTTTTCTTAACAGTTCTACAGTTTCCAATCTCTACTGGAATTCTTTTTTTTATAGAATTTATTGTTCTGAATCCTAAGTACATTTATTTCAACATTCAGATATGAAACCTTACTATCTGGGTTTTCTGTGAGTTGGCTTCTGTTTGGTTTTCATTTCTATGGTGTTATCTCTTGCTAATTCCTATTATTGCTGGCTAAATGTTGGAAATTGTATGTAAAATTTCAGGGGTGAATGTAAGTCTCTAGATGATGATATATATCTTCCTCTAGAGAGGATTTACTTTTGATTTCTGATTAGCAGTTTGACTAGGTGGTGATTATGTTAATTTAGGACTGAGCTGATTGAAGGTGGAATTTTAAAAATCTTTGTGAGAGTTTGCCCTGTTGCCAGTTTGCGTACTTTAGCATGTAGCCTTCTGAGGTCTTCTGAAAATTTGGGGTTTTACCCTGGTTGATATTTCTGATTTTTTTTTCTCCCTCACCCTGTGAAATTCTGAACATTTTGTTTAGTTTTTTGGCCACCAGTTAATCTAAATACAAATCACCACGATGTTGTTTGAGGGTCTGTTTTAGTGTTTTTGAAGACTGGTCTATTTTCCATTTCTTAGGGTATACCTGGCTTCCTTGTATAACCTTTGGTAATCTATCAGGACTCTTTCGACAGGTTATAAAATTCAGTTTTTGTCTACCTAGCTCTGTAAGAATGATAATAGTTCTGTTTAGCTTCTCTTTTCTCACTTTTGAACGTTAAATGCTTCAATGGGAAAGTCATGCTGAATGTCTTGTGTGTGCTTTCTTCTGTAGGATATTGGCTTCTTAAAACCTGGCTGTCTTGGAAACTCTAATATGTTTAAAAAAATAGTAACACAAATATTTAATTCAGCATTTTTAATTGCTTTTGTTGGATAGCTAGTTTGATGAAAGCTAATCTGCTATTTTAAGAAGGATGGCTTTTTGCTGTTATTTCCTTCCATTATTTAGTGTGAAATAATGACACTTCAATTATATCATGATATTAGAAGAGAGTATACATTCTTTCCTCCCCCAGATTATAGAATACACCACTTTTGAGCAGTGAAAATCATATGTTGTGTATGTATATATACAATATTGATTTGAAAATATTCATGTCTTTATAGGTTGCTTAGCCAAACAATGAAGGATCATCTAGTAAGAGTAGCAAACGAAGCTGAATTTATCCTGAGCAGACAGCGAGCAGAGGATATTCACAGACATGCAGAATTTGAGGTAGGTTAAACATGTGGTTGGTGTGAGGAAATACCATTTTTTAATGATAGTCACAGGAGACTACATACATAAAATGAAAGTATGGTCTAAGAAACTTTTATCATCAAAAAATTAAAAATTAATTTGTTGAGAGCATCATGCCAACCCTGAGTAGATAGTACAAATCTCTGTAGCTCTCTGCTCAATTCCAGTTCATCTACAAGTTGAACATCTTGTGTTTGGCTGATCTGGTCTTAAACATGTGAGCTGGTTCTTGACTGATAGTTTTCCAATAACATATAAATTAGTGAAGGACTTGTGCCTTCTCTGGGCAACACAGAACTAGTTAACTGGAAACAAAAACCTGGATGGTAGAGATAAGATCTTCCACATATGTAGAGAAAAGCTGAATACAGAGGCATGAAGTTTCTTTACACTTGAGGTTTGAGAGCATGCTAATCTTTGTAGCTGAGGAAATAAGGGAGCATACAGCTTTCTTTTTGGAACCTCACAGGGACCAAGTGATAGACCCTCTGAGACCACTGCTTTACTCAGCAGTTGCACACAAACATGTGTTAACAAATGTGAGTTTATAGAGGAAATTAATATTTTTGAAGCTATATAAATGCCACAAATTCACACCTAAAGTGAACTAGAAAATTTAAGAACATTTGCTAAGAACTGGAAAAACGTTGAGCACTATCCAGGTTTGTTCTAATATTTTAATGGCAGAAAATTCAAATGTTGCTGATATTTTTCTGGTACATTAAAAAAAGATGAATAACTCCCTAGTGATTATATAAAAAAGATGCTGGAAAAATGAAACTGTAGAAGACCAATTTCACTTAAGATTATGGGTATTATATTCTAACTAAAACTTTAACCAATATAATCCAACAGTGTACTGAAAGAATTATATAGTGTGACCACTTAGAATTTGTTTGTAGAATCCAGAGATGGTTTATATTAAAATATCTACTATAATATAAATTATATCAACAAATTAAAAATAGAAAAATCACGTGATAATAAATGGAGAAAGAAGCACATGATAAATTTTAGCAGTCAACACAATAAAACTCTGAGAAAAAAATGTGTATAAGAAAACAAATCGGAGAATGGGGAAAAAAGATGGCAGAGTAGAAAAGCAAGGAAAAACCCCCTCACACACACATACACTAAGTAACAAACCACAGTAAATACAAACAACCCTGAAAATGACCTGAACACTGCAGAAGAGACCACCTACACCTGATGAGGAAGAGAAGACAACACAGAGAAAGGTAAAGTGGCAGTTTGAGGTTTGAGAGAATGCTGATCTTTGTAGCTGGGACCCAGCCCTTCCCTCATCCCAGCACACAGGTGGGAGGAAGAGGAATGGAGTAGGGAGGGGATATTGGCTCAGGAACTCTGCACAGCTCGCCCTGGAGATCTGCTCTGGGAACATGAGTCCACATTGCACTGGGTTATGGTGGTTAGTGGGGCTGGACACCAGGGAGAATTAGAGCAATTGAGAGGCTGAGACTCCAGCTGCTGGTGGAGGACAGGCAAGCTCCTGTGGTCCCACTGAGACCCAACACAGAGGTGGCAGTTTGAAAGATTTAACAGCAGGGGGAAGGGTGCTTGAGGGACAAGAGTTGGATGGAACTCTCTCAACAGGAAGAAGGGCAGGTGGATGACACTTCCCTAGCCATCCCTCTGCCCAAAAGGTCGGGCACTCTCAGGAGTCCCAAATGCTCCATTCCCATTGGTAGCTCATCCCCAAGGCGCTTCCCTGCACTTCTGTCTGCCTTCTGCCTGACCTGCTTGGTCCAGCAGTGTCAGACATGTTGCCTGGCAATCATAGGTTGGCTTTAACAGATATCTTGGACCTATCTCAACCCAACTGGGGAGGTGCCGACATGAGCATGCTCTGAGCACTCCTGCTTCCTCCTTTATGGCTCAGCCTGGTGCTCAGCATTCATGTCCACCACAGTGAGACTGCATACCCATGCACTCACCTTAGAGCTGCATGATTGCCCTGCCCACCTCTTAGCCCAGCAGTGCCACCATCACTGCAGGTGAGGCAGAGGGTGGCCTAGCCCACAACATTCCCAGCAGAAACGCATCTGCTTGGCTCACAAAGGGCCAATGGAGGCAAGCTACCATCCATGCTGGACTGTGATAGGCCACTGCCTGCAGACAGGAAGAAAGGTGACTCTGCCCAAAGTTCACCAACAACAACTGGGTCTTCACCACAAAGGAGAAACAGGCACTGGGGAGTAAAGAATCTTGAGCTTATGGGCACAATAGTATGCCATCTTCATAACGACATTATTCTCTAGACCAGGAACCATAGTGGATCTATCTAATACAAAGGAAGAAACACAGAAACCCTGACAAAATGAGGAGGTAGAGGAATATGTTCCAAACAAAACTACAGGGTGAGATACCCAAAAGAAGGCTAAATGAAAGAGATCATCAGTTGTCTTGGTAAAGATTTCCATGTAATAGTCACGTATATGCTCACTGATCTATGGAAAAGTATTGATGATTTCATGGAGGACTTCAGAGATAGAAGAGCTGAAAAAGAGCCATTTAGAGCTGAAGAATACAGTAACTGAAATGAAATATGTTGCAGGTAGAGGAAACAATCAATGAGATGGAAATTAGAAAACAACCAAAGCTAAGGAACACAGAGAAAAAATAATCTCTAGAAATAAGGGGATGCTGAGAGCTGTGTGACAACTCCAAGTGAAACAATATTTGCACAATAGGGGTATCAGAAGGAGAAGCTAGAGACAAAAGAATAGAAAGTCTCTTTGAAGAAATAATTGCTGAAAACTTCCCCAATTTGGGGAAGGAAATAGACGTCCAGGTCCTGGAAGCACAGAGAACCCCTAACAAAAGGAACTCAAGGAGGACAACAAATATACTTATAATAATAAAATGACAAATATTAAGGAGGGGATATTAAAAGCAGCCAAGGGCAGAAGAAAGATTACTCACAAGGGAAACCCCATCAGGCTATCGGTAGATATTTTACAGGCCAAATGGGAGGGGCATAAATTATTTAATGTATTGAAACAGAAGGACCTTTAACCAAGAATCCTCTACCCAGCAGGATTACCATTCATATTTGAAGGAGAGATTTTAACATTTCCCAGATAAACAAAGGCTGGAGGAATTTACCACCACTGAACTGGCATTACAGGGTATGTTAAAGGGGCTTCTGTGGAGGGAAATGTTCTTAAGCATAAATAGTTTTCACCAGTTAATATAAAATGACAGTAAAGGTAGTAGACCAATTACTTACCAAGCAGGTATGATACTAAAACAAAGCAAAATTAGTAAAACCAACTATATACAAAATTAGTCAAGGTTTGCACAAAAGGTGCAGATTATGACATCTAATACATAAGGTGTGGAGGAGGATGAAGAAGAAGAAAGAAGTAATTTTAGATTGTGAGAAGAGGAAGAAAGAAGTAATTTTAGATTGTGTTTGAAATAGAGCAATCATCAACTTAATATAGACTGTTATATAGTCAGGAAGCTATCCTTGAACATATGGTAGCCACAAACCTAAAGCATATAATAGATACACAAAAAATTAAAAAAGAGGGATCTAACCACAACACTAAAGAAAACCATCAGATAATAGAAGAGTATAAGAGAGGAACAAAGGAAAAGAGAGGACGTATAAAATCAACCATAAAACAATTTGCGATATGGTAATAAATATATACCTATCAATAATTACCTTACTTGTAGATGGACTGAATGCACCAATCATATGACATAGAGTGTCAAAATGAATAAAGAAACAAAACCCATCTATGTGCTGCCTACAAGAGACTAATTTAGGACCTCAAGACATACACAGACTGAAAGTGAAGGGATAGAAAAAAAATATTTCATACAAATAATAGGGAGAAAAAAGCAGGAGTTAGCAGTACTCAGACAAAATAGACTTCAAGACAAAGAAAGTAACGAGACAAAGAAGGACATTTTGTAATGATAAAGGGGTCAGTCCAACAAAAGGATATAACCATTATAAATATCTATGCACCCAATATAGGAACACCTAAATATGTAAAACAAATACTAACCAAAATAAAGGGGAAAGTAGACTGCAACTCATTCATATTAGGAGACTTTAACACACCACTTACATCAGAAGATCAGACACACAGAAAATAAATAAGGAAACAGAGGCACTAAACAACACTTTAGATCAGATGGACTTAACATATCTATAGACCTTTCCACCCAAAAGCAGCAGGATACACATTTTCTCAAGTGTACATGGAATGTTCTCCAGAATAGAGCACATACTAGGCCACAAAAAGAGCCTCAGTAAATTCAAAAACATTGAAAATATATCAAGCAAATTCTCAGACCACAATGATATGAAACTAGAAATAAATTACATGGACAAAATAAACCCACAAACACATGGATGCTAAACAACCTGCTTCTAAATGATCAATGGATCAATGAAAAAGTAAAAACAAAAACCAAGCAATACATGGAGAGAAATGAAAACAAAAGTTTGTGGGATGCAGAAGTGGTTCGTTCTAAGAGGGAAGTACATAGCAATACAGGCCTATCTTAAGAAACAAGATCAATCCTAAACAAACAGTCTAAACTAATGATTAAGGAAACTAGGAAAAGAAAAACAAATGAAATCCAAAGTTAGTAGAAGGAGAGACATAAAGATCAGAGCATAAATCGATAGAGAAGAATAAAACAATAGAAAAAATCAAACCAAGTGGTGGTTCTTTGAGAAGATAAACAAAGTGTGCTGGCTAGACTTAAGAAAAAAGAGAACACAAACAAAATCAGAATTGAGAAAGGAATAGTCACAACTTCCAAACTCATTCTGTTAGGCCAGCATCACTCTTAACACCAAAACCAGACAAAGATACCACAAAAAAAGAAAATTACAGACCAATATCCCTGATGAACATAGATGCAAAAATCCTCAATAAAATATTAACAAACCAAATTCAGAAATATATCAAAAGGATGATCCATCATGACCAAGTGCGGTTTATTCCAGGTCCAAAGATGGTACAACATTTGCAAATCAATCAGTGTGATATACCACATTAACAATAAGATAAAAACCATATGATCTTTCAACATTCTGCAAAGGCATTTGACAACATTCATTATCTATTCATGATAAAAATCTCAACAAAATAGGTATGAAGGGAATATTCCTCAACATAATAAAGGATATATATGACAAACCCACCACTAACATCATACTCATGGTGAAAAGATGAAATTATTTCTTTAAGTTGAGGAACAAGACAAGGATGTTCATTCTTACTACTTTTATTCAACATAGTACTGGAGGTCCTAGCCACAGGAATCAGACAAGATAAATTCACTTCCAGATTGGTAAGAAAGAAGTTAAATTGTCGTTATTTTGAGATGACATGCTATTATACATTTAGAATACCCTAAAGAAGCAACCGAAAATATATTATAACTGATGACTGGATTCAGGAAAGTTGATACATATAAAATTAATATATAGAAGTCTGTTGCATCCCTATAAACTAACAATGAAGAAGTAGAAAGAAGAATCAGGCAAACATGCCATTAAAATTGTTTAAAAGTGTATAAAATATCTTGGAATAAACCTAACCAAGGATGTGAAAGACCTGTACTCTAAAAACTATAAGACTCTGAAGAGAATTTAAAGAAGACACAAATAAATGGAAATCCATCCCATGCTTATAGATGGAAAGAATTAATATCATCAAAATGGCCATCCCATCCAAAGCAATTTATAGATTCAGTGCAATTCCTATCAAAATATCAATGGCATTTTTCAATGAACTAGAGCAAATAATCCTAAAATTCATATGGAATCATAAAGACCCTCAATAGCCAAAGCAGTCCTAAAAACACTGAGCAAAGCTGGGGTTATTATGCTCCCTGAATTTATGTTATACTATAAACCTACAGTAATCAAAACAGTATTGTACTGGCACAAGAACAGACACAGAGATCAGTGGAACAGAATAGAGAGCCCAGATATATACCCATGCATATATGGTATAATTAATATACAATTAAGGAGCTATAAATATAAAAAGACAGCCTGTTCAATAACTAATGTTGAGAAAACTGGGCAGCTGCATGCAAGAAAATTAAATTGGATTGTCTAAGTCTATACACAAAAGTAAATTAAAAGTGGATGAAAGACCTAAACATAAGACATGAAACCATAATACTCTTAGAAGTAAACACAGGCAAATATTTCTTGAACATAAACACAAGCAATTTTTTTCCTTGAGACATCTCCTTGGACAAGGGAAACTAAATCAGAAATAAACAAGTGGGTCTACATCAAACTAAAAATCTGTACAGCAAAGGGCACCATCAGCAGAACAAAAAGGCAACTTACAGTATGGGAGAATACATTCATAAATGCTGTATCTGATAAGGGGTTAACATCCAAAATGTATAAAGAATGCATACTACTCAACACCAGAAAAACAAGTAACCCAGTTAAAAATGGGCAGAGGACCTGAACAGTCATTTCTCCATAGAAGAAATGCAGATGGCCAAGAGGCATACAAAAAGGTGCTGCACACTGCTAATCAAAAGGGAGATGCAAATCAAAACCAAAATGAGATACCACCTCACACCAGTCAGAATGGCTACTATCCATTCTGAAATAACAAGAAATAACAAATGTTGGCGAGCATGTGGAGAAATTGGAACACTTCTACAGTGTTGGTGATAATGTAAATTGGTGCAACTGCTGTGGAAAGCAGTGTGGATGTCCCTCAATAAACTAAAAATACAAATACCATATGACTCCATAATTCCACTTGTAGGAATTTACCTAAAGATAACAAAATCCCTGATTTGAAATAATACATGCATCCCTATGTTTATTGCCTTGTTATTTACAATAGCCAAGATAGGGAAGCATCCAGTGTCCATCAGTAGATGAGTGGATAAAGTTGTGGTTCATATAGACAGTGGGATATTATTCTGCCAGGAAAAAGAAAGAAATCTTGCCATTTGGAACAACGTGGATGGACCCAAAGGATATTATGCCAAATTAAGTAAGCCAGCAAAGACAAATACCATATGATTTCACTTATTTCTGGAATATAAAACGAAAAGAGAACAACATGAACAAAACAGCAATATACTCTTCGACACTGAGTAGTTACTGATTGTTTCCATCAGGGAGATTTTTTGGCGGTTTGGTATCAGAGTGAGTGGATGGGATGCTTGAAGGGGATAACAGGGCACACAAATTTCAATCATAATATAAGTTGGTCCCAGGGGTGGTTAGTACATCATGGAGAGTATAGCCAACATTTCTGTAACATCTTTCTATGTTGATAGATAGTAACTGCACTAGATGGGGTCAGGATGTGATAATATGTGTAGCTGTTGAATTCTGTGTTGCATACTTGAAAGCAGTATATGATTGTATATTAATGATACTTCAGTAAAAAATAAAGAAATATAAAAAGCATGTAATTCCTGCAAAAAATGAAAACAGTGTGAATATGATAAAGACTATTTGCCAAACATCATTTTAAATCGTTAAAGCTTTTTCTATTCAAGTCAGAAAAAATAGAGTGAAACCTACTGTCACCATTATTTAACTAATTTTGGTGATATTTTGGCAAGTGTGCAGTATACTTAATATAAATACTAAAATGAAATAATACTTCCCAATATCTAATACTATGATTTAGGAAAATCTAAGAGATTCTTGAACACTTTTCTGCCAGAATAAATAGGGACTTCGGTAAGTTGGCTATAAGATAAATTTGGAAAAATTACTAGCTTTTCTGTTGAACAACAACTCGTAGCTAGCTAGGATTGGAAATCAGAAATCTAGACTGTTTACAGTTAAGACAAAAAGAATATTTTGGGTCAAATCCTATAAGAAGTTCTCAGATAATGTATGAAGTAAAACTGTAAAATCTCATTAGTGCAAAACAAAATATATAAACTACTAGAAAATCATTCGGTGCTGGATAGTGTATCTTGCCCAGTGGGTACGAGTGAGTGTGTTTGTATGTGTGAGAGAGGGGACGGAGAATCCATCTTTTATTCTGACATAATTTAAGACCTATGAGAAAGTTATGAGTAATACAAGAGTTCTTGTTCACCATTTTTCTAGATTTTGTGATTGTTAAATATTTCCCACATTTGCTTCTGTTTTCTTTGTTTTTCTAAATTAGTGAGTACATTGAAGTCATAATGCCCTTTTATAACTAATTATTTCAGTAACAATTTCCTGTATCCATTCTTCTTTTAACCTTGTACAGTTATCAAAGGAGAAAAATAATATTGGTGCAGTGCTATTATTTAATCTACAAAACACATTCATATTTTCCCAGTTTTCTCCATAATGACCTTCATAGTCTACAAGCAAATTTTAGTGTCACAACATCAAATTAATATGTAAATTTAATGCAATATCCATTAGTGTACCATTTCATTAGAATAACAGTGGAGAAATTTGGAATTTAAATCTCTTCTTTAAAAATAAATATTAAAAATGTCCAAAATATATATTTTGATATCCAGATATCTAGTTAATATGTTAAAATAAATGCTTTAACATAGTCCTAGGACTTGTGAAAAAAGGATATTGATATTTTTCCAATACTATGCAGCCTATCATGAAGAGAGGGAAAAGGATTCTTGAGATAGGTCAGGAGGCTTTCTTGCACTCCTGTTCTGCTTTCTCTTGTAAGGTTTTTTAAAGTATTTTCTGCCAAATTTGTTCCATCTCATTATAAGTTGTTCACAGTTTTCATCAGGTAAAAAATGTGCTTAGTCTGTGAATCATAATCTGTTATTTCCTGGTATTAATTCTTCCTATCCATGAGCACGGGATGTGTTTCCATTTATTGGTATCTTCTTTATTTCTCTCATGAGGGTCTTGTAGTTTTCAGAGTATAGATCTTTCACTTCCTTGGTTAGGTTTATTCCTAGGTATTTTATTCTTTTGGATGCAGTTGTGAGTGGAATTGTTTTCCTGATTTCTCTTTCTGCTAGTTCATCATTAGTGTATAGGAATGCAACAGATTTCTGTGTACTGATTTAGTATACCGCAACTTTACTGAATTCAGATATTAGATCTAGTAGTTTTGGAGTGGATTCTTTAGGTTTTTTTATGTACAATATCATGTCACCTGCAAACAGGTACAGTTTAACTACTTCCTTACCAATCTGGATGCCTTTTATTGCTTTGTGTTGTCTGATTGCTGTGGCTAGGATCTCTAGAACTATGTTGAATAAAAGTGGGGGGAGTGGGCATCTTTGTCTTGTTCCCGATCTTAAAGGAAAAGCTTTCAGCTTCTCGCTGTTAAGTATAATGTTGGCTGTGGGTTTGTCATGTATGGCCTTTATTATGTTGAGGTACTTGCCCTTTATACTCATTTTGTTGAGAGTTTTTATCATGAATGGATGTTGAATTTTGTCGAATGCTTTTTCAGCATCTATGGAGATGATCATATGGTTTTTGTCCTTTTTGTTGATGTAGTGAATGATGTTGATGGGCTTTCGAATATTGTACCATCCTTGCATCCTTGGGATGAATCCCACTTGATCATGATGGATGATCTTTTTGATGTATTTTTGAATTCGGTTTTCTAATATTTTGTTGAGTATTTTTGCATTTATGTTCATTAGGGATATTTGTCTGTAGTTTTCTTTTTTTGTGGTATCTTTGCCTGGTTTTAGTATTAAAGTGATGTTGGCTTCGTAGAATGAGTTTGGAAGTATTCCCTCCGCCCCAACTTTTTGGAAAATTTTAATGAGGATGGGTATTAGGTCTTCACTAAATGTTTGATAAAATTCAGCAGTGAAACTCTTTGGGACAGGGGTTTTGTTCTTAGGTAGTTTTTTGATTACCAGTTCAATTTCTTTGCTGCTAATTGGTCTATTCAGATTTTCTGTTTCTCCCTGGGTCAGCCTTGGAAGGTTCTATTTTTCGAGAAAGTTGTCTATTTCTTCTAGATTATCCAGTTTGTTACTGTATAAATCTGTAGTGATTTTTCCTTTCTCATTTCTGTTTATGTGTGTAGACTCTCTTTTTTCTTGATAAGTCTGTCTAGGGGTTTATCTGTTTTGTTTATTTTCTCAAAGAACCAGCTCCTGCTTTCATTGATTCTTTGTATTGTTTTATTCTTCTCAATTTTATTTATTTCTTCTTTAATCTTTATGATGTGCCTCCTTCTACTGACTTTGGGCCTCATTTGTTCTTCCTTTTCTAGTTTCATTAATTGTGTGTTTAGACTATTCATTTGGGATTGTTCTTCTTTCCTGAGATAGGCCGGTATTGCAATATATGTCCCTCTTAGCATGGCCATTGCTACGTCCCACAGATTTTGTGGTGTTGAATTATTGTTGTCATTTGTCTCCATATATTGCCTGATCTCTGTTTTTATCTGGTCATTGATCCATTGGTTATTTAGGAACATGCTGTGAAGCCTCCATGTGTTTGTGGGATTTTTCATTTTCTTTGCATAATTTATTTCTAGTTTCATACCTTTGTGGTCTGAGTAACTGATTGGTACAATTTCAATCTTTTTGAATTTACTGAGGCTCTTTTTGTGGCCTAGGATATGATCTATTCTTGAAAATGTTCCATGTGCACTTGAGAAGAATGCGTATTCTGCTTCTTTTGGGTGTAGAGTTCTGTAGATGTCTGTTAGGTCCATCTGTTCTAGTGTGTTGTACAGTGCCTCTGTCTCCTTACTTATTTTTTGTCTGCTTGATCTGTCATTCAGAGTGAGTGGAGTGTTGAAGTCTCCTAGAATGAATGCATTGCATTCTATTTCTCCTTTTAATTCTGTTAGTATTTGTTTCACATATGTCAGTGCTCCTTTGTTGGTGCATATTAATTTATAACATTATATCATCTTGTTGGACTGACCCCTTTATCATTATGTAATGTCCTTCTTTATCTCTTGTTACTTTCTTTGTTTTGAAGTCTATTTTGTCTGAAACAAGTACTGCAATTCCTGCTTTTTTCTCCCTATTGAATGAAATATCTTTTTCCATCCTTCAGTTTTAGTCTGTGTATGTCTTTGGGTTTGAAGTGAGTCTCTTGTAGGCAAAATATAGATGGGTCTTGTTTTTTTATCCATTCAGTGGCTCTATGTCTTTTGATTGGTGCATTCAGTCCATTTACATTTAGGGTGATTATCGATAGGTAAGTACTTATTGCCATTGCAGGGTTTAGATTTGTGGTTACCAAATGTTCAAGGGTAATTCCCTTACTATCTAACAGTCCAATTTAACTCACTTCGTATGCTATTACAAACACAACCTAAAGATTCTTTTGTTTTTTCCTCCTTTTTCTTCCTCCTCCATTCTTTGTATGTTATGAATCATATTCTGTACTCTTTATCCCTTGTGTGACATCTATGTGGTCTTACGAATACTTCTATCTGTAGGAGTCCCTTCAAAATGCACTGTAGAGGTGGTTTTGGGGAGGTAAATTCTCCCAGCTTTTGCTTATCTGAAAATTGTTTAATCCCTCCTTCAAATTTAAATGATAACCTCAACAGGTAGAGTATTCTGGGTTTAAGGCTCTGCTGCTTCATGGCATTAAATATATCATGCCACTCCCTTCTGGCCTGTTAGGTTTCTGTTGAGAAGTCTGATGATAGCCTGATGGTTTTTCCTTTGTATGTGATCTTTTTTTTCTCTCTAGCTGCTTTTAAAAGTCTGTCTTTATCCTTGATCTTTGCCGTTTTAATTATTATATGTCTTGATGTTGTCTTCCTTGGGTCCCTTGTGTTGAGAGATCTGTGCATCTCCATGGCTTGAGAGACTATCTCTTTCCCCAGATTGGGGAAGTTTTCAGCAATTAACTCCTCAATGACACTTTCTATCCCTTTTTCTCTCTTCTTCTTCTCCTGGTGCCCCTATAATGCCAATATTGTTCCATTTGGATTGGTCTCACAGTTCTCTCAATATTCTTTCCCTCTTAGAGATCCTTTTTCTCTCTGTGCCTCAGTTTCTTTGTATTCCTCTTCTCTAATTTCTATCCCTTTTAACCTCTCTTCTGCTACATCTAATCTGCTTTTAAATCCCTCCATTGTATGTTTCATTTCAGATATGGAATTTCTTAATGATTGAATCTCCATCTTAAATTCGTTCCTGAGTTCTTGAATATTTTTCTGTACCTCCATAAGCATGTTCATGATTTTAGTTTTGAACTGTCTTTCATGAAGATTTTTGAGTTCAGTTTCATTTGGCCCTTTTTCTGGGGTTTGTGAGATTTTGGTCTGAACCATGTTCTTTTGACATTTCATATTTCTGTGTGGTGCCCTCTAGTGCCCAGAAGCTCCAGTGTCGGGAGTTGCTCAGGCCCTAGAGTGAGGTTGGGACTTGTAGCGGAGTGGAGCCATGCCCTGTTTCGTGAGGTCTATTCTTTTCATGAGGTCTGTATGCAGTCTGGTGTAGCCTTCTTTCCTGTTGCTATTTTAGGGTTAGTTGTATTAAGTATATTTTCTTATGATGTGTGGTTTCAGGAGGAGTTCTCTGTCTCACCTCTCACGCCACCATTTGAATCTATGTCTTCCTTTTTAATTTTTTAGGGAGAGGACTATGTAACTCTGGATTAATATTGTACTTTCTTTCTATTTAAATTTTTAGGGATCATGGTGATGGTATATGTGTTCATGTGTGTGTGAATGAGACAGAATAAGTAACAAAATGTGTAATTGACAAGAGGAAAAATAGTAAAACAATGTATTATACAAGGGATTAAACTACTTTGACAGGACAGTATATGTATTTGCAATTTACATGATGGATGTTGGTGACAATGGTAGCTAATATTTCATGAATCTTTATGTTGTCTGAGGAATTGTTGATGGGTGCCTTATGTTTTAACCAATTTAATTCTTACATAATCTTCCAAGTTAGGATGGTTATTATCACATATAAATGAGAAATAAGCATGAAGAAGAAATAACTCAGAATTACAACTAAAATTTACATCCATGTATTTTATTTCTTCATTTGTTATCTGTGCATTTTGTTCATGTTTTATTTTATTTCTGTAGAGTATACGAATAGGTTTAATCCTGTCATACACAGCAGCTTTATTGTTGCCTATTTATAGTCTTATGCCTTACTGAGTATAGTTTCTTATTTCAGTCTGTGTTATCTTGCTATGAGATTTGAAATATTGCATAGTCATTAGTATAAACATTGATAATAAAATATCTAAATGAAAAAATTTCTAAACAGTTTTGTTACTGAAATTTTAATGTAGAAAACATTTGTTCAGCAATTCTACATGTTCAGTCTATTCAACTATTCTGTGTCCAACAGCATAGTCAATTTACAAAAAGTAAAACATGTTTTGTTTGCTAGTCTTTCATTTTCATAAAGGATTCCCTTTCTTTAGACTGTAAAACTATTACTGAAGCATACTCATATTTAATATATTTCTAACTATATAGCTCTTAAATATTAATACTCTGTAAGATACGTGTTTGTCCCTAGACAGTTTGTATTCCAAAATTCATCTGTTGGCAGCCATGAATTCACACTGTGCATCCTTTAATAATATATCTGAAGTTTATCTACTGCTAGTTACTTCCTCCTGCAAAAAAGAGATGTTGTTATGTATTTAATATCCCATTTGTGGTTGTAAAATACCTGACTTGTTTCGTTTATTATCAAGGCCTTGATGACAGTGTAGTTCTGAAATGCACATCTTTTTAGTTTATTGCATGATTACCACTGGAGTAATCATGGGTGGTTACACTGAGATGTCCTTGACATCTGCTTTTGATTTATATAGATGTTCCTTGAGTGTCATGACATCATTTATTAAGTGTGCATCTTAACTTTTTAAAAATCTTATAGCTGTAAATAGGAGTTTTATTAAAAATTATGTTGTGCAATACATGTCTAAACCTGTCTTATGAATATTGTTTGTATGAGTGTACTCGATTCATGACCATCTTTGTTATAAAAATATTTATCAGTCTAGTTTATTTAAACTAATGTGATATATCAGTGACACATGTGGCTATGATTATCACATATTTTAACTTTTAGGAATCTTTGTCAAATCTACTTCCGTAAGAAATTCTTCATGTCCTTTTTGCTGATGTTGCATTGGATTTCATCTATACAGTAGAACTCACTGATTAGCTTCAATGATGCAAATTATGTGGCGGATCAGCTCATTTGAACTAATAAAAGTGATCTTTTTTATGACATAAAGGCCATTAAAGCACCTAATTAATTCTTATATAGAAATCTACATATTTTTCTTTTAGGTGAAGATTCAAAAATTTTTTCTCATTAACAAAAAAAATTTTTCAGTAAAATAGTGAATTTTTTGCCAGTTAAAAACCTAAATTAAAAAAGAATTAAGTAGCACTTCTATAGCACCACTTATTTATATAAGTTCTTAACATATATAAAGTCAGTCTTCATAATAATTTTTTGGGGTAAATAATTCTTATCATCATTCCTGTTTTATAGATAAGGAAACTTGAAGCCCAGAGAAATTAAGGGATTTGTTGTAGGTTATATACTAAGGGTGAAGCTAGGATTTGAGCCCAAGTAATCTCATTCAGAGTTATGACCACTTGGAGGTGGGGCCTTTCCAGCATCTTCTACTAAGTGGTCTAGTACACATTTTCTCATTTCATAACCACCACAGATCTGTGAAGTATGCAGTATAGATTTAGAAAATGTAATTTGGCCTTGATCACAAAGCTAGTAAATCTGTGCCTTTGATCCAGAACCTATGTCTCATAATAATAACCCAGTGTATGTGGTTTCTGTCCCCATATCCAGTTTGACCTCATGATATTATGAAGTGTTTTGCTGTTGAAATAATATGTTTTGACATATGCTTGGCACTTCTGAGGAATGTTAATCATATTAACAAATATAACAGATACGTAAACTACTAGTTTAGGGTTAATTATGGTGAGTTGTCCAGTTTATCTCTTCTGTATCTGTATGTTTTCTGTTGATGGTCAGTTACTTTATTTATAGTATTTATATTCCTAATTATGAAAGTAATGCACATTTTTTATAGAAAGGTTAAAAAATAATGAAAAATATAAATAGTAAAATTCATTGTCTCACTTTAACATTTGTTTATCTCCATTGCTTTTCTAACTTGAAATAATTATAGTCTTAGAAGAAGTTGCAAAAGTAGAGCAAAAATTCCATATATCTTATTGTTTTTTTTAAAGTGCACATGTCCTCGTTTATTCATTCATGGGAAATAACATAGCCACTCATCAAATTAATATCATATGGATGCTAAAAAAAAATCTGCCATTAAAATAACTTATTGTGAGCAATTTGCCATTCATGAAATTTTTTTGAAAACATTATTGATCTTAGATGAAAATTCTGTATATTTTGCTTGTGTAAGGCTTTGAAGAGTATCAGTGTAAGTAAGCCTTTATTTGTATTTCTAGTTTTTACGTGGGCTAAATTCATTTAAGTGAATCTGGGATCAGAGTGTCTAAGCTCTTTTGAGTATCTAAAGACCTATTGACAAATTTCTTTTCCAAGATTTTCTTCTTACAGTCTTTTCCCAATCACTTCAGTTTCCATAATTTAATGATTTTCAGTTTCATTAACAAAAGCATATGTATTTTGTTTTAAAATCTACATTACTTTTATTACTAGTGAGCTCCAACTGCTTCTTTATGAGAGTTTTATTTTTTAAAATATCTATTTGTTTTCATTACGGAGACAAAATAAATGTTTTTGGTTTTCTTATTGACTTATAAAGCAGCTTTATATTTTAAAGATATTAATTTTTTATTTGTTGCTTGATTTCCCCCCATTATTTCCTCTTTGTAGTGATATTTATTAAACATTTACAGTCATCTAAATTTTAATATAATCTAGTTTAAAGATCTTCATCATTGCTTTCATCATTTTTAGGCTTAGTTTTTTCTCATTTCAAGATAATTTAAATACTCTCTTTTTTCTATAATCTATATTTTCTTGTAGCTTTTCTATGGATGTAATCTTTAATTTCAACTGTTAAAATATCAGAAATATCATTGTTTTATTGTATGAGATAGGACTTTTATTTTTCTCCAAGTGCTTTTGCCATTTTCTCCAAAATCATCTCTCTCCAGTTCACAAAGCTTTATCATCATATATTACATTCTCATGTTTGTTAGGGCTTATTTAAACTGATTCTATCATGTTTCACTGATCTTTTTTATTGTTATTGCACATCATACTACTATTATGTTAAAGCAGTATTTTTTTGAAGTTTTATATATTATGAAAATTTAAATACATAAAAGAAATAAAATGAACATGATCTAGATTTAATAACTATAACATTTTGGAACACATATTTTTTTTAGCGTTTTAAAGTAAACACTAAATGCTTTGTGACAATTAACTGACCATTTATAGTACCTTAATGTGAATTTCTAAAACTTGAGGACATTTTCTTATGTAATTACCTTACCATTTGTAAAAATCTCATTAATTATCTTCTAATACCATGTCTATATTCAGATATCCCCTTTTGTTTCAAACCTGTAAGCAGTTTTTAGAACTACACTTTTCTATTTGTTTTTAAGTCTCTATAATCTTTTCTCTTTTTAATTTTGGATCACCCAAAGCTTACAAAAAAAAGTACAACACAACAAATTAAAAAAAAAGCCAAATTTAATGAGATACAACTCACATACCATACAACTTACCCATTTCAATGTAAAATTCAATGACTTATAGTGCATTCAGAGGCATGCCACCATCACCACAATTTTAAAATATGTTTATCACCCAAAAAAGAAACCTTTTGCTTATTGTCATGCACTCTCTGTTTTCTCCAGCAGCAGATAATTAATCTGCTTTCTGTCTCTCTAGATTTGGCCATTCTGGCTATTTCCTATAATTGGAACCATGGTATTGTACAATCTGTGGTAGTTTGGGACCGACTTCTTTTACTTAACATAATGTTTCCAAGTTGTAGCTCTTCTGGGGATGAAAATAGCTGGGAGTCTGTTCCCTTCTAGGAAGGGAGAGTTACTTCCTGGATAGTTACTTTAGTCATTTGTGTTTCTTTCCATTCTCTTATTGTAAGGATTGGAGCAATAGTTTTGGGCAACTTCTGTGCACTTTATTAAGATGCCAATATTCCCCTGAGTTTTAGTATTAAAAAAAATAGTGATATACTCGTATTTCTAACTATATAAAATAGTTTATCATAAAACTCTCACATGTAATATTGTCTCAGGGGAATCAGCTTTATCGTTTCTTGTTTTTTTCTGCCCAGAGATATTTTATGCATGAATATAAATATGTCATGTCTTTTCACACCAATGAGCACATAGTATACACATAGTTCTGCATTTTGCTGTTTTATTTTACTTAAAACTGTATCTTAGCATTGGTACATACAGAGTTTCCTGTTTTTTTATTGCTTTATATAGCAATCCATTGTATTTTTGTATAATGTATTTCTGTATACTATTATAGTGCTATACACATTATTAAACACCAATATTCTCTTATTTTGTACCAAGTGTAGCAGTTTACAATTTTATGCTTTGCATTTTGTTGGTATGTGTATCTATAGGTGGCTACTGAATTTTCTGTTATTCTTTATCATCATCTATTAAGATTATCGTATCTTTTTCACTGTTGAATCTGTAGAAATAATGCTGGATGCTAATAAATTTTTTTATATTCTCTTATATAGATAAATCCTGCAAGGTTGAAGATTTTTTTAACTTAATTATAATTTTTAAAGGATTTTTATAATTATTTGTAAGTATTGATTTTTTTTTTGCTGTTATATATTACTGTCCTGAATTATGTAGTTTAGCTTTTTTTTAATTTTCAAAGAGCTAAGTCTTTATTGGTTGAGTTAATTGTTTTCTAATTCATTTGCATCTTCTGGTAGCTATATTTTTCCCTCCCATTGAATTCATTTTGGTATTTTCCCCTTGTTTTCTTGTTTATTTGAATGCTTAGTTTCATTCCTTTTTGAGTAATCTAAGTTACGAGATGCTTAATATTCTGAGGATAGTAAGTAGTCTCATCCTGTTGCTTTTTACATGACATTCTCATTTTTGTTAGTTTATATAAATTGTATACGTATTTATTTAGTAGTTATTTAATATCTAAGGTGTTCGATCTTCATTCAAATTTTATTGTTTTTATTGTACTACATTGGGACCAGATAATATGGTATGTATAATTTCTAACTTTGAAATTTATTGACGATTTCTAATTGGCTTAATTTGATGTTAAGCTTGTATTTACAGGCTTTTTTTCTGTATATAAAAAGAATAAACCACAACAATGCTGTTCTATAATCGTAGCAAAATTTACAATGGAAATTTTTAAAGGACTTAAAGAAATGATATTAGTCCTGTTTGCCTTGTGATTATAACTAACACACACAATGATTCTGTTAGTATTTCTTTTACTCACACTCTTTTTTCTTATAAAACTATGAGTTTTAAAAAAAATATCTAAAATTTTGGAAGAAAAGGAGAGATTACATACCACAGTTTGTTCAGAAAGATAAAAAATAAAAATAATTTGGATGTTTCAAAGCTGAATTACATATTACTTGCCTTTGTTTGTCATAGGCATGGTAATTCATCCAGTTTTCCAGGCTTTAAAATGATAGTCTCAACCAAAGAAAAATAGATAAATTAGACTTTTTCAAAATTAACAGTGTTTGGGAGTTAAAGGAACTATGGAGAGAGAGAAAATACAACCCAGAAAAGGAAAAGCACATTCAGAAATCTGATATCTGGTGATATATATAAAGAACATTTACAACTCAGCAATAGAGACAGCCCTCCTCCTGCCTCTAGGCAGCCTGGAAGTTGTACTTGCCATGCTGCTCTCCTTCTTCCAGGATAAGTAATGCTGTCTTTCCTGGCCAACATGGGCCCAGAAGAATGGCTTCTGCAAAGGTGGTTGGTGAGAATAGATGTTCTGCCATCAATATGGTAGTGACCAGAAAATACACAATCAACACTCAGAAGCCCATACAGTGGGCTTCAAGGAGCATGGCCCTTGGGCACTCAAAGAGATCCAGAAATTTTCCATGAAGGTTGTGTATATTAACATCAGGCTCAACAAAATGTCTAGGCCAGTGGAATAAGGGATGTTCCACACCATTGCTTTATGCTTAAAAAGAAAGAAGAACTATCAGGCCAGCTCTGTACATTGGACCTCCATACTTGTCACCATTTTCAATAATCTAAAGTGTAGATGAGAGCTGACTGCTAATTGTTCAAATAGTTATAAAACTGCAACGAAACAATAGATATAATTAACAAATAGAGTACTTGAAAAAATATTTCTCTGAGGAGGATGCACAAATGAAAAAGCTGAAAACATGAAAAAATGATCAACATCCTTATTCATTAAGGAAATGCAAATCAAAACCATAGTGAAGTATTACTTAATACCCACTATAATGGTCATAATAAAAAAGCCAGCTAATAACAGGAGTTGATTTGGATGTAATAAATTAGAACCCATATATGCTCATTGTGTAACTGAGAAGCAGCCATGTTGGAAAACAGTTTGGCAATTCCTCAAATAGTATGACCCAGTAATTCCACTCTTAGGTGGAATTCCACTCTTACCCAAGAAACTGAAAACATGTCTACAAAAAAACCTTGTACATGAATTAATAACTCAAAAAGGGAATTAATCTGGATGTCCATTACTGATGAATGGATAAATAAAGTGTGGGTTATCCATAAAATGTAATATGGCCCATCATATATGTATATATGTACACGTGTAATATATGCACATATATTTACATATATGTACATACATAATTTCTAAGAGTTGAAATCACAAAATTTAGAATAAATAAAACTTGTCAGATGTGTTATGCAAAGACAAAACTCTTCAACCAATAATCTTTTAATAGGAATTATTCATATTGTATTCATTTAACGTTGACAGTTTTTAGTTTATCTAATTAATGAAAAATGGTATTACTTATTTTATATTTCATATAAATTAACTATTATCAGAGTAAGTAATTTACGCTAAATGCTTTTTACAAATATTTGTTGCTGAGCTAATACTATACTGTATTCTCATGCTATAGAATTTTAGGGATCAAATATATTTATTATCTGTACATTCTTTGAACCTGGGTTTATGATTATCATTGTATACTGAAAATGTCTTGATACTTTTACTTGACTTGCGGTATTCACTGTAAATCTTGTTTGGCAGCCAGCTTCTCTGCATGATTTCTTTTCAGTAATTAAATTTAACATTTTCAGCTGCTGAAAAATTTGTTGGCCTTTTCTATTCATTTGTGTTTGTTCACACATAAAACATAAAATATCCACATAGTTTTAATTTTTTTAATGTGCCATTTTGTAGGTTAGGTATGGCAGTTTATACACTGTGAATGGTTTACTTTCTTATTGAATCCTAAATATTAATCTAAAATATTAATCTTAAATGTTAATCTAAATATAAAATTGATATATATCAGATATGTGATCCTAAGTGACTTTTATCTAGTGGTTTTATAGGAGATTTAGATTGCTTTTTCTAGAATGTCAGACTAAGTTGTTCGTAATGGTACACAATTTCAGATACCTTTATTCTGTTAGTATAGGTATAAGCAGTTAGATGGGCTGTAAATTGGGCTAATTATCATTTAATCTCGATTATAACATAACAAAATAATTTTAAACACAAGAATTAAATCTCATGTCTATTTTTTTTACAGTATTTTATTTAGGAAACTTTATTCAGTTATATGAAGAATGTTTTTGATATAGGTGGTTTTTTTGGGAGGTGTTTACTGATACTACTGAGCTGCATATCTGTCTTAAAAGGATATCACTTATAATTCAGTACCCATTATTCTCCATCCCTGCAGGAAGTACTTTTCATAGATAATGTAGTTCCTTGTAATGAATTAGAGCATCTTCCTATGGCTTCATATTCTTAGATGTCCCAAATGATCATTCTTTAAAATATTAATGGGTTTGTATTATGAACAGCCAATAAAAATCTTGATATAATCTTAACTTTTGGACTTATTTGTAATTATAGTATATAAATTGTAACTATTTCTGGTCCTTTATTGAGTATCTGATTTTACCAGTGGGTACATGGTGTATGGTTTTTAGGCAATTTAAAATATTTAGTAGCCTAATTCTCCAAATCTGTTTTGCTGTTGTATGCCTTACCTTACGAGGCTCAACAAATTAGGCCTTACCTTATTTGCTGACATAATAAATTGACATGGCATCAAATAGAAGGTGTGGTATAATGCAGGTATTCTTGTTTCAACTGTTAATCATCCTTGATTGTCCCTTGTTTATAGTGGAATATTAGACCATAGAATATAATTCATTGGATGGAAAGTTTTAATCTGTGAATGAACAAATACACCTAAAAGGAGATGGAAATTAAAAAAAAATTCTTTAAAAAATTATTTGTTTCTGAAGTTCATATGGAGGTGCAAGTGGCCCTGAGTAATCAAAACAATTTGAAAGAAAAAGAACTAAATTGGAGGATTCATACTTCCTGATTTCAGAATTTACTGCAAAGCTATAATAATCATGGTACTGGCACAAATAGAATTGAGAGTCCAGAAATCTATACATGTAGGGCCAATTTTATTTTACAAGGGTAACAAGACAATTCAGTGGGTAAGGATTAGTGAACAAATAGTGATGAGATAACTGGATACCTACATACAAAAGTGTGAAGTTGATACGGTATAACATACACAAAGATTAACTTAGAATTGGTCAGTGTCCTAAATGTAAGAGTAAACCATAAACTCTTAGAAGTAAATCTTCATGACTTTGGATGTGGAAATGGATTCTTAAGTATGACACCAAAAGCATAAGCAACAAAAGAAAAAGTAATTGTGTGTCATCAAAATTAATAACTGTACATTGTAGGACATTATTAAGAAAGTGCAAAATAACCTACAGAATAGAAGAAAATTTCTTCAAATCTATATCTCATATGGGTCTATTATCCAGAAATGTTAAGAATTCTTTCAATTCCACAACAAAATATGACCCAAATGAAAAATGAGCAAAGAACTTAAATATACTTTTCTTCAAAGATGTACAAATGGCCAATGAACACATGAAGAGATGCTTAACAGCATTAGTCATTAGGTAAATGCAAATCAAAACCACAATAAGATACTATTTTACCCCACTAGATTGGCTAAAATAAAAAAGATAGGCAATAACAGATGTTGGTGAGAATATTAAGACATTGGAACCCCCATACACTGTTGGTGGAATGTAAAATGATACAGCTGCTGTGGAAATAGCTTAGTAGTTCTTCAAAACTTTAAAAGAATTACCATATGACCCAGCAATTCAACTCCTTGCTAATATACCCAGAAGAACTGAAAATAGTTACTCAAGTACATGTGCATGAATGTGTGGTTTATTTTGTCTGTCAACCTGACTTGGTTAATGGATGCCAAGATAGCTGGTAAAATATTTCTGGGTATATCTATAAGGATGTCTCCACAAGAGATAAGCATTTGAATAAGTGGACTGAGTAAAGATGATGATGATCATCAATGCTGTTGGGTCCCACCAATCCACTGAGGGCCTGAATAACACAGAAAGGTAGGGAAGGGTGAATTCACTCTTGTTGATTGAGCCCAGACATGCATTTATTTATTTGTTTAACCTTATTTTACATATCCAGTTGGATTTTTCACAAACATCACAATACAGTGTAGCCTGAGTTTTAAGAACATGCACTATGGATTCAAATAGTCTAGTTTTTGATATAGACTCTAATACTTTTCAGCATTTTAACTTTTGAAACTTCTCAGTTCCCATGTGCCTCATTTGTGAAGTGAGGATTACAGAAGAATTATAAGACTTAAATGAGATCCATGTAGAACACTGAGACAATGTCTGGCACATAGTAAACACTGAAATGTCAGGAGCTGTTATCTATTACATCATACTTAATATGTTTAAAAGGACTGATTTTCCTATAATGCCAGTAAACCAAATCAGAAAACAAGTCATTTTTGAATTCTTTTCCCCCTCTATTATGTCCTCAAACATCCTAGAAATTCAGTCTTTATAATTTCTTGAAATTATGTACTTCTTATCATTTCTCTCACCTTTATTGAGATTACTACCTTTCACCTGGATTATAGCAACAGACTATTTTAATCTTAATCTATTCTCTTATGTTTCCTGCATTTTAGTATGAATCATCCTAAAACATGAACTTGTTCATGTTATCTCCTGCCTCACATACCTCAGTGGTTTTCTTTTGCATGTTAAAAACAGAAACCAAACCAAACCAAAAGCAAGGCACATAAAGGTTGTTTGAGGCCCTGCTGCATAATCTGATCCCTGCCTTTTTTCCATTTCATCTTGTCATACTCTCCATTTGTCATTTCACATTAATCACAGTAATTTTTCAACTCTTCTAACATGCTGCTCTTTTTCTTTTGTCATAGTCTCTATATATTCATTCACTTAAATATTTATTGAGCATTTGCTGTGTACAAGGTGCTGTTTCGGCTTGGGAATAAAAGAATTTCCTATACTGGCACAAGAACAAAGCCACAGATCAATGGAAAAGAATAGAGAGCCCAGATATAAATGCACACACATATGGCCAATTAATATATGATAAAGGAGCCATGGACATAAAATGGGGAAATGACAGCCTCTTCAACAGCTGGTGTTGACAAAACTGGAAAGCTACATGTAAGAGAATGAAACTGGATCATTGTCTAACTCCATACACATAAGTAAACACGAAATGGATCAAAGATCTGAATGTAAGTCATGAAACCATAAAATTCTTAGAAGAAAACATAGGCAAAACTCTTGAATATAAACATGAGCAACTTCTTCATGAACATATCTCCCTGGGCAAGGGAAACAAAAGCAAAAATGAACAAGTGGGATTACATCAAACTAAAAAGCTTCTGTACAGTAAAGGACACCATCAGTAGAACAAAAAGATATCCTACAGTATGGGAGAATATATTCATAAATGACATATCCGATAAGGGGTTGACATCCAAAATATATTAAAGCTCACACGCCTCAACACCCAAAAAGCAACCCGATTAAAAAATGGGCAGAGGATCTGAGCAGACACTTCTCCAAAGAAAAAATTCAGATGGCCAAAAGGCACATGAAAAGATGCTCCACATTGCTAGTCATCAGAAAAATGCAAATAAAAACCACAATGAGATATGTCACAGCAGTTAGGATGGCCAACATTGAAAAGACTAGGAACAACAAATGCTGGTGAGGATGTGGAGAAAGGGGGACCCTCCTGCACTGCTTGTGGGAATATAAATTAGTTCAGCCATTGTGGAAGGCAATATGGAGGTTCCTCAAAAAACTAAAAATAGAAATGCCATTTGACCCAGGAATTCCAGGCCTAGGAATTTACCCTAAGAATGCAGGATCCCAGTTTCAAAAAGACATCTGCACCCCTATGTTTATTGTAGCACTATTTATAATTGCCAAGATATGGAATCAACCTAAGTATCCATCAGTAGATGAATAGATAAAGAAGATGTGGGACATATACACAATGGGATACTATTCAGCCATAAGAAAGAAAGAAATCCTATCAATTGCAACAACATGGATGGAGCTTGAGGATATTCTGCTCTGTGAAATATGTCAGGTGTAGAAATGATTTCCCTCATTTGCGGAGTATAACAATGAAGCAAAACTAAAGGATGAAATGAATGTTTTAGTTTTTGCAAGCCACTAAAAATAAGGAAATTTAGATCTAATTTTTTACCTTCTAAAATGTTTTTTATTGTGTCAAAAATTTTTTATATAAGTATGTGAGATTTCTACATTCATAGTAACACATGCTTACTATTTTCTCTGTATTGCTTAGAGTATCTCTTTGAAGAGTAATAATGGTGTGATGTCTGGATGATAATTTTCAGATCATTCACTCTGGCAAATCATAAAGAAGTATTTTTCTGTGAGTCAGTATTATGTAAAGGCACTGTCTTCCATACAAGACCAGAACATTTTTCCTTTGTGTAGATTAAACATACATTGTGATACTCTCTCACTCCCCTTTTAGAAGAACCCATGAGATATTTTAGGTAAGACATTATTTTAAAAATTAAAATTTTATGTTTTTTATCTTGGATAAGGTTTTTATGGTATTTCAATTCATATTTTGAATATCAAAAAACAATGTAAGATTATTTACTTTGTTTAAAAGTTGGTAAACTTTCCCTAAGAACTCTCAGTATAATAGATATTTTTGTCCTTTTGTTAGTATGAAGGTAAAATTTTTAAATTAAACCAAGCACTCTCAGGAACAATGAGTAACTTGTTCTAGATTCTTCGTATGTAATGAGTGCTTTTTTTTTGGTCATGATTCCTGTCACTTAACAGAATACCTGGCAGATAATGAATTAAGATTGTTTATAGAATTAAAGATGTCTTCTTTATATTATAATGTAACATTTTTCTTTTGCTTTCTATAAGAGAGAGAAACATTTACTTGGAAATGTGATACAGAAGCAAAGACTCATATACATTTCCTTAATTACATGGTGTCATTTTAACCAGTAATTTAATCCATTTAGTTCTTTGTGCAATTTTATTTTTTTACCCTGTTGACCAGTGTAGCAGGCATGATTCATTTTTCATTTAATTTTATTGTTTATCAACTCATTAGTTTTGCTTGTAAAAAAATTAAAATGAAACTGGAAATGAAAATAGGTAATGAAGTCTTGCAAAGAATGTACAAGCTTCTTAATAGTTGGTCATTTATTTTAGATTTGATTCTTAATTTCAATGTTTGAACTATTTTCCAAGTCTTAGGACATTTTATGTAATATTTTCTTTTATTTAAGTCTTTGTTTTTATTATGGATTATGGACTATCAAGTTTAAATTGTATGCAATTATGTTTAATAAAATGGTGATACTATGATTATAATGATAGTAATGACTAAAATGACTAATTTTATTAAATGCTTAACATGTACCAGTCCCTAAGAGTGCTATGCATGGCTTATTCATTTTGTCTATCGGACCCTAAAGTTGTTTTAAAGAGGAAGGCATTACTGTTATACTCATTATATGGAATAAGAAAGCTGAGTCTACAGTGGCTTAATAATCTTCCCAAAGTTATATAGTTAACATAGCAGCTAGAAAATCCATTTGAATCCTGGCTTTTTGCTTTGTCCTTATAATCCAGTTATGGCAATTACTGATTTATTTCAACTGTTCATATTAATGAGATTCAAACTAAAATACTCAAATTTTTTATCGAGGTACATACAATAAAATGAACAAATCTTAGTGTACAACTTGGTGAATTTTGACACACACACAGACACACACACATACACTTGCATAACAATCATTCTGATCAAGATACTAAACATTTTCACTAATTTTTCTTTTCCCCTTCAGCCCTTTCACCCATTTCTCCACTCAGTTCCCCCATGGAAACCAACAGTCTGTTCTCTGTTTATGACTCTTTCAGTTTTGTTTTTTAGATTCTGTTTATAAGTGAAATCGTATGGTATTTGTCTTTCTCTTTCTGACTTTCTTCACTTAGCATAATAACTTCTAGATCCATCCATGTTGTCTCAAGTGCCAAGATTTCATCCCTTTTTATGGCTGAGTAATACTCCATTGAATATATGTATCACATCTGTTTTAATCCTTTCCTCTCTTGATGGACAAGTAGGTTGTTTCCATATTTTAGCTATTGTAAATTGTGCTGTTGATAAACATAGTAATACATATATGCTTTCAGATCAGTGATTCTGTGTTTTGGATGAATTCCTAGAAGTGGTATTGCCAGGTCATGTGGTATTTATATTTTTAGTTTTTTGAGAAACCTTCATAGTGCTTTCCATAGTGGCTGTAACAATTTGCAATCTTACCAGCAGGGTACAAGTGATCCCTTTGTTTCGCTCCTGTTATTTCTTTTCTTGTTGGTAGTAGCCATTCTGACTTTTGTAAGGTGATACCTTCTTGTGGTTTTTGTTTGCGTTTCCCTAATGATTAGGGATGCTGAGCATCATCTTTTCATGTTTCTTTTGGCCATCTATCTCCTTTGGAAAAATGTCTATTCAGGTCCTCTGCCTATTTTTTAATTGGATTTGTTTTTGAGTTGTACGAGTTCTTTATATATATATGTATATTAGGTCTTTATCAGGTATATCATTTGCAAATAAATTCTCCCATACAGCAGGTTGTTTTTTTGTTTTTTAAATGGTTTTCTTTGCTGTGTAGAAGCTTTTTAGTTTGGTGAAGTCCTCCTATTGTTTATTTTTGCTTTTGTTTTCTTGGGGGAGACATATCCAGAAAAAAATTACATTGCTTATGTTTAAGAGTTTATTGCCTATGTTTTCTTCTAGGAGTTTTATGGTTTTAGGTCTTATGTTAGGTATTTAATCCATTTTGAGTTTATTTTTGCACATGGTGTAAGAGAATGATCCAGTTAAATTATTTTACATGCAACTGTCCTGTTTTCCCAGCACCATTTATTGAAGGACTGTCTTTCCTTCATTGTATATTCTTGCCTCCTTTGCCATGTATTAATTGACCCTATATATGCGGGTTTGTTTCTGGGCTCTATTCTGTTCAGTTGTCTAGGTATCTGGTCTTGTTGCCAATACCATATTGTTTTGGTTACTCAGCTTTGCAAAATACTCATAACATTTAAAATGTGTACAGATTAACTCTTCTTATATAGATGGAGACTGAATTGAGAATGAATGTATATACTGGGTTCATATATTATCCAATGTACTGAGTAATCTGCAAATATATGCACTTCTATTTGGGTGCATTATTATTTATATTAAGACTGAGGATAATACATTCTTAAGTATCATTCTTTTTCCTTTTTACAAACTTTCATTCTTTTTCTATATTCACATGCAAAAACTAATAAGGTAATTCAGTTAACTATTATGGGGAATGGCATGTATTATTTAAGATGAAGGTTTTTTTCAAGAGAAACATGGACATCATAGCCAATTGCTTCTTGTTTATCTTATTGTAATATAGTCAGCTATCAAAATGATTGCTTCCTTATGAAGAGAAAACAGACTTGAAGGCACTCCCAAATTACATGGTTAACCATAATAATCCTGAAAGTAACAGAGTTTACTATTTGGCAGTTTTGGTTATTTGTGTATACCTATATTGTCCAGTTTGTTAGGCAATAGCTCTATGTGGTTATTACAGTCTTGAAATATGACCAGTCTATTTTGGTATGTGCTTCAAGTGTAAAATACACATCAGTTTTAAATACTTTAGTACAGAAAAAAAAATTAAATTAGCTTATAATTTTTGTATTTTCTCAGCCTTATCTTCCATTTTAAAAATTCTTTTAATTCATCCCTGAGTTTTTAACTTCAATGAACATCCTTTTCATTTCTAGTAATATTATTTTATTTTCATTTTCTCATTTATAAAAATCTTAGTATTTTATCACATGTATTATTATTTTATATCTTTAATAGTTTGAAGCATACTCATTTTATACTTTATTCAATAATAGAATATTGGAAAAGGGGGCATCAAATCTTATTTTTTATTTCTTCATTGCATAATTGCATAATCCATTGTGAATTGTGAATGTGGTTTATCGTTAGTGTAACTTTGATGTATCAGTGAGAAGGCTTCCTGCCCTGGCTGAAGGCATACTCCTCAGAAGGGTTTCATATTTGTTTCTGCCTTATGTCCTGGGCATCTTAACAGCTAGTACAGTTTTAAGATAAATTTCTTCTGTAGGACCACAAGCCAGTGGGTGGGTAGGACCATGATTATGGTTCTCAGCTTACAGGTTTCCTCAGCTCAGAGTAGGCAGGGATATACAGGCTTGTTAGTTCCCTTAGCTGGTTGACACATTTCTTTTTACTTAAGCGTATAGTCTTTAAAGGTACTTAGCTTTTTGAAGATACTTCAATTTCATCTGCCTGTCTTTCACTGGCTTTCACAGCCTTTTCCAATCACCATGTGGTCATTAAAACCAAAGCTTTTGTTTCCCTAGTGAGAACCTGATTCCCAACATACATACACATAGAACAGCTGCTTAAACTTTCACCAAGGGCAATTATAGCATCTGTTTATGCTTACTTTTTGGTTTTGAAATCTTTGTGTGATTTTTTGTCACTTAGGGTTTTATTTACATCTTTTAAGTCCAACTCTACATTTAAGATAGTTTTTTTTTCTGTATTTTACTCAGCATTTCTGGATTTTGGGGGGGAATATTTTCAACAATATTGCTGGAAAGGTTAGTTATATAAGTAATTCTTTAGGTAAAGAATTAATTGAGTTAATTAATTTAGGTGAGGAGAGGCAGCTCCATCTACTTATAGAACAGCCACATAAACTCTTAAATCATCTACAACTGCCAAATTAATTTATATTAATAAAAAAATAAACTATTTCCTGAGAAGTCCCTACATGTGCATGGAGAAGATTTTTCTTTTTGAGAGAAGACTTGGACATTTCCAATTTTTGAGGTGCCTATGTACAGTCACAGCTGTCTAACACCATCATAATCAGGGATAAGAGTTGGTTGTTAATATGTTTAATTTCTAAATCACTGGAGCATTTTTGCTTCTTCAACCAAAGGTTCATAATTGATCATATAAATTATGTGATTAGGAGTAAAATGTTTAAAGTTATATAATAATTTAAAGTAGTGTTTTTCAAACTGGTGAAAGACCAGATTTTTTTAAAAGTTCAAATCTGTCATCAGTATGTAATATTTCTAAAATGAAATAAAAGCATATTACTACAAAAATACAAAAAAATGTAACCCAGAAGCTCATTTTTTACTGTGTGAGTCAATAAGCAAAAGAGCCCATTTCAATAAATATAATCAGAACAAACATAAGGAAAAAGGAATTACAAAAGCCATATAGGTTCATTGAATAGTCCAGTTAATTTAAAGAATTAGTTCTCATCAATTCTTTTTGTTTCATGATTGTATCTAAACAAAAAGTCATTAATGAAATGGCAATTATTTTTATTAAATGTCTGATGTACACTTTGAACAAATACTGTTATTACATTCAAAATTTTTTTAATTTTGATTTTTTTTTATATTCAAGGTTTTTAAGGCTGCAAATGAACTTGCTTTTAAAAACCTATTTAATGTACTTCGGGTTGATTTTAATGCTGTGTTCAGGGGATAATGAAGTAGTTTCAATGTTTTGTTTTAAAATATTAGTGCTATTAATAATTTTAATAATTCACTTATGTTGATGAGAATGGAAGAAGAGGTTTTAAAGCATTCTAAAGAACTCAAGATAATAATTTTCAACTTTATACAAAGTAAAGCAAGGGATGCTCTCTTCTCTAAATTCTTTTTTCATTTCTTCATCATAACTGATTCCACCAATTTGCCCTATAAATTCATGGTTAAATTTAAGTTATCTCATGATGAAAGAGTTGGATTTTACAGCCATTAATTTTCTATGCTTGGGTTTTATTTTGATGGGAAAAATTTTAAAACATTCTATTACAGTATTTCACTGGCAATAACTTTTCACACATGCAATATAAAGATCATAGTCTACTTTGATTATTGTTAAATTATGGAATATGTCATAAAAATCTGTGTAACTATTTTTCAAAGAATCTGACCTTTTTAATTTCAGTCTTACCTGTCACAAAAACATGCAATATGTAATATTAAGATAATTAAAAATACTGAAGATATAAGACATATTTTGCTACCCAATTGACATTTTTAAAAGTTGTGATTCAAACCTTCTGTCAAGGGATGTTTCCCCTCTTAAACCATCATACATGTTGGAGTAATAGTTAATTATTATCAGCTTCCGTTTTACCACATAATAAGCAGAAACATTTCAACATTATTATGTCGATCTTAAGGTAATTTAAAATTTTTATTTCATCACTAAATATACTATAGTTTACATTTAATACATCTTTATATATCTATATATATATATTTTAAATGATATAGCAAGATGTTCTAGATGAAGGAAACTGGTCCAAACTCTTAAATCTTCTTAATTGCCCCAGAATATTTTCTTAAGTGTTAGATCTATGCTGTCAGATCATTTCCTAAGCAAAAGGTTAATTCCAAAGCATATTTGATGATGGTATAATTCTTTACAGTTTTATAGTCTGCTGAGCTAGTCATGCTTTTGTCATTAGTGAAGCTAAAAAAGGGGGAGAGCCCTTGTTATCAATCCTGTTTAAATTTCACTTACTCTAAAAAAAATTTCATGTTAGTAATATGTATGCAATTTTCAAGTTGTATTGGAAAAGTACTTGCTAATTTTTTCCATTGGTAGATCTTTATTAACTTATTCTCGACGACATCAAGCTCTTTTCTCATTGCAAAGTGGTACCTAAACATCCTTCTTAGCTGCAGTTCACCAGTATTTCCAGGGATATGTCTATGATACAGTCTTTCAGTAATGTCTTGGCAATTTTGTGTGTGTGCACACATGCATATATACAAATATAAGTATTTAAGTTTCAGTAACCTTTATAATAACTCTGCTAAACATAGTGGTTTTTATGTGAAATATCACATTATCAGCTTCTGTTGGCGTCTTAATTCAATATTCATTATTTTCAGATTTTCAGTATTCCAGTTGGATTTGAATAATCTTCCTTGCATTTTCAATTTTAACTTGCTTAAATTTGGTGGTTTTACTACTTTATTAATTATTTTATCTTGGCAAATAACCACACCATGTTTCTAATCCTTCATCATTTATGCCTACAAAACTGCTGCCACCTCCATCTGCTCAAACATCACCAGAATAATGTACTGGTTTAGCAAAGCTAACTTTATTATGTGCCACAGTTACTGAGAATGTCATCTTAACAGAATCTCAAAAGTGCCTCAGGAGGAGGAGGTTGAGGTGGATATAGTTTTTAGGATGAGCTCAAGTGTTTTACAGTGGGTTTTTCTCATAGGGACTTGATTGGGATTGGGTAAAATTGGTCATATAATAGTTTAGGATTTGGGGACATTGAGATGACAATCTTGAAGCAAGTGTATGAATAAACGGTTGGTAAGTGAGTTCTTTGCCCAGCTGAGCAACCTATTATTCTGAAAACAGGACTGTTTTTTGCCTAGATGAGCAATTTGTTCTTAAAATACATTGGTTTCTATATTTACTAAAGCAAACGGTGAGGTTATTAGTTTGACATCACAACTTCCTGGACTAGAATTTCCTGGAACAAATAGTGAAATAACTTTGACTTTCATGTTTCAGTTTTCAGTTCTGGTTGTTAATTATTTGGATGCCTATGGTTGTTGCATTCCCAAACATGATTTCATTGTATGAGTGATCTTACTTCAGAATAATTGTTTGGACATTACTTCATTTGCCATCATTTCATACACTACCAGTGCCACACTATGAAAAGACCTGTCTCTTCTTGGCAACTCCAGTCAAGTTTGTTATTCTAATTGTAAATTATTGTTTAAACCGAATAATGAAAAATTTTCTTCTGTGAAGCTGATATTGTTATACTGTAAATTTAAAACAATAAGCTTCACTAAAAATTAACATAATTGTAAAAATGTTTTAAAATAAATGCCTATGCTTTTGTTTACAAATCATAAACTGTCCTTAAAGCATCACATGTAATATGTGATCCTACTGTACATGATTAGTATAATGATGGAAATTTAGTAATATGTAAACTGTTAATATTGAGTTGAGCCCACTGATTTATGTTTGAATGTTGTAGCCATGTCTACTTTATATAAAATTTTGTAAACACATACTCTCAGTTTCCATACTTATCTCACTATGAATTGTAAACAAAGTTCTGACTGGTACAGAACACACTAACCAACCATACTTGAATATCTCTGGCCTGAACTATCATATTGGTTCACAAACTGGTTGAATGTCTCTATCAAGAGCATCTGATCTTCATCAGCAGCCTCAAATGATCAAAATTCAATTCTTATGCACACAGAGACCCTTCAGTTCCTCTCATATCTTTGTTTTTTTTAGGGAGAAATGGTCCTTTAGACTTTAAGGGTTTTTTTAAACTCAAGCAATTGTGATTATATTTTCTTTTGTTCCTATATTATAATCATGGGTATTAGTATATCTGGACTGTCTTAAGGACTTTGGAAATTGTAGTCATTGTTCTTAAATTATTACTTACCAGGCCTGGTTCTTAACTGTATACCCATGCATTTAGGTTGGCATTAATAATAAGCATGAGTTTATTGCATGTTTATTATGTGTTAGACACTATTCTGAGCACTTTTTCATACAGTAATTCATTTAATTCTCATAATAACCTACCAATCAGATGGGCATTATTTATTATCCCCATTGTACACATGAAAAGACAAAGTTGTTAATAAATTGCCCAGTGATTTCAACTCTTTAAGTTCCAAGTTTTGCTCTTTTAGCCACTAGTACATTGCCTCTCCTTGAGTTGTACAGAATAAATTGAATAAAAATTTACTTCCTTAGTGATAAAAAATGGACTAGATAAGGTGTTATTGTAAATGATGAACGTTTTTTAATGGGTACATTTTTAAACCTTGTAGGTGCAAATGAGTAAACTTTCGCGTTAGTTGAGGTTTGTTGATGATACTGAATGTCAGTTGGTACAACTGCTGTGGAAAGCAGAATGGAGGTTCCTCACAAAACAAAAAATAGAAATACCATTTGACTCAGTAATTCCACTTGCAGGAATTTACCTGAAGAAAACAAAATCCCTGATTCAAAAATACATGTGCACTCCTGTGTTGCCTCATTATTTACAATAGCTAAGGTAGTGAAGCAATCTAAATGTCCATCAATAGATGAATGGATAAAGAAGAGGTGGTATGTATACACAATGGAATGTTATACAGCCATAAAAAGAAAAGCAATTCTTCCATTTGCAATGACATGGATGGATCTACAGAGTATTATGCTCAGTGAAATAAGCTAGGTGGAGAAAGATAAATAACATATGCTTCAAAACCAAAAAATCCAAATAGCCTGATTAAAAAATGGGCAGAGGACCAGAACAGACATTTCTCTAAAAAAGAAATACAGATGTCCAGTGGGCACATGAAGAGATGCTCCACATCACTGATGATAGGGGAAATGCAAATGAAACCACAATGAGGTAACACCTCACACCAGTTAGAATGTAAGAAAATGTGAGTTACTGTACATCAAAATACTGTATTTCAGCTATACTTCCAATTTCAAATACTTTCACTATCCAAAAGACAAGAAATAACATGTATTGGTGAGAATGTCAGAACCCTCCTAAACTGTTGGTGGGAATGTACGTTGGTCTAGCCACTATGGAAAGTAGTATGGAGTTTCCTCAAACTAAGAATACCACACAACCCAGTAATTCTGCTTCTAGGAATTTACCCCAAAGAACACAAAATCTCTGATGTGATATGATACGCACCCCTATGTTTATTGCCATATTATTTACGACAGCCAAGATGTGGAAGCAACCAAAGTATCCATCGATGGCTGAATGAATGAAAAAGAAGTACATATACACAGTGGAATATTACTCAGCCATAAAACAGAAAGAAAAGCTGCCATTTACGACAACATGGATGGACCTAGAGGGTATTATGCTCCATGAAATAAGCCAGGCAGAGAAAGGCAAATATCATATGATTTCACTTACTTGTGGAATCTGAAAACAAAACAAAACAAAATTAACAAAGCAGCAGTAGACTGATACTGAGAGGTGACTGGTGGTTACCATGGGAGAAGAATTGGGATGGGTGGGTGGGCAGGGTGAGGGGATAAAAGGGCACAAAAATTCCCAATCATAATGTAAGTTGGTCACAGAGATGATAGTACAGCATGGAGAATATAGGCAAGGACTCTGTTAACATCTTCCCATGTTGACAGATAGTAACTGCAGTAGTTGGGGTGAGGATTTAGTAATGTGTGTAACTGGTGAACCACTGTGTTGTATACTTGAAACCAGTAAAATACTGTGTCAGCTATACTTCCAATTTGAAAAAATAAAATATCCTCTTATTATTACACCACCTGTTCCTATATTAGTTTGTATAAGTAATTTTTACTTTGGCACATTGATGTCTCAAATACCATTGGTTTAGTAAAGTCAGTGGTATAAGTTATGTAGAAATGTGTTTAAAAATAATTTTTACAAGTGCTGGACATCAGTGAAGTAGCTTTATTGTTACTAATACTTTTCTTACACATTCTCTTGAAGATACTTCATCTAATACCAAACTTGACATTTTGCTTTGACATGTTTGAGAATGGTATGTGTAGTGTAACTCTTGAAATTATGTTGTGATTGAAAAACTTAACTTGTTGGATTTGACTTTCTATTTTGGTGTGTTTGCTGTGCTGTAAATGAGACCTATAATTTAACCACAAATGGGCCTCTTCTTGGATGTAAATATATTATCATTGACCTCAAGTTAGTAAGATGTTCTGGTAAGGCATTTTTCTTCTCATTGGGTCTTATACTGAAACCTTCAAATTTTTAAAAACTTTTTGTATGGCCTTTCTTTTACATGTAGAACTTACTTCTGAGATAGTTACTTGGAATTAGTGGTGCAGTCTGTGGTTATGAATTCACTTCATTGGGAGGTGTCTAGCTGTCAGTTATAGAGATACAACATTAAACTTAGGCTTAGTGGTGTATGCTAGCTAAGTGAGCTGACACACTGAGTTAATCAGAGACTTAAAAGTATAGTTCTACACAAAGAAGACAAGTAATGACTCTATAGCATTTTGCTATGCTGATGGACAGTGACTGCAATAGGGCAGGGGGTGAACTTGATAATACAGATGAATGTTACAGCCACAGTGCTGATCATGTGAGACCTTCATAAGATCGTCTATCAATGATACCTTAAATAAGTAAAAAAATTATAGGTCTAATGAACAGGGGGCTCTTTTTCTCCGGATTAATGATCCCGTATCTTCCTTCACATTATTGGTACATGAAGATAGATTCCATGAAAAGTAAAATACTTGTTCCTCCCTGCCTTGTTTTGGGGTCAAAGTAATTCATATGTAAGTAACATACAAAGATTAGCTAATTGTCTGAAAAAGAGGAATTTAGGAAATTGGGTAGATCTTTTTGGCTTGTGCTTATACTAACTTGTTGAGAGCTGGGCTAGACTATACTTTTTCTGTGAATGGGGAATGGTCTTAATAGATATTTTCATAATTTTAAAACTTTCTGAAACTTTTCCTTACCTGAGACTTCTGAGAACTCCCCGTGTTTTTTAGCGCACATTATTTACTCCAGCTTCTTGATTTTTATCTCAAACTCTGACTGCTCTTTTGAGCTTCAGGTCTATGTATATAACTATCTACTCTTCACTTGTACTTGAAAATTTTTAAACACATCCATACTTTTTTTGGAGAATTTCCCAAACCAAAATTCTCCTCTATTACCTGCTCCTGTATTTTTATCTATTTGAGTAAATATCACCTTCATTTATTTCCTTGCTCACACATGCCACCCATCACCTATCACCCATTTTTCCCCTGCCCAATATTTCATGTCATTCATTAAGTTCTGTTTATTTATCTCCAAATACATGTTATCGGTACTGCTTTTTCTTAACTATCACATCTATAGATTTCAAATATTTCCTTCATTTTCCACAGAATAGCCAGAGTAGTCATTCCAAAACTAGTCAGAATGTGCTAATCATGCATAAAACCCCCAGTGCTACAATCCTTAATATGTTCCACAAAATCCTGCATAATCTGGCCCCTACCTATCATTCCCACATCATTTCAAATGCTGAACTCCTTTTACTGTATTCTCTAAGCACAATACCTTTTAAAATATCCTAACAACTACTCATCTTTCAAATTTACCTTCAAATGTCACTTTTACACAGATCTTCTTTGCTGTCATCCTCCACCTTCATCAAGCACCCAGTGTAAATCTAAATCACATCCTTCTGGTATAATCTCTTATATCTGGTTTTAATTACATATGTACAATTTGTTACTTGTTTCCTGCTCTTTGGTGTGCTTCATGAAGGTAAGAAATCTGTGACTATTCATCACAAATCTATAGTGCCTTTCACATTGTGTTATACATAGTAAGTGCTCAGTAAAAATTGTTCAACAAATGAATGCTAACTACAGCCAGCACATTTGTTTTCTTTTTCTTTTTAATTTTTCTGATTAAATGTGGGAATACTGATTCTCTATGGAAACAAAGTATTACATATAATCAGTGGGAAAGACCATGACAGAGCTATTTTTTACTAGTACCAGCAAGAGTGATATCTTATAATAGTATCTCAAATTACCGTGATTGATGGCTTTCAAATTATAGCTTTGAGTTCCTCAATCCAAAAGGTGCTGATTGTGCTTGAAATGAAGGAATAGGCAGTTTGAACTATAAAATGCAGGTTAACACTCTTTATATTAAAAAATTATAAACAGCACTGTTGGCTACATTCTTTGAGCTTTTCTTTGGTATTTAAGGGTAACTCAAATTTGCAACTATGTCAACAGCATTATAACAGAAACTTGTAGTTAGAAAACATCCCTATTTTAGGCTCTGCAATTTATTAGCTGGAAGGTCTTGGGAAAAAATTCATTGAACCTCTGAGTCTTAGCTTCTCTTCTGTACAATAGATATATTAAAACATTAATCAAAACAATTGAAAGTAAAATTTTAGATTTTAGGTTTCTATATCATTTTATAATATAAATATTTTATATATAAACATTTAAGTATATTTATATATTAGATATAAATATAAAATATATTACAGGAAGTCATATTTTTATGTGAAAATGACAATATAATTTCATGGACTCTTATAATGTGGGCTAAAACAGTTATGTTGATTAACTATTTGAACTTGGATTAGTTTATGTTCTGAATGATCTAGTGTTGTGTAGATCCCAACTTAAATTAAGAAACTCAAATTTATAGTATTTCTGATACTTTTGCCCTTTATTTTTGATTTCTGTTATAAAATGCTGGTTTAGGATACAGACAGAAATACATTTCCTTATAAGAACTGTTATTTTCTTAGTGCTTTTTTTGAAAATGAGTTTTCTAAAATACATTTTACTAAAAGCTATTTAAGGATGAAATAGTTCAAATAGTATTTGTGAGATCATAGTAGCATCTGATTAATAGTGTTTTTTTTTCATGAAAAACTATTAGAGGTAACTATATAAACAAATTGAAACTTACAGTAATTTACCAATTCTTTATGTTGATACTATTTTCTTTGTGTTTAAGAATGGTTAATTGTCTTTATGTTTAAGTCATTGAAGCCATTTCAGCTGATTTTATAAACATAACTGCAGACCATATATTTGTCTCATGATGTCTTCCATCAAAGCATGAAGAAGTGAATTATTGAAAAGATAAAAATAAATTTGTTTGCTTCTGTCAGAGTTCATATCTACGGCCAACCTTGATAGAAGACCAGAATGATTTAGACAAGTTTGCTTTGGAGATTCATAACATATGCTTGCTGGACAGAATTGAGTTATCTCTGCTCTGGAGAGTAAGTTATTGTAGCAGGAGCTGACAGAGATGAAGATAACTGAGGGAAATTCAATTACCTTTTAGTGTTTTCTTTCTAATAGGATTCTTAATGTGAAAAAGATCTTTAGATGATGCACCTCTGTTATTTGTGAGATCTGCCTTGATACTTCTTTCTAGGATACCATGAACTTTCAGTTCCAGGCCTTCTTTAAGTATGAAATAGGCAGCTTACTGTTAGAAATAGTTGACTGAAAGGCCTTATTTTTACTTGATGTCATTGGCAATCTTTTTATTTTGTTGACTACCTTCTGTAGTTTCCTTTAACAAAAGTGGATATTATTTTGTACAGAGTTATTATTTGATATGTTGGGATTTTTTTTTTCCCTCTCAAGTGACCTTTCTGGAAGTGTGTTGTAACTTCTCAGTGTTGATATATTAGTATCTCTGTCTAATTATCATACACTGAGGCTTGGCAACCTACTTTAAGTGCTCTTAGAATTCTGAAGCTTTCTTCTTCACTTTGCTTTGTCATTCTGCCAGACTATTTGCTAGAAGGGAATCTTCACTTTTTCACCCCTTTCACTTTTTAGTGTCAGGCAGTGCCACTTCTCTCCTTTTCATCTCCAGAAGTAGAACAGATAAACTAAAAAATGTCTTTTGAATATCATTAACGATCTATTGATGTTATCCAGTGCCTCTTTTTCATTGCTCATCTCAATCTCTGCATCATTTGACACTGATGACCTACCTACCCTTACATTGTGAAATTACTTTTTGCTTGACTTTCTTACCATGTGCTTTTCTGATTAACATTTACTTCTCGTGGTTCTCCTAGTTTTATTTCTCTCTCCATTTCTTATTCCTTTACCAAAAGTGTAGATCTTTAACAATACTACTTTCTTGGCAATTTTTAAACTTTTTATGCTCTTCTAGCAATCTCATATAATGTTGGCATCATCCAAAGCCTCTATATAGAAGGCATTAAATATTTTTAATTTAAAATTTCGTAATTTCTTTCAAAGATAATTGAAAAAAAATTATTAGAAGGCACGTAGTGAAAGGCCCCTTTTGAATGTCCTGCAGGATGCCTCATACCTCCTCACCTGTATATGAAACCATTATTGGTTTCCTGTGAATCCTTTCAGGGTTTCTTAATGCATTTATATATATATATATATATATACACACACACACACAATTAGGAATATATATTCTTAACTCCCTTTCTTTATACAAATGCTAACATATCTGTAATCTATATTTTGCTTTTTAAACTTTATATTTTAGACATCTTTTTCACTCCCATTGGCAACATATGTGTAACTGTTACCTAATAGAGTGTATTATCAAACTTTTAGGCTTCTCATTCTAGTGGATTATCTATGGGAGTACGTAGTTCAATTTGTATTTCTCAGTGTAGTTGTAACTTATATTTCTGTTTTTTTTAAGAGTGAGGTTGATGATCTGTGAGCCTTTTCCCTTTCTGAGCATATATCCTTTGCTTGTTCTGTTGGATTATTTTTCTTTTCTTACTGATGGGCAAAAGCTCTCCATATGTTAAGGAATTAACTCTCTAATGTATGTTACTAATATTTTTACCACTTAACTTGTGTATGGTAGAATTCCCTTTTGATGTAATTACTATAGTGTAGACCTCACCTCCGGTTTCACAATTGCAAAAATCTTCTGCATATCTCTTCTAGATGTCTTCCTAGCCCCTTATATTTACTTTGCCTAAAACATACTATTTGCCCTTTCAAGCCTTTTATAGGTTTATTAACAGTGGTAGTAAAAAGGTTGGAAATATAATCTTTATTCCAAGTGGCTACAGACCCTGGTAAAAATCTGGAGGTTCTGATATTGTTAAAGGAAGATTTTAGGGGAATACGTCAAAGTCAATGCCATAATTGCTTTTCATTTTTCCTTTTTTGAACTTCTGACAGTTTTTCACTCATGCAGCACATGATACATCACTTCATGTGAGTTCATCTTTTTTTTTTCTTTACATGTAACCAACAGTATTGCAGTTACTACATTGCTTTCCTACAAGCAAGAGATATTCACAATCTAGAATCAATTCTACATATTAAGTTGATAATACTGGAATGTTAGTCTATGAAAATGATTTTCAGTTAAGTATTATTATGAAAGAAGCTTATGAAAGAATTATAATTAGTAAAATAAATCAACTGCAATAATAATTTTCATGGATATATTAATGTCATTTTAATATTATAGTCCAATCTAAAGCTTATCAACTCATTACAGGTTATACTCTTTCACTTTAAGTAATCATAAATAATATAAGTTCATTGATTTTTGTGCTGCTGCTTGAATCTATTAGTGATTAATTTGGTTGTAATTGTATAGGAGCTATAAGGATGTGAAATGTGTCTATATATCTATAACCCAGATAACCCCAAATCTATTTTTATTGGTTGATTATGGAAAAAAAGTTTTTAATTGTCTTTTAAAAGTAGAATTCATTTTAAAGAGTGAATTTTAAAAGTACATCCTAGAAGGTTAACCTGGGAAACCCTGACTTAAGAAAAACATATCATTAACATCAGTGGCTCTTAGTGTTTTTATACTGAAAAAATTTTAATCTGAGAATACATGTGGCAAAAAAGGAAAAAAATGTAACAATAAAGAGTAGTATAAAGTAGAAGTGAACATTCTCCAGCTTCTTTCCTCCTCCCATGCCTTCTAAGGTAATGGTTTGGCACATACCTTTTGAGATTTCTTATTATGATTGTACATTTCATGGCTGTTTTACATATATGTTTAACCAAAAATTGAATTATGTAAAGTGTCCTATTTTGAGTTAGTAATACTTACATTTTTGTTTGGCTCTGAACTCTTGAGAATCTGACTTGAGAAATTCATACAAATTTGTTGTATTCATAACAAATACAAATAAAATTGTCAATGTAATTTTTGGAGTTTACAGATTATGACTTCAATGTGTCTTATGAAAGGGTTTGTGTGGTTTGCACACATCACTTCTTTTATAGTCATGTACAGGAAATAGTTACAGGATGCCATTTCTCTTTGTTATAGATAGTATATTTTTAAATTCTGGATTATATTATTCTTCTTGGAGACCTTGTGAGAGTTACTTGTATCCATTAAGAATGTTTTGAAATTATTTGAGTCACAGAGGGGAACCTTAGGTATTGTCTCCTTTTAGTGGGATCTGTTTTTCATTTTAATTTCAACACTTACTACAGTCTTGGAACATAGGAAGTGCTCAATAAAGAATTGCAAAATGAATGAAAGTATCAAGTAATATGAGATAGAATATAGGATTAATGAAGGTTTTCATATCCAGGTAACAAAAATTTGGAGATTCAATCTTTTCATGTGAGGTCTTAGATTCTTTTAGATTAAGAAAATGTTCTATTCATATTATAGTAGATGCATAAAGAAAAGGAGTAATCATTATGTTTCCTTTATTCGTTATTAGATTGCCACTGTTTTCCCCTCCCCAACTTTATTGAGGTTGAGGTGTGTTTGACATTAAATATTGTATATATTTAAGGCAAACAATGTGATGTTTTGATATATGTGTGCATTATGAAATCATTACCACAATCAATCAAATTAACATATCCATCTCACATACTCTTCTGTGTGTATATGGTGAGAACACATAAGATTTATTCTCTTTTGGAATTTCAAGTACATAATATGTTGTTATTAACTATAGTCATCATGCTGTACACTGGACATCCAGAACTTTTTCATCTTATAACTTACAGTTTGTAATCTTTTATCATATAATCCCTTTTTGCTCACCCCCTACCCTCTAGTTACTACCATTCTATTCTCTTACTATTGAGTTTGACTTTTTTAGAGTCCACATGTAAGTATTGAAATCATGCAATATTTGTCTTTCTATGTCTGGCTTATTTCACTTAACATAATGTCTTCCAGTTTAATCCATGTTGTCACAAATAGCATGATTTCTTTTTTTTTAAGGTAGAATAATATTCTATTGTATACGTATATGTACATCATATTTTGTTTATCCATTCATCTGTTGACAGATTCTTAGGATGTTTCCATGTCTTTGCTACTTTGAATGGTGCTGCAGTGAACATGGGAGTACAGATCTCTCTTTGAGATAGTGACTTATTTTGTTTGGATATAAAGAAGTGGAATTGCTGGATCCTATGGTAGTTCAGTTTTAATTTTTGAGGAATCTCAAAATTGTTTTCTGTAGTGACTGAACCAGTTTACATTGTCACCAAAAATGCACAATCATTTCCTTTTCTCCATGTCCTCCCCAACACTTGATATCTCCTGTCTTCTTGGTGATAGACATTCTTACAAGTATGAGGTGCTACGTCATAGCGGTTTTGATTTGCATTCCCTCATTGATTAGTGATACTGAGCATGTTTCCATGTACATGTAGGCCATTTGTATACCTTATTTAGAAAAATAGCTATTCAGGTCCTGTGCACATTTTTTATCAGATTATTTGTTTTTTACTATTGAGTCATATGAGTTTCATATGTATTTTGGATACTAATTCCTTATTGGGTATATGGTTTACATTTTTTCCCATTGATTTTGTTGATTGTTTGCTTTGTAGAAGCTTTTTGATTTGTTCCTACATGTTTTTGTTGCCTGTGTTTTTGGTGTCAAATCCAAAAAAATGTTTGTCAAAAACAATGTCCAAGAGGTTTTCCATGTTTTCTTCAGGAAGTTTTATGGTTTTATGGCTCATGCATAAGTCTTTAATTCATTTTGAGAGTTTTTTTTTCTTTTGGTGTATGGAGTAAGGTAAGTGTCCAGTTTCATTTTTTCCATGTGAATATTGTTTGCCAGTTTTTTTGTAACTAGCATTTAATGTATAAATCAGAGAACTGAAATCTATATGGTAATTATTTGCTGAATGTATAATATGGTATATGAGGTATGGACTTTGTGCAATACTTAGATTGTCCAAGGATTAAGATTTGCTTTTTGGGATGATAAGCAAAAACGCCTTCTAGATAAACTATGATCCACTTTCTCCTTGGCAGACCAGGTCTTTGTTTTATAGCTTTTATTTTGTGGGATTTAAGAACATTAACTTAAAATACCTAAAGAAAATACCTATATGTGAACTGTAAAACTGTTATCACAATCTGCAATATGTGATAGAAAACATAGATTTGGAGGTTATTAGAACTAGGATTCAATCCTGGTTCTGACACTAATGAACTAGGTAGTGTTGGAAAAGATACTTAATTTCTTTGTAATATAGGAGTCTTTAACGGTCATTAAGTCTAGCCCTAAATCTGGAGCTTATATAGTATTTAGTCTAGTCCAAATGATATGTCATGGATAGTAGTATCAGTTATTAGCATATCACTATGTAAGAATTGTGAAATTTCCTTTCATTCACTTTATTAGATTTTTTAAACACAGCCTTAAAAGTAAATTCTTTTTATTTTGCTCTTCTCTACTGACTTTATATATTATTTGTTCCTCTTTGGATGTAAAATTGGTAAGTTGCAAATATGTCTGAACTATTTGAAGATAGTTGAATGTCAAACTTTTTTCTACCTTTGTCTAGTTCCTTATTTTATTTTATTTTATTATATATATATTTTTTTGGTTTATTTTTATTTTATTTTTTAATATAATTTATTTTATTATCATTAATTTACAATTACATGTGCAATATTACGATTATTAAACTACCCCTTCATCAGGTCCCCCCCACCAACCCCATTACAGTCACTGTCCATCAGCGTAGTGAGATGCTATAGAATCACTACTTGTCTTCTCTGAGTTGTACTGCCCTCCCCGTGCCCCCCCAACATTACATCTGCTAATCGTAATGCCCCTTTTTCCCTCTTATCCCTCCCTTCCCGCCCATTTTCCCCAGTCCCTTTCCCTTTGGTAACTATTAGTCCGTTCTTGGGTTCTGTGAGTCTGCTGCTGTTTTGTTCCTTCAGTTTTTTTCTTTGTTCTTATACTCCACATATGAGTGAAATCATTTGATACTTGTCTTTTTCGGCTTGGCTTATTTCACTGAGCATAATACCCTCTAGCTCCATCCATGTTGTTGCAAATGGTAGGATTTGTTTTCTTCTTATGGCTGAATAATATTCCATTGTGTATATGTACCACATCTTCTTTATCCATTCATCTACTGATGGACACTTAGGTTGCTTCCATTTCTTGGCTATTGTAAATAGTGCTGCAATAAACATAGGGCTGCATCTGTCCTTTTCAAATTGGGCTGCTGCATTCTTAGGGTAAATTCCTAGGAGTGGAATTCCTGGGTCAAATGGTATTTCTATTTTGAGTTTTTTGAGGAACCTCCATACTGCTTTCCACAATGGTTGAACTAATTTGCATTCCCACCAGCAGTGTAGGAGGGTTCCCTTTTCTCCACATCCTCGCCAACATTTGTTGTTGTTTGTGTTTTGATGTTGGCCATCCTCACTGGTGTGAGGTGATATCTCATTGTGGTTTTAATCTGCATTTCTCTGATGATTAGCGATGTGGAGCATCTTTTCATGTGCCTGTTGGCCATCTGAATTTCTTCTTTGGAGAAGTGTCTATTCATGTCCTCTGCCCATTTCTTAATTGGATTATTTGCTTTCTGTTTGTTAAGGTGCATGAGTTCTTTATATATTTTGGATGTCAACCCTTTATCAGATACGTTTTTTATGAATATATTCTCCCATACTGTAGAATGTCTTTTTGTTCTACTGATGGTGTCCTTTGCTGTACAGAAGCTTTTCAGCTTGATATAGTCCCACTTGTTCATTTTTGCTTTTGTTTCCCTTGCCCGGGGAGATATGTTCATGAAGAAGTTGCTCATGTTTATGTCCAAGAGATTTTTGCCTATGTTTTTTTCTAAGAGTTTTATGGTTTCATGACTTACATTCAGGTCTTTGATCCACCTTGAGTTTACCTTTGTGTATGGGGCTAGACAGTAGTCCAGTTTCATTCTCTTACATGTAGCTGTCCAGTTTTTCCAACACCAGCTGCTGAAGAGGCTGTCATCTCCCCATTGTATATCCAAGGCTCCTTTATCAAATATTAATTGACTGTATATGTTTGGGTTAATGTTTGGATTTTCTATTCTGTTCCACTGGTCTGTGGGTCTGTTTTTGTGCCAATACCAAATTGTCCTGATTACTGTGGCTTTGTAGTAGAGCTTGAAGTCAGGGAGTGTAATTCCCCCTGTTTTATTCCTCCTTCTCAGGATTGCTTTGGCTATTCGGGGTCTTTTGTGGTTCCATATGAATTTTAGAATTATTTGTTCCAGTTCATTGAAGAAAGCTGTTGGTAGTTTGATAGGGATTGCATTGAATCTGTAGATTGCTTTAGGTAGTATAGCCATTTTGACAATATTTATTCTTCCTAGCCAAGAGCATGGGATGCATTTCCATTTGTTAGTGTCCTCTTTAATTTCTCTTAGGAGTGTCTTGTAGTTTTCAGAGTACAGGTCTTTCACTTCCTTCGTTAGGTTTATTCCTAGGTATTTTATTCTTTTTGATGCAATTGTGAATGGAATTGTTTTTCTGATTTCTCTTTCTGTTAGTTCATCATTAGTGTATAGGAAAGCAACAGATTTCTTTGTGTTAATTTTGTATCCTGCAACTTTGCTGAATTCAGATATTAGTTCTAGTAGTTTTGGAGTTGAGTCTTTAGGGTTATTAAGGTACAGTATCATGTCATCTGCAAATAGTGACAATTTGACTTCTTCTTTACCAATCTGGATGCCTTGTATGTCTTTGTTTTGTCTGATTGCTGTGGCTAGGACCTCCAGTACTATGTTGAATAACAGTGGAGAGAGTGGGCATCCCTGTCTTGTTCCCGATCTTAGATGAAAAGCTTTCAGCGTCTCGCCGTTAAGTATGATGTTAGCTGTGGGTTTGTCATATATAGCCTTTATGATGTTGAGGTACTTGCCGTCTATACCCATTTTGTTGAGAGTTTTAATCATGGAATGGATGCTGAATTTTGTCAAATGCTTTTTCAGCATCTATGGAGATGATCATGTGGTTTTTGTTCTTCTTTTTGTTGATGTGGTGGATGATGTTGATGGATTTTCGAATGTTGTACCATCCTTGCATCCCTGGGATGAATCCCACTTGATCATGGTGTATGATCCTCTTGATGTATTTTTGAATTCGGTTTGCTAATATTTTGTTGAGTATTTTTGCATCTACGTTCATCAGGGATATTGGTCTGTAATTTTCTTTTTTGGTGAGGTCTTTGCCCGGTTTTGGTATTAGAGTGATGCTGGCTTCATAGAATGAGTTTGGAAGTATTCCCTGCTCTTCTATTTTTTGGAAAACTTTAAGGAGAATCGGTGTTATTTCTTCTCTATATGTCTGGTAGAATTCAGAGGTGAATCCATCAGGACCAGGGGTTTTGTTCTTGGGTAGTTTTTTGATTACCAATTCGATTTCGTCACTGTTGATTGGTCTGTTTAGTTTTTCTGTTTCTTGCTTGGTCAGTCTTGGAAGGTTGTATTTTTCTAAGAAGTTGTCCATTTCTTCTGTGTTTTCCAGCTTGTTAGCATATAGATTCTCATAATATTCTCTTATGAATTCTTTGTATTTCTGTGGGGTCTGTCGTGATTTTTCCTTTCTCATTTCTGATTGTGTTTATGTGTGTAGATTCTCTTTTTCTCTTAATGAGTCTGGCTAGGGGTTTATCTATTTTGTTTATTTTTTCAAAGAACCAGCTCTTGATTTCATTGATTTTTTTCTATTGTTTTATTCTTCTCAATTTTATTTATTTCTTCTCTGATCTTTATTATGTCCCTCTTCTGGTGACTTTGGGCCTCATTTGTTCTTCTTTTTCCAATTTCAGTAATTGTGTCTTTAGACTATTCATTTGGGAATGTTCTTCCTTCTTTAAATAGGCCTGGATTGCAATATACTTTCCTCTTAGAACTGCCTTTGCTGCGTCCCACAGAAGTTGTGGCTTTGTGTTGTTGTTGTCATTAGTCTCCATATATTCTTTGATTTCTGTTTTGATTTGGTCGTTAACCCATTGATTAATTAGGAGAGTGTTGTTAAGTCTCCATGTATTTGTGAGCCTTTTTGATTTCTTTCTAAAATTTATTTCTAGTTTTATACCTTGGTGATCTGAGAAGTTGGTTGGTAGGATTTCAATATTTTTGAAATTACTGAGGTTCTTTTTGTGGCCTAGTATGTGGTCTATTCTGGAAAATGTTCCATGTGCACTTGAGAAGAATGTGTATCCTGTTGCTTTTGGGTGTAGAGTTCTGTAGATGTCTGTTAGGTCCATCTGTTCTAGTGTGTTGTTCAGTGCCTCTGTGTCTTTACTTATTTTCTGTCTGGTTGATCTGTCCTCTGGAGTGAGTGGTGTGTTGAAGTCTCCTAAGATGAATGCATTGCTGTCTATTTCCTCCTTTAATTCTGTTAGTATTTGTCTCACATATGCTGGCGCTCCTGTGTTGGGTGCATATATATTTATAATGGTTATATCTTCTTGTTGGACTGACCCCTTTATCATTATGTGATGTCCTCCTTTATCTTTTGCTACTTTCTTCGTTTTGAAGTCTATTTTGTCTGATACAAGTACTGCAACACCTGCTTTTTTCTCTTTGTTGTTTGCATGAAATATCTTTTTCCATCCCTTCACTTTTAGTCTGTGTATATCTTTGGATTTGAGGTGAGTTTCTTGTAGGCAGCATATAGATGGGTCTTGCTTTTTTATCCATTCTGTTACTCTGTGTCTTTTGATTGGTGCATTCAGTCCATTTACATTTAGGGTGATTATTGATAGATATGTATTTATTGCCATTGCTGGCTTTAGATTCGTGGTTACCAAGGGTTCAAGGGTTGCTTCTTTACTATCTAACAATCTAACTTAACTTTCTTGTTAAGTTATTGTAAACACAGTCTGATGTTTCTTTATTTCTCTCCTTATTCTTCCTCTTCCATTCTTTCTATCATAGGTGTTTTATTCTTTGCCTTTAGTTAGTATTTGGATTGTCTGCTTTCTTTGCTATGATTTTATTTTCTCGGGTTACATCTTTTTAGCCTTAGGTGTACTTCCATCTAGAGCAGTCCATTTAAGATATCCTGTAGTGGTGGTTTATGAGAGGCAAACTCTCTCAACTTTCGTTTGTCTGGAAATTGTTTAATCCCTCTATCATATTTAAATGATAATCGTGCTGGATACAATATTCTTGGTTTGAGGCCCTTCTGTTTCATAACGTTGAATATATCATGCCATTCTCTTCTGGCCTGTAAGTTTTCTGTTGAGAAGTCTGATGATAATCTGATGGGTTTTCCTTTGTAGGTGATCTTTTTTCTCTCTCTAGCTGCCTTTAATACCCTGTCTTTATCTTTGATCTTTGCCATCTTAATTATTATGTGTCTTGGTGTTGTCTTCCTTGGGTCCCTTGTGTTGGGAGATCTATGAGCTTCGGTGGACTGCGAGACTACTTCCTTCCCCAGCGAGGGAACGTTTTCAGCAATTATTTCTTCAAAGACACTTTCTATCCCTTTTTCTCTCTCTTCTTCCTCTGGTACTCCTATAATGCGAATATTGTTCCGTTTGGATTGGTCACACAGTTCTCTTAATATTCTTTCATTCCTAGAAATCCTTTTATCTCTCTCTGCCTCAGCTGCTCTGTACTCCTGTTCTCTGTTTTCTATTCTATTAACAGTCTCTCGCATCTCATCCATTCTGCTGTTAAGCCCGTCGATCGCTTGTCTGATTTCTGTATTGTCTTTCCTCAGTTCCCTCACTTCCTCCCTCAGCTCTTGCACATTTCTCTGTAGGTCCATCAGCATGGTTATGACTTTTATTCTGAAATCTTTTTCAGGGAGGCTGTGCATTTCCATCCCTTCAGACTCCCTCTCTGGGGTTGTCTGGTTGATTTTGGTCTGAACCATATTCCTCTGTCTTTTCATGGCTGTATAGTTTGGTCACTGATAGTTGCCACGTATGTCAGCTGGGCTCTTTAAGACTTTAAAAAGAGAAGAAAAAAAAAGAGAGAAAAAAGAAAAAAAAGAAAGAAAGAAAGAAAAAAAGAAAGAAAAGAAAAAACAAAAAAACAAAAAAACAAAAAAAAATGCCCACCGGACGTAGATTCTGTGGGAATGCTCTAGGTGGCGCTATTGCCCCACTATTCCACAGCTGTGACTGTGCCGCTCCGCAGGGCCCTTTATCGCTCTGGCAGGGGTGGGAACGAATAGGAGGCTGTTGATCTCAGTGAGAAGTGTTAAGTATGGCTACGCTTCCTCAGTCGCCAGCTAAGGTGTCTGAAACTCCCCAGGACTCCCAGCCTGCTGGGCTGAGTGTGCTGGGGCGATCCAGCTCCTCCGCTGGGCTCCTGTCTCTTTAAGACCGCTGAGGAAAGCGCGCACTTTTTTTTTCCTTCCCGGAGTCGGCTGCAAGCACCCTGGTGCGTTCCCCGCTCAGATCCTGCCCCTCTGTCTCTCCAATCTCCGCTGCACTGCGCAATGTGGGTCAGCGCTCCCTGCGCAGATCCCCGGGGCTGGCTACTTCGCAGGGTGTGCTTCCACTCCCTCCCGGTTCTGAATCTTCTCCTCCCGCCTGTGCGCTGGGGTGGGGGAGGGCTCGGGTCCCGCCGGGTCATGGCTCCGTATCTTACCCGCCTCTTGGGGTGCCAAGTCCTCTCGGGTGTAGCTGCACGCTGTGCGCTTTCCTGTGTATTCTCGTCTCTCTTTTAGGAATAGATGTATTTTCTGTGTTTTTGTAGATAAATATAGTGTTGGGAGGAGATTTCTGCCGCCCTGCTCACACCGCCATCTTCCCGGAAGTCCCTAGTTCCTTATTTTATATTCCTGTTAGTGACGTGAATCCCCCATATTGTCTTTGATCTAGTGGTTGAAATGCAGTGCAAACAAAATACTATAAAACTGTGTTTTTCCTACTTTTAAAGTAAACATGGAATTATGACCTAGTGCAAAGTATTTTTAAGTCAGCCTCTAAAGTATGCGTTCCTATTTCTCTTTTATTTTCCTCTTAATTTTTTCCTTCCTTATTATTTCTGTTACACTTTTGCTCGCACTTGAACATGAAATTGTAAAAAAGTGAGAGGGATTCTCAAAATTAAAGGTAAACTTTTTGAAGTTAAGAATGATACCATTCCATTTCCCTTTATGATACCACATTGGGACTTAATGAATCCCTGTTGTCAGGGCACATTCCTTTCTTAATGTGTACCTTGCTTGGCCAATTTTGTCATTTCATGGAGAAACGGCTGTTGAATAGATCTTACATAATCATAGCTTAATAGCTAAGCATTAGAATGGTGATTCTTATCCAGTTTTTTATTTTATGGTATGTGAATTATATTTGAGGTGTAACTGTTTTTTATTTTTTATTTTGGTATCATTAATCTACAGTTACATGAGCAACATTATGGTTACTAGACTCCCCTCATCAACAAGTCCCCACCACATACCCCACTACATTCACTGTCGATCACCATAGTAAGATGCTATAGAATCACTACTTGACTTTTCTGTGTTGTACAGCCTTCTCTTGCCCTTCCCACCTGCATTAGTCTGCTAATCGTAATGCCCGTTTTTTTCCCCTTATCCCTCCCTTCCCACCCATCCTTTCCGGGCCCTTTCCCTTTGGCAACTGTTAGTCCATTCTTGAGTTCTGTGAGTCTGCTGCTGTTTTCTTTCTTCAGTTTTTTTCTTTGTTCTTATACTCCACAGATGAGTGAAATCATTTGATACTTGTCTTTCTCTTCCTGCCATATTTCACTGAGCATAATACCCTCTAGCTCCATCCATGTTGTTGCAAATGGTAGGATATGTTTTCTTCTTATAGCTGAATAATATTCCATTGTGTATATGTACCACGTCTTCTTTATCCATTCATCTGCTGATGGACACTTAGGTTGCTTCCATTTCTTGGCTATTGTAAATAGTGCTGCAATAAACATAGGGGTGCATCTGCCTTTTTCAAACTGGGCTGCTGTAGTCTTAGGGTAAATTCGTAGGAGTGGAATTCCTGGGTCAAATGGTATTTCTATTTGGAGTTTTTGAGGAATGTCCATACTGCTTTCCACAATGGTTGAACTAATTTGCATTGCCACCAGCAGTGTAGGAGGGTTCCCTTTTCTCCACATCCTCGCCAACATTTGTTGTTGTTTGTGTTTTGGATGTTGGCCATCCTCACTGGTGTGAGGTGATATCTCATTGTGGTTTTAATCTGCATTTCTCTGATGATTAGCGATGTGGAGCATCTTTTCATGTGCCTGTTGGCCATCTGAATTTCTTCTTTAGAGAAGTGTCTATTCATGTCCTCTGCCCATTTCCTAATTGGATTATTTGCTTTTTGTGTTAAGGTGCGCGAGTTCTTTTATGTATTTTGGATGTCAACCCCTTATCAGATACGTCATTCATGAATATATTCTCCCATACGGTAGGATGTCTTTTTGTTCAACTAATTGTGTCCTTTGCTGTACAAAAGCTTTTCAGCTTGATATAGTACCACTTGTTCATTTTTGCTTTTGTTTTCCTTGCCCATGGAGATATGTTCATGAAAAAGTCCCTCATGTTTATGTCTAAGAAATTTTTGCCTATGTTTTTTTCTCAGAGTTTTATGGTTTCATGACTTACATTCAGGTCTTTGATCACGTTGAGTTTACCTTTGTGTATGGGGCTAGACAGTAGTCCAGTTTCATTCTCTTACATGTAGCTGTCCAGTTTTGCCAATACCAGCTGCTGAAGAGGCTGTCATCTCCCCATTGTATATCCACGGCTCCTTTATCAAATATTAATTGACTGTATGTGTTTGGGTTAATGTTTGGATTTTCTATTCTGTTCCACTGGTCTGTGGGTCTGTTTTTGTGCCAATACCAAATTGTCTTGATTACTGTGGCTTTGTAGTAGAGCTTGAAGTCAGGGAGCGTAATTCTCCCTGTTTTATTCCTCCTTCTCAGGATTGCTTTGGCTATTTGGGGTCTTTTGTGGTTCCGTATGAATTTTAGAATTATTTGTTCCAGTTCATTGAAGAAAGCTGTTGGTAGTTTGATAGGGATTGCGTTGAATCTGTAGATTGCTTTAGGTAGTATAGCCATTTTGACAATATTTATTCTTCCTAGCCAGAAGCATGGGATGAATTTCCATTCGTGAATGTCCTCTTTAATTTCTGTTAGGAGTGTCTTGTAGTTTTCAGATTACAGGTCTTTCACTTCCTTCGTTAGGTTTATTCCTAGGTATTTTATTCTTTTTGATGCAATTGTGAATGGAATTGTTTTTCTGATTTCTCTTTCTGTTAGTTCATCGTTAGTGTATAGGAAAGCAACAGATTTCTGTGTGTTAATTTTGTGTCCTGCAACTTTGCTGAATTCAGATATTAGTTCTAGTAGTTTTGGAGTGGAGTCTATAGGGTTTTTTATGTACAGTATCATGTCATCTGCAAATAGTGACAATTTGACTTCTTCTTTACCAATATGGATGCCTTATATGTCTTCGTTTTGTCTGATTGCCATGGCTAGGACCTCCAGTACTATGTTGAATAACAGTGGAGAGAGTGGGCATCCCTATCTTGTTCCCGATCTTAGATGAAAAGCTTTAAGCTTCTCGCCATTAAGTATGATGTTAGCTGTGGGTTTGTCATATATGGCCTTTATGGTGTTGTGGTATTTGCCCTCCATACCCATTTTCTTGAGAGTTTTAATCATGAATGGATGCTGAATTTTGTCAAATGCTTTTTCAGCATCTATGGAGATGATCATGTGGTTTTTGTTCTTCTTTTTGTTGATGTGGTGGATGATGTTGATGGATTTTCGAATGTTGTATCATCCTTGCATCCCTGGGATGAATCCCACTTGAACATGGTGTATGATCCTCTTGATGTATTTTTGAATTCGGTTTGCTAATATTTTGTTGAGTATTTTTGCATGTACGTTCATCAGGGATGTTGGTCTGTAATTTTCTTTTTTGGTGATGTCTTTGCCCGGTTTTGGTATTAGAGTGATGCTGGCTTCATAGAATCAGTTTGGAAGTATTCCCTCCTCTTCTATTTTTTGAAAACTTTAAGGAGAATGGGTGTTATTTCTTCTCTATATGTCTGGTAGAATTTAGAGGTGAATCCATCAGGTCCAGGAGTTTTGTTCTTGGATAGTTTTTTGATTACCGATTCAATTTCGTCACTGGTGATTGGTCTGTTTAGTTTTTCTGTTTCTTGCTTGGTTAGTCTTGGAAAGTTGTATTTTTCTAAGAAGCTGTCCATTTCTTCTTTGTTTTCCAGCTTGTTAGCATATAGATTCTCATAATATTCTCTTATAATTCTTTGTATTTCTGTGGGGTCCATTGTGATTTTTCCTTTCTCATGTCTGATTCTGTTTATGTGTGTAGATTCTCTTTTTCTCTTAATGAGTCTCGCTAGGGGTTTATCTATTTTGTTTATTTTTTCACAGAACCAGCTCTTGATTTCATTGATTTTTTTCTGTTGTTTTAGTCTTCTCAATTTTATTTATTTCTTCTCTGATCTTTATTATGTCCCTCCTTTGGTGACTTTGGGCCTCATTTGTTCTTCTTTTTCCAATTTCAGTAATTGTGTCTTTAGACTCTTCATTTGGAAATGTTATTCCTTCTTTATATAGGCCTGGATTGCAATATACTTTCCTCTTAGAACTGCCTTTGCTGCATCCCACAGAAGTTGTGGCTTTGTGTTATTGTTGTCATTAGTCTCCATATGTTCTTTGATTTGGTCATTAACCCATTGATTAATTAGGAGAATGTTGTTAAGTCTCCATGTATTTGTGAGCCTTTTTGATTTCTTTCTAAAATTTATTTCTTGTTTTATACCTTTGTGATCTGTGACCTTGGTTGGTAGGATTTCAGTGTTTTTGAATTTACTGAGGTTCTTATTGTGGCCTAGTATGTGGTCTATTCTGGAAAATGTTCCATGTGCACTTGAGAAGAATATGTATCCTGCTGCTTTTGGGTGCAGAGTTCAGTAGATATCTGTTAGGTCCATCTGTTCTAGTGTGTTGTTCAGTGCCTCTGTGTCTTTACTTATTCTCTGTCTGGTTGATCTGTCCTTTGGAGTGAGTGGTGTGTTGGAGTCTCCTAAAGTGAATGCATTGCTTTCTGTTTCCTCCTTTAATTCTGTTAGTATGTGTTTCACATATGCCTTCACTCCTGTGTTGGGTGCATATATATTTAAAATGGTTATATCCTCTTGTTGGACTGACCCCTTTATCATTATGTAATGTCGTTCTTTATCTGTTTTACTGTCTTCATTTTGAAGTCTATTTTGTCTGATACAAGTACTGCAACACTTGGTTTTTTCTCTTTGTTGTTTGCATTAAATATCCTTTTCCATCCCTTCACTTTTAGTCTGTGTATATCTTTGGGTTTGAGGTGAGTCTCTTGTAAGCAGCATGTAGATGGGTCTTGCTTTTTTATCCATTCTGTTAGTCTGTGTCTTTTGATTGGTGCATTCAGTCCATTTACATTTAGGGTGATTATCAATAGATATGTATGTAATGCCATTGCTGGCTTTAGATTCGTGGTTACCAAAGTTTCAAGGGTTGCTTCTCTACTATCAAACAATCTATGTTAACTTTCTTGTTAAGTTATTGGAAACACCATCTCATGTTTCTTTATTTCTCTCCCTTCTTATTCTTCCTCCTCCATTCTTTATATACTAGGTGTTTTATTCTTTGCCTTTAGTTAGTATTTTGATGGTCTTCTTTCTTTGCTGTGATTTTATTTTCTGTGATGACCTCTTTTTAGCCTTAGGGTTGCTTCCCTCTAGAGCAGTCCGTTTAAGATATCCTGTAGTGGTGGTTTATGAGAGGCAAACTCTCTCAACTTTCGTTTGTCTGGAAATTGTTTAATCCCTCCATCATATTTAAATGATAATCGTGCTGGATACAATATTCTTGGTTTGAGGCCCTTCTGTTTCATTACGTTAAATATATTATGCCATTTTCTTCTGGCCTGTAAGGTTTCTGTTGAGAAGTCTGATGATAGTCTGATGTTTTTTCCTTTGTAGGTGATCTTTTTTCTCTCTCTAGCTTCCTTTAATACTCTATCTTTATCTTTGATCTTTGCCATTTTAATTATTATGTGTTTTGGTGTTGTCTTATTTGGGTCCATTGTGTTGGGAGATCTGTGGGCCTCTGTGGACTGCGAGACTATTTCCTTCCCCAGCATGGGGAAGTTTTCAGGAATTATTTCTTCAAAGACAGTTTCTATACCTTTTTCTCTCTCTTCTTCCTCTGGTCCTCCTATAATGCGAATATTGTTCTGTTTGGATTGGTCACACAGTTCTCATGATATTCTTTCATTCGTAGAGATCCTTTTATCTCTGTCTGTCTCCGGTTCTCTGTATTCCTGTTCTCTGATTTCCATTCCATTAACAGTGTCTTGCATCTCTTTCAGTCTGCTGTTAAGCCTGTCGATTGCTTGTCTGATTGTCTTTCCTCACTTCCCTCACTTCCTCCCTCCGCTCTTGCACCTTTCTCTGTAGATCCATCAGCATGGTTATGACTGTTATTCTGAATTCTTTTTCAGGAAATTGTGCATTTCCATCCCTTCAGGCTCCCTCTCTGGGGTTGTCTGGTTGATCTTAGTCTGGACCATATTCCTCTGTCTTTTCATGGCTGTGGAAGTGGTTGCTTTTAATTGCCACGTATGTCAGCTGGGTCTTTAAGATTTTAAAAAGAAAGAAAGAAAGAAAAAAAAAAGTAAAAAGAACGGGAAGAAAAGAAAAAAGAAAGAGAAGAAAAAACAAAAACAAAAGAAAACAACCACAAAAAAAGAAAAGACCCCCCGAGAGTAGATTCTATGGGGATGCCTTAGGTGGTGCTGTTGCTCCACTATTCCGCAGCCATGGCCGTGCCACTCCACAGGGCCTTTTATAGCTCTGGTCGGGGTGGGAACGAATGGGAGGCTGTTGATCTCTGTGGGAAGTCTAAGTGCGCCCACCCTTTCCCAGTCTCCTGCTAAGGGGTCCGAAACCCCCTCCAGACTCCTAGCCTGCTGGACTGAGTGTGCCGGGGTGATCCGGCTCCTCTGCTGGGCTCCTGTCTCTTTAAGACCGCTGATAAAAGCGCGTGGTTTTCTTTTTTTTTTTTTTTTTTCTGTTTCTTTACTTCCCGGGAGCTGGCTGCAAGCACCCTGGCATGTTCCCCACTCAGATCCTGCACCCTCTGTCTCTCCAATCTCCACTACACCACGTGATGTGTGTCAGCACTCCCCACGCAGATCACCGTGCTGGTTATTTCACGGGGTGTACTTCCACTCGCTCTTGGCTCTGAATCCTCTCCTCCCGCCGGTGCGCTGGGGTGGGTGAGTGCTCGGGTCTCGCCGGGCCCCGGCTCTGTATCTTACCTGCCTCACGGGGTGCTGGGTCCTTCCAGGTGTAGTTACACACTGTGCGCTTTCTTGTGTTTTCTGGTCTCTCTTTTAAGAGTATTTGTATTTGCTGTATTTTCATAGAAATCTCCTTCTTTGGGAGGAGATTTCTGCCGCCCTGCTCACGCCGTCATCTTCCTGGAAGTCGTCTCTTCTGGCCTCTCTTTTTCGAATAGTTGTATTTGATGTATTTTCAAAAATCTATATGATTTTGGGGGATTTCTGCTTCCCTACTCTTGCCTCCATTTTGAGTCCCTCCGTCTTACCCAGTTTTGATAATTACTTATGGTAATGTCTTTGTATACATTTCTTATCTCTAAGCCACTAACAGTGAAAAGGTCAGCTTTACAATATATATTTTTTGATAGTAGCTTTTCTATACTTGTCATTTTCTTTCTGTTAGGTAAAAATGATATTGATATGTAATGATGAAACTTATATAATAACAGCATAGTTAATTAAAGGAGTACCATAGTCTTTTTAAATGTACAAATCACTATAGTGCAAGTGTCCTCCTGCCAGTGAGATCATATGACCACTGTGGCACAGTTTAGGATAGCTTTTGACTTTCCAGCCAGATAACATTATGTATTAATTTTGGCTCTGTCATTTACTGGCTATTTGACCTAAGACACCATTACCTCATTTTGAAATCACAATAATAATGGTGCCTACCCAGAGCAATTTAGTGAAGAATAAAGGGGATTTAATAAAGTGATCGTTAGTGTGATTCTTTATTCATTGTTCAATAACACAACTATTTGTTACTATAAAAGGGAGAGCTATTTTCTATTTTAGGTAATCGCTGGGAGTATCCAAGGAAATATCTCTTTTTTCTTTATCCTACTGCCAAAAGCATTGACATAGATTTTTCTTTTTCTCATTTGTTGTTGAGCATCACATGCAGAAAAAGAAAATAAAACTTAATAGTGGATATTACATCTCTGAGAATTTACAGGCTATGCTCCTGGATTGGAGGTTTTCTCTTGATACTTTCTTGACCTCTCTCTAGCCCTTTTCCCTTTGCCGTGTTGCAAGGGGTGAGTTCAGGTCCCCTACAGAGAGATCTCCTTTGACCCCATTCCTTCTTATAATCCAGGCCCTGCAGCCTTTTGTCTTAGATAACAATTTTGGTTCTTCCCTCAGTCCAAAGTTTGCCTTTTTCCTGCCTCAGGTTAATTGATAATGGGAATATAAAATTCCTTAAAGAAAATTTCACCCCGATTTACCATATATGTTCTGATTTATGTTCTACACCTGGATTATGCAATCATAATAATTCTCAGTTTATTTCGAAAGTGTTGTGTATTCAGTCTTGAAGCACTATTTTTAGAGGTTATTTCAGGATGTTTTAACTTGCCTCACTTTATATTTTAGCTTCTTAATAATGGTCAGATTAAAAGCTGGGCTTACATTTTCTGCTCTCAGTCTTCTATGGGAAACTTTGAACATACCATATATATCCCTTTTCTGGCACACACACATTTTTAAAAATCATACTTTTTATAGTTATTTGTGATACTAAAGGAGCTATCATTGATGGGGCAAAGTAAGACCACTTTAAAGTGAGCTCATGTTTCTGTCTTTGTCTGAAAGTTGTTAAGTGATGCTTCTCTAGCTTCAAAAAACAGAGCATATTACTGTGCCCTCCTAATGTACACATTCCTAATGTGTACTTCTAATGAATTAAAGGTGGGAGTACAAAAAAGTAAAAGAACTATAGCATAGGTAAAAATTGAACTAATAGCTATGAGCAGTATTGATCAAATTAAATCGAAACAAAATTTTTTTCTTCATTATCTTCACTTGTATTCTAATAATATAAAATATTTTCTTGATAGAAAACTAGACCTCTTAATGATATTGAAAAATCTCTTCCAAGAAAATGTCTGAATATATTCCTTATAGATAAATAAGCCTCTGTTTAAGCTTTCAGTTTCATGGGTATCCGAATCATGTTTGTATAAAAATTGCCTTCCTAATGAATTTTAAAATAAAGATAAGAAACTAAGCTAATTTAAAATGTTTACAGTGTATTTCATACAGTAGTTACTTAGAATTTTCTTATATGAAATAGAGTATTGGCTCCTGTTATTTCTGATGTATTAATACAAAGTAAAAGTCTGAATATAAAAGCAAGTATTTAGCATAGAAAGCAAGATGGCAATACTCGAGTTGATTAAAAATAGTTTCTTTTTACTTATCTATTGTACTAGTGCTGCTCAAATGTGGTCTGTTCACTGAACAGCTTGTTACTAGTCACAAAGAGATAAGTACAGGAATTGAATACAAAGTTAGAAATTTTTGTAGCCTGAATGTCTCGTAGTGTCACACTATCTAATAAAGCATAAGTTTTCATTGTATTTTAAATAGTAAAGATTAAAACTTGTTCTTCATTACAGATAGCTTTAGAAGCAGTACCTAAAAGGCAGTTGATATTCAGTTTTGTTACTTTGAATCCGTACTATGTTGAAATTACCTTTGAGTAAAAATTAAAGAAGTTATGGCAATATAACAATGTTCAGTTGAACAGCATAAATATAATTAACTATGTGATTTATATAAATGATTTATATAAACCTTTGAGGAATCATTTTATGCAGGAAATTGGTAAAAATACATTAGGCACTGAAGGAAAATACAAATAAACATGTATCAGAGTATTTCAAAAGGGAGGGCTGTGTAATTATATGTATTAGTCTGTTATTCTTTGCTTAAAAAATAACTATTTGAGCTTATTCTCTTCTTTTTTCCTCTTTATTTTGCTCTATTTTGTTTTTCCTACCTTAAATGTACCCTTTCTTCTTTGTGAAAAATTACTTAGCCTCTCAGTTCTTTGTGAAACTCTCCCCGGTTCTGAATATTTCTTACTTTCTTATTTTGCCCAAACACACCACATATACCTCTCTTACAGTTAGCTTATATTGTAATTATTTTTATTCCCTTCTCCCCGAACTACACTGAGATGGTAGAGAAAAGGGACTGTTTGCTGTGTAGTTTAATTTTATGACTAAGTCTACAATAAGTGTCAGGTGTTACTTCTTTATTTCTGGCAATATTATAATTGCTCAGGTCTATTCTTATTTTGTCCTTCTGAAAATCATATCACATATCCTTTTTAATATGAAGAAACTGAGGCATGGGACATTAAGTATCTTGCTCAAATATGAATGTGTCAGAGCTAAAATTTAAATTCAAGTTATGTGGGGCTAGAGTCTGTGCTTTTAACCAGTGTTATAGTTTTTATAAAAATGAATTAAATCTTTTTTTTTGTCTTTCTGGATTTCATGCTTGTTCTTCAACTACTTTTATTTGAAACTTAAGCAGAAGACTTAACCTATTTGTAGTATTTAACCGTATTAGCCTGATACAAGTAAGTGACTCTAGGTTTGTATGCTTTTAAAAAAATCTACTGGATGCATAGGTATGTTGAGTCTAAAGGTTAGGGTTTGCTTAAGATCACCCAGTTGTTATGTAAATTAGCAAAAATTAAAGTTTATGAAATTAGAACTTAATCTCCCTGTCTTTGTTTTTGAGTAGGTGTGCTTTTGTGTATAATTGTGTATAATCTTATATACCTCTGTCTCATGATGTTTTAAAATATAATTACTTGGGTTTAACCCTATCTGTTGTTTACATTCCATGTTAATTTTATTGTTCACAGATACTAACCACATTTTACTTCATTTACCAAACTGATGTATGCAGTTATTCTTGAAGAAATTAGTTTGTTTGAGAAAGGAAAAAAAAAAAAGGAAAATCAGTTTATCTTTTTGGGAGGTGTTTTGATAGTTACCTAAAATTTTTTTTTATTATTATTAGTAAGTAATCAAGTAGTGGAATAACAAAAACATAATACTTCGTATGGATTTAACACACAAGTAGAAACTTTAAGCTTCTTGGTGATGACTTGCTTTTGCAAATAGCATGTAAAAGCATCGTAAAATAAGTATATTATCAAAAGTCTAAAATAAAAAATTAGAACTATGTTAATCTTGAAATTATTTTAAAGTACTGTCTGAAGACTGCAGTTTGTAGAGATAAGGACTTAACATTGTGTCCAGTCCATTAAAACAATGAGAAATGGAACAGATACTTTGATAAGTGTTCTGCCTGTTTTAACCTTGAATGCTATTATCAGGGAGATGATGCTGTATCTGTTTCATTGGCTTATGCTTTTTTCATGCTGAGAGAAATCAATACTTTGAGGCATTGGATGACAGAGGGATCACTTCAGAATTAAAGGTGGCTGTCACACATTGTCATTGTTTGACTTTGCTGTGGAGATTTTTAAGCTTTCATTTTTTCAAACTCTATTTCAAGAGTCTTTGTAAAGTTTCTGTGAATAACTTTTTTTTTTAATGATTAGACTTTAAATCTGAGTTAAGGGATCAAGTAGAAAGATCTCCAAAAGTGAAATACTGAAAACCTTCTTCATTTGTTGTCCCTTAGGTGATTTCCCTTTTAAATGGTTTCCAATGAGACAAGTAATTTGTAGTGTAAGTGATTTTGAGACAAATTAGGAAGTAAGGTAGTACACTTGAAAGTGTTTACTAGAAAGTATTTTAGTTAACTAAAATATAATACTCTGTGTGTGCCTGTGAAAAAGAAAGATGATAGACCTGTATGTCCTGACATGGAATGATGTATAGTTTGATTCCAGTTGTATAGGAAGTATACTTTAAAAAAAATTTTCATATGTCAGTACTTTTTAATTTGTTTCTATTTTTATTTATTGAGGTACATAGTTTTTAAAAGCAAGTATATGTCACTTTAAAAATCTTGTAAAACCAATACATTTTGATTGTTTAATTAACATTAAATATTACTAAACTAAGAGAAAGGAATTATATAATATTTTTAATTAGCCTTGAACTCTAAACTGAAATTTGTTTCACAGTAATGCACAAATTCAGTGAAAGTTTGCTTTGTAATTTCTCATAAAACATGCTGAAACTTAACTTTAGAAACAACGTTCATTTAAAATTATTAGTTTGCCTCCTTTTCTTGATACTGAAAGAAAACATTTGTGAGAAGCCTTCTGCATATGTCTGTCCAGTCACAACCCCTTTTTGCTCCATTTAGCTAAGTACTGTTCTTATTTTGATTTTCCTTTGAGTACTTATGTTTCTTTTAATGTTGTAATTTCATTATAATTTTTGAACTTTACATAAATGGAATCATGAAGTATTTGGATTGGGCTATAGTTCAGTGCTTTGTGAAATTAATTTGATTTGGTACATTTTCCTGTTTCATTTTCAATTCTGTATATTACTCCATGACCGTTAGTTTTTCATAATCTCTTCTGTTGATCAACAGGCAGGTTACTTCCAGTTTTTAACTATTATGAATAATGCTGCTTTGAACATTTTATGTCTTGTGATGCACATGCTCATGGATTTCTGTAGGGTGATCACTTGAGTGTAAAGTAATTGTTTTTAGTTTTAATAGATATTACCACACTGTCTCGTAAAAGTATGTATCTCTCCCAACATGAGTGTGTAACTGTTCCTATTACCCTACATTCTCATTAACAATCCATCAGTGCTTTTTATTTTAGCTTTCTGGTACTTGTGTAACATACCTCACTGCATTTTTATTTTGGATTTTATTTACATATGAAGCTGTACAACTTTTCTCCTGCCTGTTACATAGTATCTGTTTTTTACTTTTGTTAAGTACCTGTTCACCTCTTACCCAGTTCCTTAGTGGATATCTTTCTTTTTGTTACTGATGTATAGAAGGTATTTATATGTTTGGTATATGAGCTCATTTTTTTGATGTGAGTATTTTAACTACTTTCTTCCCAGTCACTGCTTTGTGTACTCACTTTATATACACTCAACTTGAGGCAACCGCACATCTGGTTTCAGTTATTATATCTATCTATCTATCTGTCTATATATATATACATTTGTACAACTCATATAAATGGAATTATATAGTAGGTGCTCTAATGTCAGGATTCTTTGGTCAGCATAAAGCTGTTGATATTCATCCACCTTGTGTCACTCATTTGTTTCTTCTTGTTGCTGAGTAGTATTACTTTGTTCATTCATCTGGAGATGGATATTGGGTCATATCTATTGTTTGTCTCTTATGACTAAAAGCAGTGTTGTGTTTTCATGCAATTTAATTTTGTAGAAATACGTTCTTATTCATTTTGAAGAAATATCTGGCAATGAAATTGCTAAGGTTTGTCATTAATTATATTTTTAAGCTAATGAGAAATTGCCAGTCTGTTTCCTAAATTTCTTACAGATTTTACACTTCAACCAGCTAGGTAGGTATGAAAGTTCCATTTGGTCTACATACTTGCCATTATTTGATGTTATTATTTTTAATTTCAGCCCGTCTAGTGGGTTTATAGTGATAGTTTATTGTGGTTTATATTTGAATTTGTCTATTGACTAAGCATCTTCTCAGGTGCTTACTAGTCATCCGTATACCTTTTGTGAAGTGTCTGTTCACATTCTTTGCCCATTATTGTAAATACGTTTGTCTTACTGACTTGTAAGAGTTCTTTAGGAAATTGTACATTGCATGTTTGGTGAATATTTTTTCCCAGTTTATGGCCTACTTTTTCATTTTCTAAATGGTACATTTTGAAGAGCAGATTTTATAAATTTTTATTAAACCTGTAATTTATCAGTTTTTTTAAGGTTATCATTTTCTTTTATGGTTCCTTTTACAGATTTCAGCCTAAGAATCCTCTGTGTACCCCCAAGGATATCAGATTTTCTGTTGTATTTTCTTCTAGAAGTGATTTAACTTTTTTCTTCTTCTGTAAGAAGATTTAACTTTTATATCTAGGTCTTTGATTCATTTTGAATTAATCATTTTGTGAAAGGTATGAGGCAAAGACAAGTTTTTCTTTTTTTTTCCTGTGGCTGATTAGCTGTTTCAGTACCAGTTGTTGAAGATACTCTTTCTTCACTTAATAACATAAACTCTTGATTGCTAATTTTATAGTATGATTCAAAGCATAAAATCCTTCAGTTTTGGTTTTCTTTGGTAAAATTGTTTTGCTACTCTTGTTTCCTTTTTTGTTCCTCTATATTTTAAAATCAGCTTATCAATATCCATAAGAAATCCTGCTAAATTTTAAGATAGTGTTGAAGCAATAAAATCAACTTGAAGACAGTAGATATTTTAACAGTAGTGAGTTTTAAAAATCTATAACATTGTGTATTTCTGCACTTAATCTTTTTTAATTTCTCTTAATGTTTTATAGTTTTTATTTTATAGATTTGTATATATTTTAAAATATATTGCTAAGTATGTCCTATTTTTGGTGTTACTGTAAATTGTTTTCTCTATTTTGTGTTGTATGTTTTCATTTTCCCATTGGTTATTGCCAGTGTACAGAAATACAATTAATTTTTAGTATATTGACCTTGGTTTCGAGAAACTGTCAAACTGAGGTTCTAGTAGTTTTTTCTTAGAACCCTTAGAATTATTACACAAACGAACATATCTGTAAATGAAGATTCTGTTACTCCTTCCTTTCCAACCTGTCTTTTTGCTTCTTTTCCCTTCACTGAACTGGTTAGGATTTCTGTTAGAGTATTGAGTGGAAGTCATGAGAGAGGACATACTTGCTTTATCCGCAATTTTATTTGAATGATTTTCATACATTCCCTTCTTAAGATTAAGGAAGTCTCTTCTATTCCTAAGTTGGGTGATTTTTGTTTGTTTATTTTATTTTTATCATGAAAGGGTATCGAATCATGTAAAATGCTTTAAAAACCTATTGAGCTCATGGTATGTTTTTCTCCCATTTTTTCTGTTATATAGTGAATTATGCTGGTTGATATTCAGATATTAAATCAACCTTGCATTCCATGGAAAAATGCTACTTCCTCATGATGTATAATCCATTACATATATAATATATATATAAACACATATATCTGAATGCGAGTATTTTGTTAAGAATTTTTGCTTATTTATGCAGATTATATTAGTTTCTGGTTTTCTATTCCTATAATGTAAAATTAGTAACAATGTATTCCTTGGCTTCAATCATCTGAAAGATTTGTATTGTTTCTTCCTTAAATATTTAATTAAAGCCATAAATTTTCCTTCAAACAGTGATTTAGCTGATTCCCACAAATTTTTCTGATTTTCTTTGTGAATTTCATCTTTAATCCATAAGTTATGTGGAGATGAATTGCTTGATTTCCAGTTATTTTGAAACTTTTCAGATTTTTTCACTATACACATTCATCGAAAAATCAAAAGGACCTCTAATTTCTATATACCTTTCTCTGCCTAACTTCCTATTCTCTAGTAGTTTGTCTTTCAGATTCCTGTTTTACCACCTCAGTAGACATCTTTAAGCTTCTTTCACATGCAGAAGATATAGGAGATATATTTCCTGGCCCTTGAAAATATCTTGAGGAAGTGTGGTGCGTAGCATATAATCAAGTATATTTGTCATATAGGATGCATAAGAAGGCATGTTGAAAGATAGTATGCCATATTTCTGAAGTATAGAAAGCCACAAGGTCCAGCTAGTAAAATTTGGTCCTAATTTTTCAATATTTTCGAAAAAATCATTTACTGTTTTGAGGGTGCCATATATAAATATATATGTTTGATACCAAAATAAATTCTATGAGACTTAATTCTGGACTATTCATAAGAGGACAATTAGAAGATTATTTGAAGAGCTGAGTTGTAAACTAATTAAGATCTATATTGGGGCAGTGGTAAGAGTGAGTAAGAAGTTTTGCTAAAATGTAATGATGGGAAATGAGGTGAGGGAATTTGAGAAGTCACAAATGACAGAAAGAGAAAGGCTGGCCCTTTCAAGTGTTTCATGTTTGGGATAAAAATGGTAGGTACAGTTTTGTACATTTTTAATTTTAGGTGCTTATCTGATGATTGAAGATTACCCTGCAGATAGAAGTGTGTTTAGGAAAACAGCTCGGTACAGATATGAAAAATTTGAAAGATAGATGTAAGTTGATAACAGGTGATGTGGGAATGATATCGCCAAGGGACATTTTAACAAAGCCTTTAGAAAATGCCAGCATTTCATGGTGGGGAATAATAAAGGAAAATATCTGACCACCAAGAAGGCTGATGAGAGTGATGAAAGGGGGATAGAGAGGAATTTTAAGTTCACTCCTCACTGAGCTTTCATGCAAAGAACAAATAGTAAAGTTTGGTAGAGACATAACATCTGGAAGGAAAGAGTAAGTGAGATATTGTTTTATTTCTTTATTTAGAGAGCTCTAGAATAAGCACTTGAATTACAATGGCCAGTCTTAATCATTTCTCTCTTCTGTTATCACTTTATCTTTTCCTTGCAAATAAGTGCATTTCTTTTAAAAGTAGGTTTAATAATCTTATACTTAGTTTATTAATTCTGTGGTAATAAATCTTAGATTTCTTTAGTAATAATCAAATACATTTGAATTGTTAGTTTCCAAGATGATTTTCTTTTTCAATTTAGATATTTTTGTGGTCATTGTTCTGATGTCATATTACCTTGTTTATGTGTTGCTTACAATAGGAAAACAGAAAAGTTGACATAAAGTAAAATTGATTGAAAGTATTAGACCTGGCCTTTGATTTTATTGATAGATGGTACGTTTTGATTGTGTTTCTTGGGGTACCTCTATTCAACCTTTAAACACAAGCACGTACACATATGCAAGTATATACGCCACCAATAAGTAATACATGTTTGATCTTGAAGCAGATATTCCTCACCTGTTCTTGACTTTGGCTATGTCATACATAGAATATATTATTGATTTTTAGTAAGAATTCAAATTACATTTTAAAGATATTTTAAAAAATAGATACAAGTTCATTATATCTTTACAAAACAGTCTTGTTTGATTTCCTTTTATCATGTTTTAAGGTCAGATGTGACTCTAATGTTCCACAGTGAGTCAGAGATTGATAATTGGGAAAGAATAGCCCTTTAATGTGATTTATAGCTATAGATTTTGGGTCAGATATGAAAAGTTGCTGTTTAAATTGTAAAGGAGGATCCATTAAAGAATACTTTAAACCATTTTTCTCTTTAGCTTACCTTGGACTCTTCTTTTTAGAATTGTTCCTTTTCAAGCAAATGTTAGTAGCTTATCAAATGTTTATGAAATACAGTATGAGAAAGTTAAACTTTCTAACAATAAAATAAGTAATCAGCTAGTCAATAATGTCTTTTTTGGTACTTGTACTAGTGTTTAATATGAAGGTATATGGCATTTTGAGAGAGTGTAGCAGCCAGTGATTTTCTTAATTTCCGTGATTAATTTTAATTTCCTCTTACCAGGTGAGGTTAGGTGGGGCCAAATTGATATAGTAGGGAATGTTGAGGGAATTCAAATTCTGCAAATGTCTAATAATTTGTCATCTTGTTTTCAGTGTATGGTTGGATTAGATATGAAGTAACCTATAGAGTGCTACCTAATTCTTGTGTGAATCTGAAAATTTCACATAGCAGTTAATAGTTGTGTTACAGTGAAATAATTTCCTAGTTATCGTCACTTAAATTACAGTCTCTTAAAGCATTTATTCATATTTCTTTGGTTTGCTCAAATCATGTTTTTGACAAACTGTACTATCCTTTGTTGTTTGATTCAGTCTTCTTTTAAAAATATATACGACATGCCATTTGCTTTGAATTTCTTATAATCTGATTCTTAACATTATTTATTTTCTCTACATCAGTGTTTAGATAAAAGAAGTAGTTAGCCTTTACCATGGTACAAAACTCTTGGAAGTTGCCTAAAATCTTCTAATTGTCCAATTCTTAAAGCTAATATAATCCTCTCCTTTTGCAGATGAGGAGAATTAGACTTAAAGAGGTAAAGTGAGTTAGTTGCCTAAGACTGACAGGAGATATTACGAAGGATGATACTTTAATCTTGTTTTTGTTTTGTTTCCCAATCTTAGGTTTGTTTATATACATATATAATACATATTCACATATACACTATGATTCTTAGTGGTTTTTTTCAATCCTCATTCTGCATTTCAGAATTTCTTCATTCTTGCTTTTTCTATCTGTATTTGGTACTGGGTCAAATTGTATTGCTTCTCTCTTCCCTGAAATTGACCTGTGTTTTTCTGCTTTTCCTTTTCTTTAAGATTCTCTTTATTCCCATCCAAGAATAATTTACCTTCTTAAAATTTTCCATCTTCTGTTTTACTGCATAGCATTTTGTATATTCCTTATTACTTTCTGGAAACATTTTTATTAAAAAGGATTTTTAGCTTCAGTGGTTTAATGTTGATGATATACTTCTATTATCACTTACCTCTTCCCAAACGAAAGGGAATGGGGATTCTCCATGGCAACGGCTATCAAGGTTACTCAACTTTGATCCCTATAGCCTAGTGTTTTGTACAGAGTAAGAGACACTAGTTTCCTTATGTATGTACCTAAATGTCATATAGGTTGGGTTGCTTTTGGTGTTAGAAAATCCAATTCATATTAACATACAATGAATGAACAGGAACCTAGTGGTTCTCATAAAGTCTAAAAAAGAAGTCTCACAGTCTAAAGGTAGGCTGGTTTTTTTGATTCAGAAGCTCATGATCCCATTTGGAATAAACTCTGTATTTCTGTAACTCTCATAGATTTGCTGCCTTTGGGTTTTGGCTTCCTCTTCAGGCTAACTCCCTTTGTGGTACAGAGAGAGCTTGCAGCAGTCCTGGAATTATGTACTTCCTCTTTTACACTCTTAAGAGGAAGGAAGGAAATATTTAACAAAAATCCCGACCTTTCCTCTTAATGAACCAATTAGATCAGGTGCCTTTTCCTGAGCCAGTTTGTCAGTGTGGGTGTGATTAGTACCCTCATTGGTTTAGGATAGTCAGGGCTCTCTCCTGTTGCTGGGGCATTGCTGAGGGCATGGTGTGGCAACAATCTGTTTAGACTGGTGTGTGGTAGGTAAGGCAGGCAATTAAATGTATCACATACATTAATAGTATTTGTTTCAACATCAAACTTTTGTTACTTATCATAGGTTGTGTATACATACGAATATGTGAACTTGCATTTGGAGGTAGGGGAGAAGCTAGTAGACTGTGAATAGAATAAAGGATCAAGTTTACATTAATCTTTGTTTTCTTATTTTAAGTAACTAAGTTACTAGGTTGTCTGTCATCATAAACATGACACCAAAGTATCTGAATTCCAAAAGAAGAGATATATAAACATCTTGGAAACTAGTGACTTTATTATTCCTGATTATTGCTAAAGTATCTTAAATTTTTTTGATAAAATTGGTATCTAAGAAGTACTTTCCAAATGTTAATGTATAAATCACCTGTGAGTCTTATTAAAACCCAGATTTTGATTTAGTAGGTGTGGAATAGGGCCTATAATTGTGTATATTTAGTAAGTTCCTAGGCGATTCCAGTGCTGCTGGTCCATTTTGCCTAATAGGGTTTAAAAGACAAACTTACACATTTTCTGAAGATGTTGAGAACTAGCTCAGTGTATCATTGCAAGCTGTCATTATCTCTTTTCTGCAGTGGCCTCATAACTGGTTTCCCTCCTTAACTTCTCTTGTCCCACCACACTCCATTCTCTAAATGGAGCTACAGTGATCATGTTAATATGTAAATTAACGACATCACTCCCCTGCTTTTCCACTGGTATTTTGTTGCATTAGAATAAAATCTAAACTTCTTACCATAACTGTACAGTTCGAGATAGTGCAGCCCCTGCCTGCCTCTCCAAACTTATTTCATACCATTCTTTCCTTTACTCACTTTGCCAGGAATGCTTGCTGCTTGTAATGTGGGCCCCCGCATCTTCACATGACTGGCTTCTTCTCATTTTTCAGGTCTCTGCTTAAATATTAACTACTTATGGGTATATCTTATGATTGATTTGAGAGAAAGAAATTCTTGGGTGACTGTTGTACTGAGGCAGTAAATCACTAAATCTCAGTCAATTCAGTTACTGAGGATATAAAGTAACTAAATTTTTGGTTGGTCTGATTCATGTTAGAGATTATATCATGGTGCATTTCAAAGCTTTTTTCTATATTTTTATAGTATTAATAGATGTTTCTTTTTCCTATCCAAGTCACTGTGTGCGCAGTATTCTGCAGACAAACGAGAAGATGAGAAGATGTGTGACCATTTGATAAGAGCAGCTAAATATCGAGACCATGTGACAGCAACTCAACTAATCCAGAAAATTATCAACATTCTCACAGACAAGCATGGAGCCTGGGGAAATTCTGCAGTGAGGTAAAGGGATACCTTTAGGATTTGGCTACTGATTTTTCTATAGAAGGCTTAGGTTTGGATAAATGACTTTGGATATGATCAAGACCAGATGAAGAACGAGTAATTGTATTTTATCATCTATTACAGATTTAAAGCAAAAGGGAAGAGAAAATCAGTATGGGTGCAGTTATGTTTCTTTGTAGATATTTCAGTTCCCTCAGCTACTTCATTTGCTTATATATTTATTCATTTTGAAGTGAACTATTAAGGGAAATAGTTATGTAAAATGTATTATTAGCTACACTTATATCTGAATTTATACAAATACAATATTTTAAGAAATTATTCCCTATTTTATACTTTTGAGTTCTTAACACATAAATTTGAAAACAGTATGTGTTTTCTTGAATTGCATTGCAAATTGCAGAACTATGATAATAAAAATGGTTTTAAATGCCTTCTTTAAAATATTTTTCACTATACCTCCTTTTAAGATCACTGGATTGAACATGCTATTTTTTATTGTAATTTCTAGGAAGAATATAATTAATTTACCTTCTAGACCTAAGGAACTTAAATAAATAGTAAAATTTAGTCTCCTTGGAATATTTTATGCTACAGATCTTAGAAACAAGTTTGATTCACTTAAGTAATGTTAATGAAAAAGTTCATATTTTCTCATTAGAGATTTTAAAATTCCTCATTTCTGCAAAACTTCTTCTAAAAGACAGCAAAAATGAAATTATTACTTATATGTTATATATAGGTGTAATTGGTTTCTACATGTATTTCAAATAAATTACATGTCTAGCAAACATCTAAGTCTAGTTTTAGAAATTTTCCAGTGAATAAGAAATAATTTTAATTTTTTTTAAAGCTGAACTTCAAACTTAGTTGAAAGCTGATGTTTTTGTTTTGAGTGTGAATAATCACTAATATGAAGTAGATATATCTCATGATGCTTATTACGAAGAATACATAAACTGAATTATATTTCTGGGAATATCATTTTTGTTATTTGGAGGAAGGAATGCAGGTCAATGACTTGAAAGCTAAAGGACTGAATAAAGGTAGGGACCATGTTTGTTTGTTTTAATCCAATTCCAGTTGATCTCAACTGCACACGTAGTCATGGAAATGACATGAATTACTGGTCGGAGCTCTCTGACACCTTATCTAAAAACATCTAAAAGCCTGTAGGTGTGTGTTTGACTTGGGAGTTGGGAGTGGGAGTGGGGAAGATTGTATTGAGGGTCTAATGTTGCAGATTTGATGTAGTCATATGACATCAGGTACTGCATTAATTAGGGTATTACTTTGACATATTCCCTGGTGCATATTGGGAACTCAATATATATTTGTTGGATTTTTTTAAAAAGCATTTATTTTTAACCTAAAGGAGTTTTGCAATTTTAAAATGGAAATCCTTTGGGAAACTTATGCCATGTGTGTCATTTTTATGAGATCAAAATTCTTTCTACTGATAGTTATACCTTTGTATACCTGTGTCGTCAACAGGAAAGCATTGTTTTTCTGAAGTGATTTTGATGTAATAAAGTATCTTAGAGAAACAGACTGAAATGTATTTATATAGAAATAATTAGTGTTTCGGTAATAGGGTTGTTCAAAGGTATCAACTCTATTATTGTATGTAGTCAGAAATAATTGAAGTCAATTCTGAAATTTTAATATTTCCAAAAATCCACAGAACAAAATATTTTTTACCTTTTTCCTCCTGAGTGAAAACAGCTGTCAAATGGTTAGCTTTTAAATGTGTACATTTTTAATTAAGAGCAACAACAAAGGATGTCTCATCAAAAGGAATATTATAATATTAGTGAGTCGATATTTTTCTATCTAAATCTTATTACTTAGATTTTATTCAAAACAATATTGTAATATAAGCACTTTGCCTCCATGCTGATCTTTCTTTTGTCATTAAATTTAGTTCTGTGTCACATTCAACTGTTACTTATTTAGAACACCTGGTTGCTCCCTAATGCCTTTAATACAATTATCTTGAAACAGTTCTTTTCGATATTAATTTCAATTAAAGTGAACTTGTAGGCCTTGGTGCCCCTTTTTACGTAGCTATGTAAGAAAATGTAGTTGATAAAAGGTATGCTGTCCCACCATTCTTTGACAGTGGTTGACTATTCTCTGATTTCCCGTGTATGAGGCTTGCATAATCAGCTTGTAAATTATGGACATGGTTGTAATAAATGAGACTAACACAGTGTACTTTGTTCTTCACTTAGCATAATTCTAGAAAACGTAAATGGCATTAGAGAGAAATCAGAGTCATAGTGTAGCTGTAATGCATTTAACTATCCTAAGCCTGTTAAAAGAAATATGCACAATGAGCAAAATTCTAGTAAAGAGGATTAAATTATTTTAAGTATAATTTCTTTGTGTTTTATCTAAAGAATTATAGTAGCATTTTGTCTTATAAATTCAATAATATTAAAATATTTAGAAATGTCATTTGTGGCATTTTTTATTTTGACCCTCCTTTGGAATCCACATAATTTGCTTCTAGCATGGCTATGTAGGCCTAATACTTTCCCATTAATGTCATTTATTTTGTTTCACTATTGATGGCTTTTCTAATGCCACACGATCAGTGGGCTGCAATGCTGGCAGCTGGCCTGGGATCGGCAGTGGTTTTAATAAATCACAATCAGACCCATGCCATTACATCAATATTTTTAGTCAATTATAGAGAAGGTCAGGTGCTACATTCAGTATAGGAGCCTCAGCATGTGGCATTTGAGAAACATCTGGTCCTGCAACAAAACTGCAAGCCGGGAAAAAAAGAATCCAATTTATCCCATCTAAAGAGACCAAATGAAATCTGCTGCTTTATGGATAACACAATGATGATTATAGCCATTTTGAACATGTTATACTTGCTAGACTTAATACCCTTTATAAAGACATATTCCCAAAAGTTTCCATTCAATAAAAAGTGAAAATGAAAATATTATTTCCTCAGAAGCAGATGGGAATTGTTGTTTCCTCACAGCAGGCATCTAATATCTTTTGACACCTAGTGACCTGCCTGAATGCAATTTGTGTCTTAATATCCCACTTACACCAGCTTTTGCCACAAGAGAGAGAGCTCTCTCTCTGTCTCACACTCTCTCTCTCTTTTTCCTTTGATGCTTAGACTATTGCACTGGCAGGTAAAGGAACATATATTACTCCCTTAGAGCTCTTATAATGGTGTGCCCTTTACTGTCATTGCATTTTTTCAAATGCTTAGAGATTTCAGGAAATAATAGGACAGACAAGTACCTGTTCATCCATACATTACTGTCACCTGGAGTGAGGCTCAGGTGAAAACTGAGAAAGCTTGATAAGAATAGTTGGAATAAGCAAGAAAGAGGCCACAAATGAACAGAGTGGCAGAAGTAATTTTTTTCCGGTGCATGGAGCAGGCATTGTGTTTATTTGGGTCAGGAGACAAATCATCTTTCATGTAGATGACACCTGGTAAAGTGGCTGAATGTAAGAAGGATGAGGAGAGATGATGGAGAACACTGGATAGAAGTCTCAGAGGACATACTACCCTTTTCTCATATCGTCCTTCATTGCATTCTAATAGGCTGACTAATGTACCATGGAAATTCGCTCTTGGTATTAGACCGGGAAAGAGGGTGGTTCTCTTCTTCTCTGAAAAATGCATAGGTAGAGCTAGAGACATAAATTATCTAAGAAGTAATAAGGTTTAGGAATTTTTAAGAGAACCTCATATCAAGATTCTTGAATGCTTTTGATTAGTTTAGGAGACAGTGTTTAGGTTTAGATTTCTGCTGCTTTAAGAAACTCAGTTTCAGATTACTTGAATGTGTTCTAATGGATGCCCTCAAGCTAGAGGCGTCTCTTCCTGAAAGACATTCATCTTTTTTCTGTGTCACAGGCTTGCCGGTAAAATCTCTGTGATGCTCTCTCCAATTTTTCTTCAGTAAATCAAATCTTCCTTCTTTCAGAAAGATGAATGCTGTAAGGTTGGAGTGTTATAAAAAAAAAAATCAATGCAGGCAAAATTGAAACAGTATGCCTCTGTATTGATTGGCCTTGTGAAATCGAAACTAACAGCTTTGTAACTGTTCCAGTGGACAGTTAGCTGACCTGTAATGGACAAACTATCAATATTAGCATTACTATTTTATCTTGTAGTATGTCATTTTAAAATCAGAGACCAAGGAAAGGAAGGGCCTAAAGAATTTTTAATCTTCTTTGTAGGAAATATCCCACTTTCTTTTTATATACCATTGTTTGAAGAAAGCAGTAGCTAGCTAATGTACTTGACCTATAAAAAACTGTGACTAGAGCAGTGCTGATTTTTAATCAGTTTATCTTTTTAAATGCAACAAAAAAACTCTTTGCTTTTTAAAAAATATCTGATTTAAAAAGAATTCACTGGTGAAATTTAATATTGAACTCATCTTCTTTTGATGTTACCTATTTCAAAAGAATTATATCATGTCTTTTAAAAATACCCTCCACCTCTAATTTTTTATTTAATAGATAATACCAGTGTTTTGTAGTGAAATTAATATATTAAAATGCTGACAGTTTTCTAACGAAGAATTCATTTTAGGTGTTTGATTTTTTTTGTGCTATGTGGATAATCAAGCAAATATGTACTGATAGGTATAATATACTCATTCTTATTCTTTCAAATGATTTTATTTTTATTCCTACCCCACCCTTGGGAGCCAGTATTTGACATCAGTGCAAGCACCACTTATTGCTCTCTCTGTAGCTTTGATGATGCTAAAAATTCTTTATAGCCAATCCTGACAATAACATTGCAAGACGGCTTAATAAACCTAACATTTTTCCCATTTACTCCCTCCTTGTTCCCCTTTGAAAGGAAGGACAGAAAAAAAAATCAATAGCTAGCAAAACAAATGTAAGAAGCTTTATAGATGTCAGTTAAAGAAAACAGACAGTTTAAATGCCAGTAACCAGATACACAATGAGACTTGTCTGTATATCTAATTTTGTCATGTGTTGGTGTTTCTGGTATCTTCTCCTATTATGGAGACCTGCTGATTTGTTGATCCTGAGTAGTGATTTTTTCCCCCTCACATATTATGGTCTCAGTATAATTGTGTTACATATTTCTACATATTTATGGTACTAGATTTGATTTTTATTATTAGTCAAATGTTATCATACATTTAATGATTATAAAAAAGGTATGACTATTATGACCTGTAAATACTGATGCTGAATATGAAAATATTGAATAACTACATTTTCTAATAATATAAGGCAAACAATATGTAATTAATGTCACAGGCAATTAATATGTTTTATAATATTCAAAACTGAATATGTGCTGTTTGTAATTTTCAGTAAAATATTTTTGGTATAAAGTAATTTCACAGAAATAATAAATTATGGTAATAAAGTGTCAACATTTCAAAGTTAAGATGTTGGAAACATAAATAAAAACAAATAGAGAAATACAAATTGTTGCACATATGTTCACTAAAAATAACAAGAACTTTTGTGTACTTTTTTTTTGTATCGTTAATCTACAATTACATGTGAAACATTATTGTTACTAAACTCCCCACTTCATCAAGTTCCCCCAACTACCCATTACAGTCACTGTCCATCAGTGTAGTGAGATGCTGTAGAATCACGACTTGTCTTCTCTGAGTTGTACAGCCCTCCCTGTGCACCCCCCGTACATTATGTCTGCTAATCGTAATGTCCCTTTCTCCCCCTTGTCCCTCCCTTCCCTGCCGTCCTCCCCAGTCCCTTTCCCTTTGGTAACTGTTAGTCCATTCATGGGTTCTGTGAGTCTGCTGCGGTTTTTTTCTTTACTTTTATGCCCCACATATTAGTGAAATCATTTGATACTTCTTTTTTTCCGCCTGGCATATTTCACTGAGCATAACACCCTCTAGGTCCATCCATGTTGTTGCAAATGGAAGGATTTGTTTTCTTCTTATGGCTGAATAATATTCCATTGTGTATATGTACCACATCTTCTTTATCCATTCATCTACTGATGGACACTTAGGTTGCTTCCATTTCTTGGCTATTGTAAATAGTGCTGCGATAAACATAGGGGTGCATCTGTCTTTTGAAACTGGGCTGCTGCATTCTTAGGGAAAATTCCGAGGAGTGGGATTCCTGGGTCAAATGGTATTTCTAATTTGAGTTTTTTGAGGAACCTCCATATTGCTTTCCACAATGATTGAACTAATTTGCATTCCCACCAGCAGTGTAGGAGGGTTCCCCTTTCTCCACATCCTCGCCAACATTTGTTGTTGTTTGTGTTTTGGATGTTGGCCAACCTTACTGGTGTGAGGTGACATCTCAATGTGGTTTTAATTTGCATTTTTCTGATGATTAGTGATGGGAAGCATCTTTTGACGTGCCTGTTGGCCATATGAATTTCTTCTTTGGAGAAGTATCTATTCAGATCCTCTGCCCATTATTTAATTGGGTTATTTGCTTTTTGTTTGTAGAGGTGCGTGAGTTCTTTATATATTTTGGATGTCAACCCCTTATTGGATATGTCATTTATGAATATATTCTCCCATACTGTAGGATGTCTTTTTGTTCTACTGATGGTGTCCTTTGTTGTACAGAAGCTTTTCAGCTTCATATAGTCCCACTTGTTCATTTTTGCTTTTGTTTCCCTTGCCCGGGGAGATATGTTCATGAGAAGTTGCTCATGTTTATGTCCAAGAGATTTTTGCCTATGTTTCTTTTTCTAAGAGTTTTATGGTTTCATGACTTACATTCAGGTCTTTGATCCATTTTGAGTTTATTTTTGTGTATGGGGTTGGACAGTAATCCAGTTTCATTCTCTTATATGTAGCTGTCCAGTTTTCCCAACACCAGCTGTTGAAGAGGCTGTCATTTCTCCATTGTATATCCATGGCTCTTTATTGTATATTAATTGACCATATATGTTTGGGTTAATATCTGGACTCTCTGTTCCACTGGTGTGTGTGTCTGTTCTTGTGGCAGTACCAAATTGTCTTGATTACTGTGGCTTTGTAGTAGAGCTTGAAGTCAGGAAGTGTAATTCCCCCTGTTTTATTCTGCCTTCTCAGGATTGCTTTGGCTATTTGGGGCCTTTTGTAGTTCCATATGAATTTTAGGACTATTTATTCTAGTTCATTGAAGAATGCTGTTGGTATTTTGATAGGGATTGCATTGAATCTGTAGATTGCTTTATGTAGTATAGCTATTTTGACAATATTTATTCTTCCAGCCAAGAGCATGGGATGACTTTCCATTTGTTAGTGTCCTCTGTAATTTCTCTTAGGAGTGTCTTGTAGTTTTCAGGGTATAGGTCTTTCACTTCCTTCGTTAGGTTTATTCCTAGGTATTGTATTCTTTTTGATGCAGTTGTGAATGGAATTGTTTTCCTAACTTCTTTTTCTGTTAGTTCATCGTTAGTGTGTAGGAAAGCAACAGATTTCTGTGTATTAATTTTGTATCCTGCAACTTTGCTGAATTCAGGTATTAGCTCTAGTAGTTTTGGAGTGGAGTCTGTAGGGTTTTTTATGTACAATATCATGTCATCTGCAAATAGTGACGGTTTGACTTCTTCATTACCAGTCTGGATGCCTTGTATTTCTTTGTTCTCTCTGATTGCCGTGGCTAGGACCTCCAGTACTATGTTGAATAACAGTGTAGAGAGTGGGATCCCTGTCTTGTTCCTGATCTTAGATGAAAAGCTTTCAGCTTCTCACTGTTAAGTATAATGTTGGCTGTTGGCTTGTCATATATGGCCTTTATTATGTTGAGATACTTGCCCTCTATACCCATTTTGTTGAGAGTTTTATCATAAATGGATGTTGAGTATTGTCACATGCTTTTTCAGCATCTATGGAGATGATCATGTGGTTTTTGTTCTTCTTTTTGTTGATGTAGTGGATGATGTTGATGGATTTTCGAATGTTATACCATCCTTGCATCCCTGAGATGAATCCGACTTGATCATGGTGTATTATCCTCTTGATGTATTTTTGGATTCGGTTTGCTAATATTTTGTTGAGTATTTTTGCATCTACGTTCATCAGGGATATTGGTCTGTAGTTTTCTTTTTTGGTGGGGTCTTTGCCTTGTTTTGGTATTAGAGTGATACTGGCTTCATAGAGTGAGTTTGGAAGTATTCCCTCCTCTTCTATTTTTTGGAACACTTTAATGAGTATGGGTGTTATTTCTTCTCTCTATGTCTGAAAAAATTCAGTGATGAATCCTTCTTGCCTGGGCTTTTGTTCTTGGGTAGTTTTCTGGTTACCGATTGAATTTTGTTGCTGCTAATTGGTCTGTTTAGGTTTACTGTTTCTTGCTTGGTCAGTCTTGGAAGGTTGCATTTTTCTAAGAAATTGTCCATTTCTTCTAGGTATTCCAAATTGTTAGATTATAGATTTTCATAGTATTCTCTAATAATTGTTTGTATTTCTGTGGGGTCCATCTTGATTTTTCCTTTCTCATTTCTGATTCTGTTCAAGTGTGTAGATTCTCTTTTTCTCTTAATAAGTCTGGCTAGGAGTTTATGTATTTTGTTTGTTTTTTCAAAGAACCAGCTCTTGGTTTCATTGATTTTTTTCTGTTGTTTTATTCTTCTCAATTTTATTTATTTCTTCTCTAATCTTTATTATGTCCCTCCTTCTGGTGACTTTGGGCCTCATTTGTTCTTCTTTTTCCAATTTCAATAATTGTGACTTTAGACTATTCATTTGGGATTGTTCTTCCTTCTTTAAATAGGCCTGGATTGCAATATGCTTTCCTCTTAGAACTGCCTTGGCTGTGTCCCATAGAAGTTGGGGCTTTGTGCTATTGTTGTCATTTGTCTCCATATATTGTTTGATCTCTGTTTTATTTTGGTCGTTGATCCATTGATTATTTAGGAGCATGTTGTTAAACCTGCATGTATTTGTGAGCCTTTTTGTTTTCTTTGTACAATTTATTTCTAGTTTTATTCCTTTGTGATCTGAGAAGTTCGTTGGTAGAATTTCAGTATTTTTGAATTTACTGAGGTTCTTTTTGTGGCCTCGTATGTGGTCTGTTCTGGAAAATGTTCCATGTGTACTTGAGAACAATGTGTATCGTGCTGCTTTTGGTTGTAGAGTACTGTAGATATCTGTGAAGTCCATCTGTTCTAGCATGTTGTTCAGTGCCTCTGTGTCTTACTTATTTTCTGTCTGGTTCATCTGTCCTTTGGAGTGAGTGGTGTGTTGAAGTCTCATAAAATGAATGCATTGCTTTCTATTTCCTCCTTTAATTCTGTTAGTATTTGTTTCACATATGTCGGCGCTCCTGTGTTGGGTGCATATATATTTAAAATGGTTATATCCTCTTGTTGGACTGACTCCTTTATCATTATGTAATGTCCTTCTTTATCTCTTGCGACTCTCTTTGTTTTGAAGTCTATTTTGTCTGATACAAGTACTGCAACACCTGCTTTTTTCTCCCTGTTATTTGCATGAAATATCTTTTTCCATCCCTTCACTTTTAGTCTGTGTATATCTTTGGGTTTGAGGTGTCTTGTAAGTAGCATATAGATGCGTCTTACTTTTTTATGCATTCAATTATTCTGTGTATTTTGATTGGTGCATTCAGTCCATTTACATTTAGGATGATTATGGATAGATATGTACTTATTGCCATTGCCGTCTTTAGATTCGTGGTTACCAAATGTTCAAGGGTAGCCTCTTTACTCTCTAACTTTCTGACTTAACTCTCTTGTTAAGCTATTATAAACACAGTCTGATGATTCTTTGTTTGTCTCCCTTCTTCTTCGTCCTCCATTCTTTATATGCTAGGTGTTTTTTTCTGTACTCTTTTACGTTTCTTTTTACTGTTTTTTTAGGATAGTTCATTTTATTTTTTGCCTTTAGTTAGTGTTTGAATGGTCTGCTTTCTTTGCTACGATGACATCTCTGGTGACATCTTTTTAGCCTTAGGAGTGTTTCCATCTGGAGCAGTCCCTTTAAGATATCCTGTAGAGGTTGTTTGTGGGAGGCATAGTCCCTCAACTTTCTCTTTTCTGGGAATTTTTAATCCCTCCCTCAAATTTAAATGATAATCGTGCTGGATACAGTATTCTTGGTTCAAGGCCCTTCTGTTTCTTTGTGTTAAATACATCATGCCATTCTCTTCTGTTCTGTAAGGTTTCTCTTGAGAAATCTGATGGGTTTTCCTTTGTAAGTGATCTTTTTTCTCTCTGTCTGCCTTTAATATTCTGTCCTTGATCTTTGATCTTTGCCATTTTAATTATTATATGTCTTGGTGTCGTTGTCCTTGGGTCCCTTGTCTTGGGAGATCTGTGGGTGTCCATGGTCTGAGAAACTATTTCATTTCCCACTTGGGGAAGTTTTCCTCAATTAGTTCTTCAAAGACACTTTTCATCCCTTTTTCTCTCTCTTCTTCTTCTAATACTCATATATTGCGAATATTATTCCCTTTGGATTGGTCACACAGTTCTCTTAATATTCTTTCATTCCTAGAGATCCTTTTTTCTCTCTCTGCCTCAGCTTCTCTGTACTCTGGTTCTCTGTTTTCTATTCTTTTAACAGTCTCTTGCACCTTGTCCAGTGTGCTCTTGAGTCGCTCAATCGATTGTTTCATTCCTGTAATGTCTCTCCTAACTTCCTCCCTTAGCTCTTGCATATTTCTCTGTAGGTCCATCAGCATGGTTATAACTTTCATTCTGAATTCTTTTTCAGGAAGATTGTTTAAATCTGTCACACCAGGCCCTCTCTCTGGGGTTGTCTGGGTGATCATATTCTTCTGTCTTTTCATGGCGATAGAAGTGGTTGGAGGCAGGTGCCATGTGGGTCTGCTGGGCGAACAAAGTCCCTTCCTGTTTGTTGTTCTCCTTGTCCTTCTCTGCAGCTTGTGCTGGTTACCCACACACCGGGAGGCGATCTTGGGGATAATCCCCTGAGCTGTTGTGTGCGGTGTCACCATCAGGCTAGTCTAGAGCTGTGCAGGGGTTTTCAGCCACGTTGGGTGCCTTCTGTGCCACTTGGTGCCTTCCAGCCCTTGCTCTGGCTTCCGCAGCCCTTCCGTGTTAGTGTGCGACCGCCGCGAGGAGATTCTGTGTGACTGTTTGGGCCCGACCACTCTCCTGCTGACCTGCAGCTGTGGTGAATCCGCCAGACTGTTTGCATCGCTGGCCGGTGGAATGAATGGCAGGCTGCTTTTCTCCGTGAGGGGCTTCTGTGGGGCTGCTTTACACGGCAGCTGCTTAGGGGGCCTGAAATTCCTCACGATGCCTAGCCTGCTGGGCTGAGTGTGCTGGGTCTATTTTGTTCCACTGTTGGGCCCTTGTCTCTTTAAGAACTTTAAAAAAGCGCCCGCTTTTCTTTTGTCCCAGGGGAGTCGGCTGTGGGGATCCTCTAGCAGTCTCCATCTTGTATTCTGTCCTTCCGTTTCTCTAATCTCCAATGCACCATGTCATGAGTGTCTGTGCTTCCGATGCAGATCACCAGGGCTGGTTATTTAGCAGTCCTGTGCTTCAACTCCCTGTGTGCTCTGATTCTTTTCCTCCTGCCGGTGAGCTGGGGTGGGGGAGTGTTCGGGTCCCTCCTGGTCATGGAATTGCATCTTAACCGCTTCGTGAGGCACTGATTTCTTGCAGATGTAGCTGTAGCCTGGCTGTTATACTGTATCTTCTGGTCTCTCTTTTAGGAATAGTTGTATTTGTTGTTTTTTCGCAAATATATATGGTTTTGGAAGACTTCTGCCACCCTGCTCATGCCACTGTATTCCCAGAATTCCTAATCTTTGTGTACATTTTTACAATACCCTTTCAGTTTCATTATTTAGTGGAGACTCTTCCAGTTTTTCTTGTTCTTTCCTCTTAACTTCATTTATGAACAATCTATACTGCAAAATTTAATATTTAATAATATTCTGTGTTCTTTATTTTGTGTGTAGATTATGGATTTTAGCCTTATGTAATTTACATAGTTAATAGCTTAGTCCTGAGCCTGTATTATCTCCTAGTTAAATTTTGGTGGTGGTTTTATTTTGTTTTTTTTTTTTTTTTGATCAGGCAGATGACTTGTCGTCATTCATAACCTGCCTTATAATTTTCATTATGCTACGTATTAAGTCAAATTAAAATCAAAAGAGCAATAAGTTTGAACAATTGCAAAAACATTTTTATCATAACTGGTAGTAAACTATGAAGGATGAAATTTATTCAGAAATTAAGAATGTAGTGAAATAAGATATATCTGAAGAGCTGTACTACAGATAATAATTACAGACTTGGAAATTTTGTTTTCTAATTGTAAAGAATTCTTTTCTATAAAAGTTTACTTTTGAATATTTAGATTAGAAATTTTTGAAGCTCAACACATAATTTTGAACTTTGTCTATGCTATGATTTTTAGTATAATTAAAAATTTTCAGAAGTATTCCAAAAGATTGAAAGCAGATGAAATCATTTGAAGAATTTGAGAAAATCTAATGGTTTCACATAGATCTAGAGTAGAACCACACAATCTGTGTTTTTAACATGAACCTTAGCATAAGAATCTCTTGAGAACCACAGCTGTAATTTAGCCAATAGCTGATATTTGGCTGTTTCAAGTTTTGTTTTTCCTGTGTATTGGTGCAATTTTTCTTTTCCTATTAACACCAAGTGTGTAGCACTTATGATACACATTAAGGCACTTGAGAATTCAATATGAATAAAACAGGTATGTCTCTTGACTTCATAGTACTTTCTAATAGGGGAAATAGAATAGTGGACATACAATTAAAAAACAGCTGAAAAAGCAATGGTTATAATTTCTCAATGTACAAATTCATAAATAAGGAATTATTTTGGGGTTATAAAACGCTTTTACAAATTAAAAAAATTTATTGAAATATTGTTGATATACAATATTTGTTTTGAATATACAACATGGTGATTTTACAATTATATGTAGTACTAAATGCTCACCATGGTAAGTGTAGTTACCATCTGTCATATATCACAGTATTAGAATACGATTGGCTATATTCCCTATGCTCTATTTCCATCCCTGTGACTAATTTATTTATAATTTGAAATCTGTACCTTTTCATCTCCTTCACCTATTTTACCCAATCCCCATCTGTCTCCCCTATGGTAACTAACAGTCTTTTATGTGTATTTGAGTCTATTTCTGTTTTGTTTAGATTATACTTACAAGTGAAATCATGGTATTTGTCTTTCTTTGACTTATTTCATTTAGCATTAATACCCTCTAATTCCATACATGTTGTCACAAATGGCAAGATTTCATCTTTTTTATGGCTGAGTAATTTCCATTGTATATCTGTACCACATCTTCTTTTTCTATAAATGGATGATTAGATTGCTTTCATATCTTGGCTATTGTAAATAATTGCAATAAACATAGGAGTGAATATTTCTTTTCAGATTAGGGATTTTGTTTTCCTTGGATAAATTTCCAGAGTAGAATTGTTGTGTAATATGGTATTTCTGTTTTTTGTCTTTTTAAGAAACCTCCCTCCTGTTTTACTTAGTGAGTGCACCAGTTTATGTTCCCACCAACAGCGGATGAGGTTTCCCTTTTCTTCAGATCCTTGTCAATACTTACTATATCTTACTTTGTTGGTATTAGTCATTCTGACTAATGTGTGTGAGGTGACATCTCATTGTGGTTTTGATTTGCATTTCCCTGATGATTAGTAATGTCAGCATCTTTTCTTGTGCCTGTTTGCCATCTATATTTCTTTTTTTGGAAAAATGTCTATGCAGGACCTCAGCCCATTTTTAATTGGATTACTTGCTTTTTTGTTATTGAGTTGTATGAGTTCTTATGTATTTTGGGTATTAACTCCTTAGCAGGTGTATCATTTGTAAATATGTTCAGTAGATTACCTTTTCATTTTGTTGATGGTTTCATCAACAAAGCAGAAGCTTTTTTTTTACTTTGATGTAGTGCCTGTTGTCTAGTTTTGCTTTGGTTTCCCTTGAAAAGGCTTTAAAAAAGATATTCAGTCTCTCTTTAGTAAAAGATCAGTGTGATTTCTTAGAAAATTGACTACCCAGTGTGACACCTGTGTTTCTATTCCTACTCTTTCATTAACTGGTTATATGACAATGAACAAGTTGAACAAACAAAATCTTAATTTCGTACATTTATTCCATGCAGATTACTTATGAGAAGAAGGAAATAGTCTGTTTGAATAGAGCCTGAAATTTAAGGAGGAGGGAGATGTAACACAAATTATTGGAAATGTGCAAAATTTTACTAGTAAAATAAGTTCACTGGATGGTATGATTCTCTTAAGTGCTAAGATTTTATTTCCTAAAAGTTTATTCAAGAATCAGGAAAGAATATCTAGAGTTTAGTGTATCATTATCTATGTCTATATATATTGTATTTATAATTTTAGGTTAATATTTATGTTTATTACATTTAATATTTAATATTTATGTAATAATGACAATAATAAGAATAATAGCTAACACTTTTTGAGCAACCAATTTTGAGCCAATTACTGTGCTAAATACTTTAAAAGGATTATCTCACTTTATCTTAAAAACAGACCAATGAGATGGACCATAGTATTAATTGATCCTATTTTACAACTGATGAAACTGCAGCTTAGAAATGTTGTCATTTTACCAAAATCAAAGGACTTGTAAATAGAAGGGTGCACATTTGAACCCAGGTAGTTCGTACTTACAACCTTCAAGTAACTTCTTAATATTAGTAATTGATAGTGGACTGGCTGAGTCCTTTACAAACATTTCATTGGATCCTCATAACCACCCTGTGAGTTGTGAGGATGGTGTTATTGATATTGGTATTGGATCTATTTCTAGTTTGCCTTGGAGTAAATGAAGGCTCGGAGATGCTCATGGCTTTTATACCTTATAGTTTGCTACTTCAGCTGTGGTCAACAATGAGCGGTTGTATCCACGTTTGACTTCTTGTCTGTAGAAATGCGGTATGAATATCACTACTATTCTTTTGAAAATCTGACTTTTCTTTCCTTATTCTTTCTACTGATCTTTTTCTTATGCTTTTTTGTAGTTTTACTTATTTAGCTTGTTTGCAAACTTAATTTTTATGCAAAAAACAAACCACCACAAAAATCCTTTTTCATAAATACTTTTCTTAATTAGAACCCTGATATATGAAGTAGATGAAAAGGGCACCATCCTAATTTACATCAAGAGCTGTCATGGGTTTCTTACTGCTGCTCAAGCCATCTCCCTAACCTACTAAGGTAATTCCTTAGGCTCCCAAGGCAGCTTGTTAGAATAAAATCAAAGTGGAACCTAACTTCCTAAATCATAATCTAGGACTCTTCCTAATATTCTACCCTGCCCCCTATAACTCTCACCATCTATATTGGATTATTGTATTTAAAAACAGTGAATTTTTAGTGAGTGACACATCAGTATTCAAATATTACTTATATATGAAAGTCATTTGATTGGACCTGGATCAAAACCACACAATTACAGCAATAAATATTATTGGGATAATTTGAATATGGATTCTATATTATATATAATGTTGCATTAATACTTAATTTCTGAATAATTCTGAAAATAATTTTATTATGTAAGATATCTTTGTTCTTAGGTGATATGTGCAGTTAAGGGTTGAAGTGTCATGCTATCTGTAACTAACTCTCAAATGGCTTGCCAAAAAAAAAATATGTATACAGGGAGGGAGAGGGAAAAATGAGAAATATCATGATAAAGGAAGCAATATGTAAACCAGTTGGGAAATTTAGGTAGAGGCTATGTAGCTTTTCACTTTATTCTTGTAATTTTTCTAGAGGTTTGTAATTTTTGCCTGGAAAAAATACATGTGAGAAAATACTGAGAGATTTCTTCTTGTTTTGGTTTTCCTTGTATTGTATCACTCTAGCTGTGGGTAATTGATAATTAGAGCTTGATATTAAAAAGAACATTTCTAGATTAACCATGATTTACTTTTTTCTCCAAACATGTAATAAGAAAGTTAGGTTGCATAATCAGAATTAGGAATTCTTTTACTTTACAGTGCAACAAATTCTTCTCAAATGCTTCCTATGTCTTAAAAAAACAAATTTAGGTTGATTTGTTTATGTGCTTTCCTTGAAAATGTCTATTGAAGTCATACACAGATATTTAACACTGAAAGGTATGGTAGGATACATCTAATCTTTGCCTTTCTTCAATTTATGGATGAGGAAACAGTTGTGGCAAGGTTATATATAATTGGTTGAAGATTATATAATTGATCTCTGACAAAGCCAACCCTTCAAATTTTGCTCTCTTGGTTCGCACTTCACCATTTTGAGTATGACTGACTGAATAACTTCAGGAAATCATTGTTACTCATTGACAGTCATTCCACGTCTTTTCTTTTCTTGCTCCTTACCTCTTCCCTTCCATTCTTCCTTTTACTGATGCATTTCTAATTAAGTTTTCAAAATAGATGAACTATGGAACTAATATTTAGTATACACTTATTATGTGCCAGGCATTATACTGATTCCTTAAGATAGAACAGTGGAAAAGACAGACATGAATACTGTCCTCATGGAGCTTAGAATTTCATGGATTGTTGCCTCATTGTGTGAATGTTCTGGTATTTTCCTCTTATTTACTGGTTATGTTTTGGTATCCTATAGCATCTTGTATTTAGAATGCTATCGCTTATCTTTATGATTCTGATCTAGATGGTAATTTGGAAGTTTCCAGAAAAATTTTTTTTCATAAGGAGTATTTATTGCTCTCAAAAGTTACAAAATTAAATTATAATTTTAGATGAATTATGATTTACTTAAAATTCTGTTTAACTTAGTTGAAAGGGGCTGACAGGAATAGGGAGAGATTGATGAAAGGGGACACACTTTCAGCTGTAAGTTAAATCAGGTCTGAGAGTCTGATGTAATGTATGGTTACTATAGTTGGTGATACTGTATTCTATAATAGATATTTTCTAAAAGAGTAGAACTTAAATGTTCTTGCCAAAATTAAATAACTAAGGGTGATGGATGTGTTAGTGAGCTAGAATTAATTAGATGTAGGGAATAATTTCAGAGTATATACACATATCATATCACCATGATGTACACTTTAAATATCTTACAATTGTATTTTTCAATTATACATTTAAAATTATTTATAAAACACATTGGGAAATGGCAAATGTATGTTTTCTTCATTTTACATTTATATTTGCATTCCTGAGGCTTATACTACATTAGTAAGTATCTCTGGAAAATCAGAATGCATTTTAGTAGGCATAGGATATATTCCAATGAAAGAGAAGGGATAGAAACTTTATTGCCTATGGGCATCTTGTCAATGTTTGCCACAAATCTGTTGGATCTGTAATCCAGTGGTTGTCCTTTCTATCTATTAGAATCACAGTGGAACATTTAAAAAAATACTAATGTCTAGTCCCTTCCCCAAGTATTCCGATTTAATTGGTTTGGAGTAGTTTTGTATATTGATATTTTAAAGAAGCTCTCCATGTTATCCTGATGTTGCCAATGCTAAAAGTCATTGTATCTAAATAGTCAGAGGTAGAATTTTTCTCCAACTGCTTTTGAGTAACAAAGTGAGCATTCCTAGAACGTGATGTTAGAAAGACATTATAATGCAGTTTTATGTCTTCAGGTTTTCCAGAAATTTTGCATGCTATTCTCATTTCCAACTTTTCATCATCTAGTGCACTTTACATATGACTAGTTTTCCTAAATACTTATTTCAGATCCCTGTCCTAATCAACAGTTTACAGTAGCTCTCTATTGGCAGTTGGCTCTGAGCAGGCATTCATTTGGGACCCTGCTTCACCCATATTTGTTCACCCTCCTCCCTAACATGATGGCTCAAAGCAGAGTTTTGTCTTTCCCTCTCTTCTTTGTCTTGAAGACTCAAGACTTCCGTGAAGTAACTTAGAATGGCAGGTAATAGAAGGAGCTCTCTGAAGTTCCTTCTATTTATTTTTGTAAGTTCTTTGATTTTTTCTTATTAAGTAAGAATACTACTTGTATTACTACCTATATTACATAACTCCTTGGGCTATTTTGAGAATAAATGTGGTAAGTGATAAATTATATGTACTTTATATTAATAGGCATTTAAGTGACTATTTTTTAAATGAATTAACCACCTGAGGAAGTATAAATTTCTAGTATCATTATTATTATTAAAATGAAATTTCATATTTTGTAATATGTTTTGCTCTCTAATTCTATAATGAATGTCTCTTAGTTATATCTAAAATAGTCAAGAGCATCTTAAGAAGAAAAAATCCCTGAATGAAAAAGATGTTTTAGAGTATATAGACTCTTAAAGCTTAGGCACTTGTGAAAATTAAAGAGTTAATATGATGCAGAGGTACAGAGAATGAGGAGCACATAGTAAGGGCCTAATAATTGTTAGAGATTTATTTGTACTAAAAGAAATACCGAAAGGGTAAATCAGAAACTTTTAAGACTGATTGTCTTCAGCAGGTCATTTGGGATTAGGTTGGAAAGAGTAGGGGAATAGGAACAGAGTAGAAGGGATGAAGAGAAACTGACATTTTTCTGACTATACCTTTTTGTATGCTAATACAAAGAACCCTACTAATCTTTCATATACCAAATACATGTATATAATTAAATCAGCCATGATGTGGGAGAAATCCAAATGCTAACAATGTTATCAATGAGTAACATAAACACAGCAATGGGTGTGGGGGAAAAAACGGAATGAATCTTAAGTAATTTTGGGAAATGTGACTGTTACTATATCTAGTAAGGCTAAAGACAAAAGGAATACTACACAAATATTTTACTTTAGTTAGGAGGTTTGTCTGTTTTTTTAGCAATACCGAAACTCCTTATGTATACTAGGATTGACCATGTAAGTAAATATGTGTTGGGTAGTGAGAGGAAAAGCTCTTACTGTTAGAGAAAAGAGTTACACATGTGGGAAGAGGCAAGTCTAGAATGAATGCTGTGGTGATGGACTGAAACAGAGGTGTAAATGTGAACTTGTTACACACACACACACGCATGAGCACACACACATATACATGAATAGAAACAAATGAATATACATGCGTGGTTATGCCCAACTTAACATACATTCCTGTATTTCCTTACTCTGCTGAATGAACACAGAAGCAGTGTCAACCAATAACAATGAGCAAACCTAGTTCCCAAGTATTAGTTTCTAAATGTCCTTTATTAAGAAAAAAAAACAGGTCTTCTTGGAGAAATGGTTGATTTCAGAGCTGAGAAATGGATGCATAAGGTGATCTTGGAACATCTTATAGTGCCAGAAGGTAAGGAAGTGCTCAAAAATGGCTAAGAGCATATAGAAATGACGTTAAGCCCAACTTGAAGAAACTTCCAATAGCCAAATCTGTGACAATATGAGCAACCATATAGTATTGACAGTAACAGATTAAAATCCATAGAATAAAATATTTGAGTCCATAGTGAAGTAATTGAATAAATTAAAAATTAAAAAATGGGAGAGGAAAGCTCTCCTATTCCAGTTATTAAATATAAAAAAATTAATAAATGTAGAATGCTCTTTAAAGTGCTTATTCTGTTTCCCCCCCTAGTTTAGGGGTCCTGACATGTCTTCTTTAACCTCTTCTTCCCATGTTTTGGCACTTCTAACAATGTATAGTAATTACTTTTGAAATTGTTTCCTCCTCTCAACCTGTAAGTTCCATTAGGAAAAGTATTAGATTTATTTTTGTTTATTGTGGTGTGCTGGGAATATTACCTGGAATATTTTAAGTGCGTAATGAATGAATAAAAGAAGGAAGTATAGGTTTCAAAGTTTAAACATATGATTAAAATTCATAGAAAGAAATGGGAAAATCAAGTCTGAGGTTTGGAATTTATTTTAACATTGTCTCTTTTTCGTGGGACCTAGCCATTTGCCTGATTAAAAATGAACCAAAAAATAACAATGAATTGTTTTATGCACACTGCTGATACCTTGTCTGGTCCCAGCCTGTGTTAAATGTGATTTGGTAACCAAATCATTCCCACACCTGAAACTCACTTGAAATCTCTTGGTATCACTCTGTCCCTCCATGTCGAGCAAATAAATTGTATTGTTTTAAAGTCATCCTAGGTGTTAGTTTATTTTGGGATCATGTGAGTTTTCTTTAAAAGTTTGCCAAGGAAACCTTGAAGCTGTTGACACATACTGGGTTTTGGACTTTGCTAAGGCTAGTAGTTATCCAGGGCCCACTGGAATAAATGCTCATTGAGCTGCCTTTCATATGTTCTCCCATACCCAGAGTCATCATTTTTATCATTATCAGGGGTTTTTACTATAAGCCTAATTAAGTAAGCACTCAATTTTGGTTGCAAAGAATCACATTGACTATAAAGGCTGTATTAAATTTCCCATACCACAAATGTAGTGGCTTAAATAAAACAGTTCCTTGGAAGTTCAGAAGGCTCTGGAGGAGAATGTTTTCATGACATTAAGATTCTAGAGGATGCCTGCATTCATTAGTTCATGGCCCCTTCCTCCCATTTTCAAAACCAGCACCGCAACCTCTTCAAATTTCTCTCTCTGCTTCTTGTGTCTGTCTCCTCTTTTCCGTATGCTTCCATCATCACCTTACCTTCTCTCACTGTAACCCTCTTGCCTCCGTCTTACTAGAACCTTGTGATTACACTAGCCTTCCCAGATAATCCAGGATACTCTCTCTACCTCTACATATTTATTTTAATCACATCTACAAAGTCTCTTGCCATGTAAGGCAATATATTCATAGTTCCAGTGATTAATATGTGGACATCTTTGGGGGCGTTTAGCCTATTGTAGTGCCTATTCTCTTAATTCTTCCTTTCCTTCTTGATAAAATACTAATATTATGTATCTAGTGATTAATTTAGATCTGGGTGTGAATCTCTTAACTTACTAGATATGTAATATTCGCAGACTGTTTGGTTTTTAGTTATTTTTCAATACTTTCTGGCCTATCTGGCCTTCATTTTCCTTATATTTTTTGGTATCAGTAAAATAGGGATGACATTTCCCAGGATTAAGTAAAATGTGAAATACAAATTGCTTAGCACAAAAAAAATGGTAGATATTAATATAAAAAATTAGAATAAAAATGACTAAGGCCTTGTTTATTTTTATGAAAGGGTGACTGACATATGGTAAATACCACCTATTTAAAGTGTACAATTTTATATGTTTTGGGGAGTGTGTGTGTGCATATATATATATATATATATATATATATATATTGGCATGTATAATTGAAACCATCACCACAATTAAGGGGTTTCCGCTTGTCCTGTGTGACCCCTCCCAGCCTCCTGTCCCCAGGCAACCATTGATCTGCTATCACTGTAGATCACATTATATTTTCTAGAATTGATATGTGGATTTATCCTCTTTATATTTTTTTCTGGCTTCTTTCACTCAGCATAATTATTTTGACATTCTTTAATGCTTTTTCATGTATTGATAGCTCATTCCTTTTTATTCCTGAGTAATATTCCATTATATGGGTATATGACAATTGTTTACCCATATAAGTTGTTGGACATTTGATTGCCAGTTTATGGGACTTATAAATAAAACTGCTATGAACATTCATGGTGAAGTTTTTGTGTGGGTTATGCTTCTTTTCTCTTAGGTGAATACCCAAGAGTAGAATGACTGTATTGTATGGTAGCGTTATTTAGACATACCTTTTTAAGAACCTGTCAAACTGTTTTCCAAGGTGATTTTGCCATTTTACATTCCCATTAGTGGTGTATTAAGAGTTCCAGTTCCTCCACAACTTCTCCAACACAGGTTATCAATTTTTAATTTTAAGAGTCTAATAGAAATGTAGTGGTATTTCATCGTGGTTTTAATTTGCATTTGCCTAACTAATGATTTAGGGCATATTTTCATGTGATTTTTGGCATTTCATGTGTTTATATTTCTTTGGTAAAATGTTCATTCATTTCTTTGGCCCATTTAAAAATGAGATTGTCTTTTTATTATTGAATTACAAGCGTGCTTTTTATATTCAGGATACAAATCTATCCAATATCTGCTTTACAAATAATTTTCTTCCATTCTGTGGCTTTTTTCATTTACTTAAAGGTATCTCTGGAAGAGAAGTTTTTAATTTTGGTGAAGGTGGTTTATGATGGTTTTTAATTTTTTGTGTGGACCATGCTTTTGATATCATATCTAAATAATTTTGCCTACCCTAGTATCAAAAATATTTTTTCCTGTTTTTCTTCTACAAATTTTATAGCTTTACATTTTACATTTATGTCCAAGACACATTTCAAGTTAATTTTGGCATATGGTACAAGGCATGGATTGAAAGTCATATTTTACATATGAATATCTAATTGTTCCAGAACCATGTATTAAAAAGACCATCCTTTACCACTGAGTAACCTTTCCATCTTTGTCTAAAATCTGTTATCTATATATATGTGGGTTTATATCTGCACTTTTTCTTCAGTTCTCTGGATCTCTAGCTATCCTTCTGCCAGGAGCACATGATCTTGATCACTGTAGCTGTATAACAAGTCTTGAAGTCAGGCTGTAATAGTCTTCCAAATTTATTCTTTTTCAGAGTTGTTTTGGATATTCTTGGTCTTTGGCATTTCCTAGTGTATTTTAGAATCTGTGTTTCAGTTTCTATATAAAAGTCTGCTGATGTTTTGATTGGATTTTGTTGAAGAACCTGAGGGGAACTGACACTAGAAATATATTGAGTTTACTAACCGATGAAAATGGAGTACCTCTACCTTTTTGTACCTATTCTGTATTTTTTCTCAGCAGTGTTTTGTAGCTGGGAATGCATACATCTTACATAGCTTTCAAGATTAACTCCAGTGTATTTCATATTTTTTTTGTTACTTTTACTTTCAATTTCTGATATTCATTGCTAGTGTATAGAAACAGTTTTGTATGTATGATTCTGCAAACTTGCTTAATTGAGTTATTATCACTCGTAGGCTTTTTATAGCTTCTATCTGATTTTATACATAGACAATTATGTTGTCTGCAAAAAAAAAAGTTTACTTTGGATATTTTTGGGGTTTGGAGTTTTATGACCTGATCATCTAGCATAATGTTGGAGAGAAATGCTGAGAACATTAAATGCTTATCATGATCCTGATTTTAGGGGCAGGAGAGACATTCAGTCTTTTTATTTTATTTATTTTATTTTGTTATTATTAATATACAATTACATGAGCAACATTATGGTTATGAGACTCCCCCTATTATCAAGTCCCCACCACATACCCCATTGCAGTCATTGTCCATCAGCATAGTAGGATGTTATAGAATCACTACTTGTCTTCTCTGTGTTATACTGCCTTCCCCGTAACCCCCACCCTACACCCAACCCCGCTACATTGTGTGTGCTAATTGTAATAGCCCTTTTTCCCCCTTATCCCTCCCTTCTCACCCCTCTTCCCCAGTCCCTTTCCGTTTGGTAACTGTTAGTCCATTCTTGGGTTCTGTGAGTCTGCTGCTGTTTTGTTCCTTCATTTTTTTCTTTGTTCTTATACTCCACAGAAGAGTGAAATCATTTGATACTTGTCTTTCTCCACCTGCTTATTTCACTGAGCATAATACCCTCTAGCTCCATCCATGTTGTTGCAAATGGTAGGATTTGTTTGCTTCTTATGGCTGAATAATATTCCATTGTGTATATGTCCCACATCTTCTTTATCCATTCATCTACTGATGGACACTTAGGTTGCTTCCATTTCTTGGCTGTTGTAAACAGTGCTGTGATAAACAGAGAGGTGCATATGTCTTTTTTAAACTGGGCTGCTGCATTTTTAGGGTAAATTCCTAGGTGTTGAATTCCTGGGTCAAATGGTATTTCTAATTTGAGTTTTTTGAGGAACCTCCATACTGCTTTCCACAGTGGTTGAACTAATTTACATTCCCACCAGCAGTGTAGGAGGGTTCCCCTTTCTCCACATCCTTGCCATCATTTGTTGTTGTTTGTCTTTTGGATGGTGGCCATCCTAACTGGTCTGACGTGATATCTCACTGTGGTTTTAATTTGCATTTCTCTGATGACTAGTGATGTGGAGCATTTTTTCATGTGCCTGTTGGCCATCTGAATTTCTTCTTTGGAGAAGTGTCTCTTTAGATCGTCTGCTCATTTGTTAATTGGTTTATTTGCTTTTTGTTTGTTGAGATGCATGAGCTCTTTATGTAATTTGGATGTCAACCCCTTATCGGATATATCATTTATGAATATATTCTACCATACTGTAGGAGGGACATTCAGTCTTTTATCATTAAATGTGATGTTCTAATAGGTGTTTTATGGATGCCTTCTATCAGGAATGATTGTTAGATTTTGTCAAATGATAGATTTTTCTTTGTCTATTGAGGTAATTGATTTTTCCTTATTAGTTTCTTAATTTGGTTGTTACTTTATGTAAAAACACTGGATTTTTGGATGTTAAACCAACCTTACATTCTGAAAGTGAACTCCTCTTCATCATGATGTATTATTCTTTTTCTGTATCATTGAATTTGATTTGGTAACATTTTATTTAGAATTTTGCATCTACTTTGATGAAAGAGATTGATCTAGAGTTTTCTTGTAATGCCTTGGCAAGTTTTGATATTAGGTTGATGCTAGATTCATAAAATGAGTGGTAGTGTTTCCTTCTCATGAAAATCTGAATACTTAACTAAAGTGGATGTTTCTTCCTTAAATATTTTATAGGATTTGGCACTAAAGCCAGATGGGCTTGGTGTTTTATTAGGTGAATTTCAAACTACAAATTCCATTCTTTAATATGTTAAAACTCTTTCATTTATCATCAAAATTATCCAGTTTAGTGGCATCCAGTTATTTATAATATTTCTTTTTATTCTTTTAAAGTTTGCAAGATATGTAGTCATACTGGTCTCATTCCTGATACTGGTATTTTTCTCTTTTTCTGCTTCATGGATTTTTCTCTCTGTTATCTCTTTCTCTGATTTTTCATTGTGATTTTTATTATTTCCTTTCTTCTGATTGCCTTTAATTTACTCTTTTTACTTAAGGTCATTGATTTTTCAGACTTTGCCAATAAATATAGGTATGTAGTTCAAAATTTAGTTTAAGGTACAGCTTTAGCAGCATCCCACATGTTTTGATTGGTTGTATTTTCATTTTCCTTCTGTTCAAAATCCTTGCTAATTTCATTTTTTTTATCAAGGTATTATTGATATACACTCTTATGAAGGTTTAACATGAAAAAACAATGTGATTATTACATTTACCCATATTATCAAGTCCCCACTCATACGCCAATACAGTCACTGTCCATCAGTGTAGTAAAATGACACAGATTCACTGTTTGCCTTCTCTGTACTACACTGTTTTCGCTGTAATCCCCCACACCATGTGTACTAAACATAATACCCCACAATCCCTTTCTCTCACTCACCCTCCCTACCCGCCCTTCCACATCCCTCCCCTTTGGTAACCACTAGTTCCTTCTTGGCGTCTCTGAGTCTGCTGCTATTTTGTTCCTTCAGTTTTGCTTCATTGTTATACTCCACAAATGAGGGACATAATTTGGCGCTTGTCTTTCTCCACCTGGCTTATTTCACTGAGCATAATATCCTCCAGCTTCGTACATGTTGTTGCAAATGGTAGGATTTTTTTTTCTTATGGCTGAATAATATTCCATTGTGTATATGTACCACATCTTTATCCATTCATCTACTGATGGACACTTAGGTTGCTTCCATATCTTGGCTATTGTAAAAAGTGCTGCAGTAAACATAGATGTGCATATGTCTTTTTGAATCTGAGAAGTTGTATTCTTTGGGTAAATTCCAAGGAGTGAGATTCCTGGGTCAAATGGTATTTGTATTTTTAGTTTTTTGACGAACCTCCATATTGCTTTCCACAATGGTTGAACTAGCTTACATTCCCACCAGCAGAGTAGGAGGGATCCCCTTTCTCCGCATCCTCACAAGCATTTGTTGTTCTTAGTCTTGTGGATGCTTGTCATCCTTGCTGGTGTGAGGTGATATCTCATTGTGGTTTTAATCTGCAGTTCCCTGATGATTAGTGAGGTGGCGCATCTTTTCATGTGTCTGTTGGCCATCTGAATTTCTTCTTTGGAGAACTGTCTCTTCATATCCTCTGCCCATTTTTTAATCGGGTTATTTGGTTTTTGGGTGTTGAGGCGTGTAAGTTCTTTATATATTTTGGATGTTAAACCCTTTTTGTATATGTCATTTACAAATATATTCTCCCATACTGTAGGATGCCTTTTTATTGATGGTGTCCTTTGGCGGACAGAAACTTTTTAGTATTTGATGTAGTCCCATGAGTTCATTTTTGCTTTTGTTTCCCTTGCTCGAGTAGATGCGTTCAGGAAGTCGCTCATGCTTATATTCGTGAGATTTTTGCCTATGTTGTCTTCTAAGAGTTTTATGGTTTCATGACTTACATTCAAGTCTTTGATCCATTTTGAGTTTACTTTGGTGTATGGGGTTAAACAATAATCCAGTTTCATCCTCTTGCCTATAACTTTGCAGTTTTGCCAAGCCAGCTGTTGAAGAGGCTGTCATTTCCCCATTGTATGTCCATGGCTCCTTTATCATATATTAATTGACCATATATGGTTGGATATATATCAGGGGTGTCTAGTCTGTTTCATTGGTCTATGGTTCTGTTCTTATGCCAGTCCCAAATTGTCTTGAGTACTGTGGCTTTGTAGTAAAGCTTGAAGTTGGGGAGCACAATCCCCCCAGCTTTATTTTTCCTTCTCAGGATTGCTTTGGCTATTCTGGGTCTTTTGTCATTCCATATGAATTTTAGAATGATTTTCTCTAGTTCGTTGAAAAATGGTGTTGGTATTTTGATAGGGATTGCATTGAATCTGTAGATTGCTTTAGGCAGGATGGCCATTTTGACAATATTAATTCTTCCTATCCATGAGCACGGGATATGTTTCCATTTATTGGTGTCTTCTTTAATTTCTCTCATGAGTGTCTTGTAGTTTTCAGAGTATAGGTCTTTCACTTCCTTCATTAGGTTTATTCCTAGGTATTTTATTCTTTTTGATGCAACTTGGAATGGAATTTTTTTCCTGATTTCTCTCTCTGCCAGGTCATTGTTAGTATATAGGTATGCCACTGATTTCTGTGTATTAACTTTGTATTCTGCAAATTTGATGAATTCAGATATTAGATATAGTAGTTTTGGAGTGGATTCTTTAGGGTATTTTATGTACAATATCATGTCATCTGCAAACAGGGACAGTTTAACTTCTTCCCTGCCAATCATGATGCCTTTTATTTCTTTGTGTTGTCTGATTGCTGTGGCTAGGACTTCAGTACTATGTTGAATAGATGTGGGGATAGTGGGCATCCTTGTCTTGTTCCCCATCTTAAAGGAAAAGCTTTCAGCTTGTCACTGTTAAGTATAATGTTGGCTGTGGGTGTGTTATATATGGCCTTTATTATGTTGACGTACTTGCCCTCTGTACCCATTTTGTTGAGAGTTTTTATCATGAATGGATGCTGAATTTTGTCGAATGCTTTTTGTGCATCTATGGAGATGATCATGTGGTTTTTGTCCTTCTGTTTGTTGATGTGGTGAATAATATTGATGGATTTTGGAAAATTGTACTGTCCTTGCATCCTTGCATCCCTGGAATGAATCATACTTGATCATGATGGATGATCCATTTGATGTGTTTTTGAATTTTGTTTGCTAGTATTTTCTTGAGTATTTTTGTGTCTATGTTCATCAGGGAATTGGTCTGTAGTTTTCTTTTTTTGTGGTGTCTTTACCCTTAGAGTGATGCTGGCCTCATACAATGAGTTTGGAAGTATTCCCTCTTCTTCTACTCCTTGGAAAACTTTAAGGAGGATGTGTATTAGGTCTTCACTAATTGTTTGATAAAATTCAGTGGTGAAGCCATCTGGTACAGCTGTTTTGTTCTTTGGTGGGTTTTTGATTAGCAGTTCAATTTCGTTGCTGGTAATTGGTCTGTTGAGATTTTCTGTTTCTTTCTGGGTCAGCCTTGGAAGGTTGTATATTTCTAGATAGTTGTCCATTTCTTCTAGGTTATCCAGTTTGTTAGCATATAATTTTTCATAGTATTCTCTAATAGTTCTTTATATTTCTCTGCTCTCTGTTGTGATTTTTCCTTTCTCATTTTTGATTCTGTTTATGTGAGTAGACTCTCTTTTTTTCTTAATAAGTCTGGCTAGGGCTTTATCTATTTTGTTTATTTTCTCAAAGAACCAGCTCGTGCTTTCATTGGTCCTTTCTATTGTTTTTTTCTTCTCATTTTTACTTATTTCTGCTCTAATCTTTATTATGTCCCTCCTTCTACTGACTTTGGGCCTCATTTGTTCTTCTTTTTCTAGTTTCATTAACTGTGAGTTTAAAGTGCTCATATGGGATTGGTCTTCTTTCCTGAGGTAGGCCTGTATTGCAATATACTTTCCTCTTAGCATGGCCTTCCCTGCATCCCACATATTTTGCGGTGTTGAGTTATTGTTGTCATTTATCTCTGTATTTGCTTGATCTCTGTTTTTATTTGATCATTGATCTATAGATTATTTAGGAGCATGTTATTAAGGGATTTTTCATTCTCTTTGCCTAATTCATTTCTAGTTTCATACCTTTGTGGTCTGAGAAACTGGTTGGTACAATTTCAATATTTCTGAATTTACCGAGGCTCTTTTTGTGGCCTAGTATATGATCTATTTTTGAAAATGTTCCATGTTCACTTGAGAAGAATGTGTATTCTGCTGCTTTTGGGTGTAGAGTTCTGTAGATATCTTTTAGGTCCATCTGTTCTAATGTGTTGTTCAGTGCCTCTGTCTCCTTACTTATTTTCTGTCTGGTTGATCTGTCCTTCAGAGTGAGTGGTGTGTTGAAGTCTCCTAGAATGAATGCATTGCATTCTATTTCCCCCTTAAATTCAGTTAGTATTTGTTTCACATATGTAGGTGCTCCTCTGTTGGGTGCATAGATATTTATAATGGTTATATCTTCTTGTTGGATTGACCCTTTTATGTAGTGTCCTTCTTTGTCTCTTGTGATCTTCTTTGTTATGAAGGCTATTTTGTCTGATATAAGTACTGCAACTCCTGCTTTTTTCTCCCTAATAGTTCCATGAAATGTCTTTTTCCATCCATTCACTTTTAGTCTGTGTATGTCTTTGGGTTTAAGGTGAGTCTCTTGTAGGCAGCATGTAGATGGTTCATGTTTTTTCATCCATTCAGTGACTCTATGTCTTTTGATTGGTGCTTTCAGTCTATTTACATTTAGAGTGATTATGGATAGGTATGTACTTAATGGCATTGCAGGCTTCAGATTCGTGGTTACCAAAGGTTCAAGGTTAACTTCTTCACTATCTAAGAGTCTAACTTAACTCACTTAATATGCTATTAAAAACACAATCAAAAGGTTCTTTTTTTTTGTCTCCTCCTTTTTCTTCCTCTTCCATTCTTTATATATTAGGTATCATACTCTGTACTGTTTGTCTATTCCTTGGTTGAGTTTGGGGACAGTTATTTTAATTTTGCATTTTCTTAGTAAGTAGCTGTTCTACCTTATTTACTGTGGTTTTATTACCACTGGTGACAGCTAGTAATCCTTAGGAATACCTCCATCTATAGCAGTCCCTCCAAAATACACTGTAGAGATGGTTTGTGGGAGGTAAATACTCTCTTTTTTTTTTTAATATAATTTATCTTATTATCATTAATTTACAATTACATGTGCAATATTACGATTATTAAACTACCCCTTCATCAGGTCCCCCCCACCAACCCCATTACAGTCACTGTCCATCAGCGTAGTGAGATGCTATAGAATCACTACTTGTCTTCTCTGAGTTGTACTGCCCTCCCCGTGCCCCCCCAACATTACATCTGCTAATCGTAATGCCCCTTTTTCCCTCTTATCCCTCCCTTCCCACCCATTTTCCCCAGTCCCTTTCCCTTTGGTAACTATTAGTCCGTTCTTGGGTTCTGTGAGTCTGCTGCTGTTTTGTTCCTTCAGTTTTTTTCTTTGTTCTTATACTCCACATATGAGTGAAATCATTTGATACTTGTCTTTTTCGGCTTGGCTTATTTCACTGAGCATAATACCCTCTAGCTCCATCCATGTTGTTGCAAATGGTAGGATTTGTTTTCTTCTTATGGCTGAATAATATTCCATTGTGTATATGTACCACATCTTCTTTATCCATTCATCTACTGATGGACACTTAGGTTGCTTCCATTTCTTGGCTATTGTAAATAGTGCTGCAATAAACATAGGGGTGCATCTGTCCTTTTCAAATTGGGCTGCTGCATTCTTAGGGTAAATTCCTAGGAGTGGAATTCCTGGGTCAAATGGTATTTCTATTTTGAGTCTTTTGAGGAACCTCCATACTGCTTTCCACAATGGTTGAACTAATTTGCATTCCCACCAGCAGTGTAGGAGGGTTCCCTTTTCTCCACATCCTCGCCAACATTTGTTGTTGTTTGTGTTTGGATGTTGGCCATCCTCACTGGTGTGAGGTGATATCTCATTGTGGTTTTAATCTGCATTTCTCTGATGATTAGCGATGTGGAGCATCTTTTCATGTGCCTGTTGGCCATCTGAATTTCTTCTTTGGAGAAGTGTCTATTCATGTCCTCTGCCCATTTCTTAATTGGATTATTTGCTTTCTGTTTGTTAAGGTGCATGAGTTCTTTATATATTTTGGATGTCAACCCTTTATCAGATACGTTTTTTATGAATATATTCTCCCATACTGTAGGATGTCTTTTTGTTCTACTGATGGTGTCCTTTGCTGTACAGAAGCTTTTCAGCTTGATATAGTCCCACTTGTTCATTTTTGCTTTTGTTTCCCTTGCCCGGGGAGATATGTTCATGAAGAAGTTGCTCATGTTTATGTCCAAGAGATTTTTGCCTATGTTTTTTTCTAAGAGTTTTATGGTTTCATGACTTACATTCAAGTCTTTGATCCACCTTGAGTTTACCTTTGTGTATGGGGCTAGACAGTAGTCCAGTTTCATTCTCTTACATGTAGCTGTCCAGTTTTTCCAACACCAGCTGCTGAACAGGCTGTCATCTCCCCATTGTATATCCAAGGACTTTTATCAAATATTAATTGACTGTATATGTTTGGGTTAATGTTTGGATTTTCTATTCTGTTCCACTGGTCTGTGGGTCTGTTTTTGTGCCAATACCAAATTGTCTTGATTACTGTGGCTTTGTAGTAGAGCTTGAAGTCAGGGAGTGTAATTCCCCCTGTTTTATTCCTCCTTCTCAGGATTGCTTTGGCTATTCGGGGTCTTTTGTGGTTCCATATGAATTTTAGAATTATTTGTTCCAGTTCATTGAAGAAAGCTGTTGGTAGTTTGATAGGGATTGCATTGAATCTGTAGATTGCTTTAGGTAGTATAGCCATTTTGACAATATTGATTCTTCCTAGCCACGAGCATGGGATGCTTTTCCATTTGTTAGTGTCCTCTTTAATTTCTCTTAGGAGTGTCTTGTAGTTTTCAGAGTACAGGTCTTTCACTTCCTTCGTTAGGTTTATTCCTAGGTATTTTATTCTTTTTGATGCAATTGTGAATGGAATTTTTTTCTGATTTCTCTTTCTGTTAGTTCATCATTAGTGTATAGGAAAGCAACAGATTTCTGTGTGTTAATTTTGTATCCTGCAACTTTGCTGAATTCAGATATTAGTTCTAGTAGTTTTGGAATGGAATCTTTAGGGTTTTTTATGTACAGTATCATGTCATCTGCAAATAGTGACAATTTGACTTCTTCTTTACCAATCTGGATGCCTTGTATGTCTTTGTTTTGTCTGATTGCTGTGGCTAGGACCTCCAGTACTATGTTGAATAACAGTGGAGAGAGTGGGCATCCCTGTCTTGTTCCCGATCTTAGATGAAAAGCTTTCAGCGTCTCGCCATTAAGTATGATGTTAGCTGTGGGTTTGTCATATATAGCCTTTATGATGTTGAGGTACTTGCCGTCTATACCCATTTTGTTGAGAGTTTTAATCAGGAATGGATGCTGAATTTTGTCAAATGCTTTTTCAGCATCTATGGAGATGATCATGTGGTTTTTGTTCTTCTTTTTGTTGATGTGGTGGATGATGTTGATGGATTTTCGAATGTTGTACCATCCTTGCATCCCTGGGATGAATCCCACTTGATCATGGTGTATGATCCTCTTGATGTATTTTTGAATTCGATTTGCTAATATTTTGTTGAGTATTTTTGCATCTACGTTCATCAGGGATATTGGTCTGTAATTTTCTTTTTTGGTGAGGTCTTTGCCCGGTTTTGGTATTAGAGTGATGCTGGCTTCATAGAATGAGTTTGGAAGTATTCCCTCCTCTTCTATTTTTTGGAAAACTTTAAGGAGAATCGGTGTTATTTCTTCTCTATATGTCTGGTAGAATTCAGAGGTGAATCCATCAGGCCCAGGGGTTTTGTTCTTGGGTAGTTTTTTGATTACCAATTCGATTTCGTCACTGGTGATTGGTCTGTTTAGTTTTTCTGTTTCTTGCTTGGTCAGTCTTGGAAGGTTGTATTTTTCTAAGAAGTTGTCCATTTCTTCTATGTTTTCCAGCTTGTTAGCATATAGATTCTCATAATATTCTCTTATGATTCTTTGTATTTCTGTGGGGTCTGTCGTGATTTTTCCTTTCTCATTTCTGATTGTGTTTATGTGTGTAGATTCTCTTTTTCTCTTAATGAGTCTGGCTAGGGGTTTATCTATTTTGTTTATTTTTTCAAAGAACCAGCTCTTGGTTTTATTGATTTTTCTATTGTTTTATTCTTCTCAATTTTATTTATTTCTTCTCTAATCTTTATTATGTCCCTCCTTCTGGTGACTTTGGGCCTCATTTGTTCTTCTTTTTCCAATTTCAGTAATTGTGTCTTTAGACTATTCATTTGGGAATGTTCTTCCTTCTTTAAATAGGCCTGGATTGCAATATACTTTCCTCTTAGAACTGCCTTTGCTGCGTCCCACAGAAGTTGTGGCTTTGTGTTGTTGTTGTCATTAGTCTCCATATATTCTTTGATTTCTGTTTTGATTTGGTCGTTAACCCATTGATTAATTAGGAGAGTGTTGTTAAGTCTCCATGTATTTGTGAGCCTTTTTGATTTCTTTCTAAAATTTATTTCTAGTTTTATACCTTGGTGATCTGAGAAGTTGGTTGGTAGGATTTCAATATTTTTGAAATTACTGAGGTTCTTTTTGTGGCCTAGTATGTGGTCTATTCTGGAAAATGTTCCATGTGCACTTGAGAAGAATGTGTATCCTGTTGCTTTTGGGTGTAGAGTTCTGTAGATGTCTGTTAGGTCCATCTGTTCTAGTGTGTTGTTCAGTGCCTCTGTGTCTTTACTTATTTTCTGTCTGGTTGATCTGTCCTCTGGAGTGAGTGGTGTGTTGAAGTCTCCTAATATGAATGCATTGCTGTCTATTTCCTCCTTTAATTCTGTTAGTACTTGTCTCACATAGGCTGGCGCTCCTGTGTTGGGTGCATATATATTTATAATGGTTATATCTTCTTGTTGGACTGACCCCTTTATCATTATGTAATGTCCTTCTTTATCTTTTGCTACTTTCTTCGTTTTGAAGTCTATTTTGTCTGATACAAGTACTGCAACACCTGCTTTTTTCTCTTTGTTGTTTGCATGAAATATCTTTTTCCATCCCTTCACTTTTAGTCTGTGTATATCTTTGGATTTGAGGTGAGTTTCTTGTAGGCAGCATATAGATGGGTCTTGCTTTTTATCCATTCTGTTACTCTGTGTCTTTTGATTGGTGCATTCAGTCCATTTACATTTAGGGTGATTATTGATAGGTATGTACTTATTGCCATTGCTGGCTTTAGATTCGTGGTTACCAAGGGTTCAAGGGTTGCTTCTTTACTATCTAACAATCTAACTTAACTTTCTTGTTAAGTTATTGTAAACACAGTCTGATGTTTCTTTCTTTCTCTCCCTTCTTATTCCTCCTCCTCCATTCTTTCTATAATAGGTGTTTTATTCGTTGCCTTTAGTTGGTATTTGGATGGTCTGCTTTCTTTGCTATGATTTTTTTTCCCTCTGGTGACATCTTTTTAGCCTTAGGTGTGCTTCCATCTAGAGCAGTCCATTTAAGATATCCTGTAGTGGTGGTTTATGAGACGCAAATTCTCTTAACTTTCGTTTATCTGGAAATTGTTTAATCCCTCCATCATATTTAAATGATAATCGTGCTGGATACAATATTCTTGGTTCGAGGCCCTTCTGTTTCATTACGTTAAATATATCATGCCATTCTCTTCTGGCCTGTAAGGTTTCTGTTGAGAAGTCTGATGATAGTCTGATGGGTTTTCCTTTGTAGGTGATCTTTTTTCTCTCTCTAGGTGCCTTTAATACCCTGTCTTTATCTTTGATCTTTGCCATCTTAATTATTATGTGTCTTGGTGTTGTCTTCCTTGGGTCCCTTGTGTTGGGAGATCTATGAGCTTCAGTGGACTGCGAGACTACTTCCTTCCCCAGCGAGGGAAAGTTTTCAGCAATTATTTCTTCAAAGACACTTTCTATCCCTTTTTCTCTCTCTTCTTCCTCTGGTACTCCTATAATGCGAATATTGTTCCGTTTGGATTGGTCACACAGTTCTCTTAATATTCTTTCATTCCTAGAAATCCTTTTATCTCTCTCTGCCTCAGCTGCTCTGTACTCCTGTTCTCTGTTTTCTATTCCATTAACAGTCTCTCGCATCTCATCCATTCTGCTGTTAAGCCCGTCGATCGCTTGTCTGATTTCTGTATTGTCTTTCCTCAGTTCCCTCACTTCCTCCCTCAGCTCTTGCACATTTCTCTGTAGGTCCATCAGCATGGTTATGACTTTTATTCTGAATTCTTTTTCAGGGAGGCTGTGCATTTCCATCCCTTCAGACTCCCTCTCTGGGGTTGTCTGGTTGATTTTGGTCTGAACCATATTCCTCTGTCTTTTCATGGCTGTATAATTTGGTCACTGATAGTTGCCACGTATGTCAGCTGGGCTCTTTAAGACTTTAAAAAGAGAAGAAAAAAAAAGAAAAAAGAAAAAAAAGAAAAAAGAGAAAGAAAAGAAAAAACAAAAACAAACCAAAAAAAAACAAAAAAAATGCGCACCGGACGTAGATTCTGTGGGAATGCTCTAGGTGGCGCTGTTGCCCCACTATTCCACAGCTGTGACTGTGCCACTCCGCAGGGCCCTTTATCGCTCTGGCAGTGGTGGGAATGAATAGGAGGCTGTTGATCTCAGTGAGAAGTGTTAAGTATGGCTACGCTTCCTCAGTCGCCAGCTAAGGCGTCTGAAACTCCCCAGGACTCCCAGCCTGCTGGGCTGAGTGTGCTGGGGCGATCCAGCTCCTCCGCTGGGCTCCTGTCTCTTTAAGACCGCTGAGGAAAGCGCGCACTTTTTTTTTCCTTCCCGGAGCCGGCTGCAAGCCCCCTGGCGCGTTCCCCGCTCAGATCCTGCCCCTCTGTCTCTCCAATCTCCGCTGCACTGCGCAATGTGGGTCAGCGCTCCCCGCGCAGATCACCGGGGCTGGCTACTTCGCGGGGTGTGCTTCCACTCCCTCCCGGCTTTGAATCCTCTCCTCCCACCGGTGCGCTGTGGTGGGGGAGGGCTCGGGTCCCGCCGGGTCGCGGCTCCGTATCTTACCCGCCTCTTGGGGTGCCGAGTCCTCTCGGGTGTAGCTGCACGCTGTGCGCTTTCCTGTGTATTCTCGTCTCTCTTTTAGGAATAGATGTATTTTCTGTGTTTTCGTAGATAAATATAGTGTTGGGAGGAGATTTCTGCCGCCCTGCTCACACCGCCATCTTCCCGGAATTCCGGAGGTAAATTCTCTTAGCTTTTGCTTATCTGGGAGTTGTTTAATCCCTTCTTCAAATGTAAATGATAAACTTGCTGTGTAGAGTATTCTTGGTTCGAGGCCCTTGTGTTTCATTTTCGTGAATATATCATGCCACTGCCTTCTGGCCTGTAACGTTTCTGTTGAAGAGTCTTGTGATAGCCTGATGGGTTTTCCTTTGTATGTGATCTTTTTTCTCTCTCTAGCTGCTTTTAAAAGTCTTTCTTTATCCTTGATCTTTGCCATTTTAATTATTATATGTCTTGATGTTGTCTTCCTTGGGTCCCTTGTGTTGGGAGATCTGTGCACCTTCATGGCTTGAGAGTATCTCCTTCCCCAGATTGGGGAAGTAGTTTTCAGCAATCACCTCCTCAAAGGCAGTTTCTATCCCTTTTTCTCTCTCTTCTTCTTCTGGTACCCCTATAATGTGAATATTGTTCCATTTCGATTGGTCACAGAGTTCTCTCAATATTCTTTCATTCGTAGAGATTCCTTTTTCTCTCTGTGCCTCAACTTCTTTGTATGCCTTTTCTCTAGTTTCTATTTCATTTATTGTCTCCTCCACCATATCCAATCTGCTTTTAATACCATCCATTGTGCTCTTCAATGATTGGATCTCTGACCATAATTCATTCCTGAGTTCTTGAATATCTTTCCGTACCTCCATGAGCATGTTAATGATTTTTATTTTGATCTCCCTTACAGGAAGAGTCATGAGGTGGATGTAATTGAAATCTTTCTCGGGAGTTGTATTAATAATTTTACTCTGGATCAGGTTCCTTTGTCATTTCATATTTCTGTATGGCGCCCTCTAGTGCCCAGAAGCTCTACTCTCTGGAGCTGCTCAGCCCCTGAAGCAACGCTGGGGGTTGCAGGGGCAGGGTATTGGTGCCTGGGTGTAGGAAAGAGCTGTTTCCTGCCTCCAGGCTGCTATGCCTGTCTCCACTGCTTGAATCAGCGGGCCGAACACACAGGTATAAGCCTCTGTGCTTTGCGTTTTTCATTGCTGTAGACAGATCTTACCTCTGGCTGTCCTAACGCCACAGTAGGATTTCCCGGTTTGCAAGCCCGGTGGGGCTGGTCAGGAGCAAGGCGCAGTAGGCTGCCTATCCTGGTAGGGGTTCTTGGAGCTGTGTATGCAGCCAGGGAGCTGGAGCACCTGAAGATCGTGAAAGCCCCCAACCTGCTGGGCAGAGTGCACCTGGGCAATTTTGTCTTCCTGTCCTTTCTCCTGAGCAGTAAGCTCTGTGCAATCCTTGCCCCTTTAGCAGCCCTCTAGCTAAGGGCTTCTTTGTTAGGAAGTGTCTCAGACTACCCGCTTTTCTTTTGTCCCAGAGTAGGTGGATATGGATCCCTGCTTTCCACAAGCACCTGGAGTCTTAGTCTCTCCAGGAATTCTGCTTGTCTTAGCTTTCCAACCCCCTAATTACGAGAGTATCATGCAAGCACCATGAAATGTAGATTTGTGCTCCCAGAGCAGATCTCTGGGTTAGGTATTCAGCAGTCCCCCATCTCCACTCCCTCCCTGTTCTGATCCTCTTCCTCTCCTTGATGAGCTGGGGTGGGGGAAGGGCTTGCATTCTGCAGTGCCACACCTTTAGTATGTTACCCTGTTCCGTTAGGTCTGCTTTTGTCTCCAGGTGTATGCAGTTTGTTGCAGCCCTCTTTCCTGTTGCTCTTTCAAGAGTAGTTGTATTAGTTATATTTTCATATAATGTGCAGTTTTAGGAGGAAGCCTCTGTCTCACCTCTCACACTGCTATCTTTAATTCCAGCCAAGAGCAATTCCTCTAATTTCTTTTGATTTTTGTCTTTGACCCAGGAAAATTTTGAAAGGTGTTAAGTTTGCAAATATTTCCAACATTACAGAGATCTTTTTATTAATGATTTGTAATTTAAGTCATTTAGTAAACATACTTTGTATGATGTAAATCCTTTTTAATTTGTTGAAATTTGTTTTATGGCCCAGATTTTAGTCTGTCTTGAATGTTCCAAAAACACTTGAAAAGAATATGTATTCTGCTGTCACTGAGTATAATATTCTACAGATGTCAATTAGGTCAGTTGGTTGATAGTGTTGTTCAAGTCTTATATAACCTTACTGATTTTCTGTGTACTTGTCCTATCTGTTATTGAGAGATCGGTATTGAACTCTCCCATTTTCGTTCTTTCCTTGGCCTTGGGTAGATTCCGCACATGCTTGTGATAGTTAGTGTTCTGCAGAACCCTGAGTGCAACCTCCTTCCCATCTCTTGTGTTCTTTCTCTGTTTAACTCTTTTTTTTTTTCCGTACTTTGTCCTTTAAACTCCTCACCTTCTTCCAGACACTTAGGTCTGCCTTTTTAGGTCAGGGAGTCTGGTGAACTTTTCTTGTTTCCCATCCTTTTGCTAAAGGCTAGAAACTCAAGACAGTGAGCTGGAAACAGTAGGTCTCACCTTGTTTGCTTTGTCTTTCGTTGTCTGATGTCTAGTGACTTGAAAACTGTTGTTTCATTTATTTTATTTGGTATTTCTGGTTGTTTTATTTTGCAGGGTAAATTGCTATTACTCTACTTAGTCCAGAGTGGATGTTCTCCTCATATTTGCTTTATTTTAGCAAGAATTTTTGATTGCTAGAAAGAGCTAAGTTATAATATTATCAAGAAATTCAGAAACAGGAAAACAGATACATAAGCATAACCATAACATCATATAATAAATACTCATCAAACTCTAGTGTTATAAATGAAATGTTATGGCAACATTAAGAAATAATCTATTCTGTCTGTGTTTAAAAGGGGAAATTTACATTTAAACTAGATTTTGAAAGATGAGTGAATTTTGCCGTGTGGAAAAGGAGCACCTGGGTAAATGCTGGTTGTTATGTGATCACTCATCCAACCAATTAGATTTCTTCTTTGGGACCTGCGTGAAATTATGAGGCAACCACTGAATGCCTCTATTTCAAACTATTACAAAAGTTTTCTCACATTGTTAGTGGGAATGCAAAATGGAATGCAAATGTTATTGCCACTTTGGAGAATTTTTGGCAGGTTCTTATAAAGTTACGATTGTAACGCCAAATTCTTACTCTTAGCTATTTACTCAAGTGAAATGGAAACATAGTTCACAGAAAAGAAAATAAAACCTATTCTGAATATTTGTAGCAAATAAAAATATCTGTGGTGTATCAGTAACAGTGCAGTGTTACTCAGCAATAAAAAGAACAAATTACTGGTACATGAAACAGTATGGGTGAATATTAAGAGTAATACACTGAAAGAAGCCAGACTCAAAAGGCTATTTATGATATGATATGATTCCATTTTATGATATTTTAGAATAGGTAAATTATAGGGGTAAAAATCAGACCTGTGAATTTGTAGAGGTAGACTATAAATGGGTACAGAACATTTTCTGTGTGTGCAATGCAACTTTTATTGATTGTGTTGGTGGTTACACAACTGTGTACAAAAAGAGTTATGTAGAAAGAACTGATTACAAGGTTGACCCTTGGATGGCATATGGAAAGTTGAATGGTAAATAGTGCCTTACACAAATATAACACTTTCTGTAAATTATAAGAGTGACTCACTGTGCCTAGGCTATACAAACAATGAAGGTTATGTGAAATTCCTTCTGGGAGTCTGGAATTAAGGCACATGCTAGAGCAAATCCTGTCTCAGTGACCAGCTCCAAATAAAAAACTTGGGAGCTGAGTCTCTGAGGATCTTCTCAAGATAGAGTTGTCATAAATGTTCTCACAACTAATTGCTGGGGGAATTAAACACATCCTGTGTGACTGGAGAACTCTTGGAAACTTGTGCCTGGTTTCCTGCAGACTTTGCTTCACATACCTTTTCCCTTTGCTACTTTTCTGTCCTTTTTCTGTAAGAAATTAAAGCCATGAAGATGATACAGCCATGAAGATGATATATGATTAATCCTGTGAGTCTTTCTAGTGAATCATTGAATGTGACAGTAATTTTAGAGCTCCTGACATAACCACAATATGCATTTATCAGAAATCGTAAAATTGTATTGAGGTATGCGTACAAAAAAACCCTTATATAGTGTCTTAATTGTGTTTAAAAAGAACCAGTTTTGTTAGGCTTCTAGAAGAGGTCTTTTGAATTAGATGTATTTTGAGAGAGCAAACCCTGTGGGTTAGTAATATGAAATTTGGACTGCACATGATTAGGTGGTATTGAAGTGGGGAAAAAAATACAAGTGAAAAGTTAGTGACCGACTATTATGTTTAAGTCTATACTTGTATTAAATAATGCATTCATACATACCATAGTTCATTTTAGATAAGATGTCAAGCCATAATTATGCATTTGCTGAAAAGAGAAAACTCCAGGGTCTGTTCTGAGATCAGAACAGCTTTCCATTGTTTATATTATCTCTATCTATAGCCCATTATAATAATTGGTTATGATTATAACCTAGATTCTTTAAAATATTCTTGGTTATAAAAGTCTGCAAGTAACCTACTAATTGGTTTCCTTGCCCTCTATCTCTAACACTATCATAGCCTCCATGATTATTAAACTGAGTCTCTGTTGAAAAAGTCTTAAGACATGACATTCAGACTCCTTAGTGCCAGTCCTCAAACCTGCCTTGCCGTTCATCTTTTCCATATCTCTTTAGCCACACCAGGGAGCTTGCATTCCAGGAACATTTTTCTTTGTCTTTTTTCATGTTCTTCTTTATGTCTTCAGTACTTTTCCCACTTTATCTGTTTAATGAGATCCTGTTTATCTTTCAAAACCCATCTACAATGTAATGCTTCTATGTACTCTGCCAGCCTTTGTTTTTTCTTTTTTTCAGAAGTATTAACTGGTAGATTATTTCCTTGCTCATATGTGTTATCATGGCACTTGATAAATGTATGTATGTATTGAAACACTTACTGGCTCCCAACCTTGGGAGTTTCCTGGATGACATTTGGACTTGGTTCCTGTACATGGAAGACAAGGAGAGATTGAAGAAAGTAGCAGACCATTACAGATTGCAGGTGGCAGGTTTGAAAGCAAGGGGAATTATATATGAGGCTTATCTTGGGCAGCTGCTGGAATATAGATCTCCATACCTCTCCTCCAGAATCCTGAGTGTTTTTGTAGAGGCCTTAATGGGGTTCAGCAATATATACTGTCTGTATGATCTCACTAACACATTACCCTCTCCAGGCCATGTCCTTGAAGTGGCTCCTGTGAGGAAACAGTGTGCAGAGTGTACACTCCAAGGAAAAGACTGGGGATAAGGAGGCTCTGACTGCCCAGCTCTAGTTGATGGGTCAACCAGTGGTCACATCTTCTCTATGACCTCCTCCAGTAGCACTATATTCGGGTATACATTTTCTGTTTTTCCCACTATACTGAAAGGTATTTGGACAATGGAAAACCATAATTTACTCATTTTAGAATTCTCAATCCCTGGACTGGTACTTGGTATATACTGGGTATTCAATCTTTGACACTGAAGGAAGGGAAGAACATTGACTTGAGAATGTATGGATTTTTCTTCTTATACTTTTATTTATTTTTCTTCTGTTTTCAGGAGGGGAAGGTTAGGTGAAAGTATCCTAAGTTGAACTAGGGACATAGAAATAAATTCCTTATTCAGGGATGAATTTGTTATACGCAAAATAGTTCTGGTGTTTTTACTCGTATTTGCCACCATAACACAGTTTTGTAGGCAATAATGGAGATGATACTCATTAGCATACCTTTTCTCATCAATATGACATGCTTTTTCCATTTGACTGTACCCTGATCTTATGTAGACCCCTTTAACTTTGTACAGTGCCTTTGAAATTTTCTGTAGAAATTCAAAATCTACACCCGAGGTCCCTTTCTTTTCTAAAGTGACCAATTCCCTCCAGGCAATCACAGTTTCCATTACCAGGTGTGACTTAATTTAGGTAAATTAAATTTTTTAAAATTATGCCAAGGTACACATATGAACAAAACTTATTCAAGTTGTATTTGCATTTCTAATAGAAGAATCTTTTAATCTAATTAAATTTCTAATTTATAAGGTTGTGGGGGCTCTCTAATCCAACTCCTTTTTATCCTTTGGGATTTTGGAGTAAAGTATAAATCATCTTTGTTATCAAGCAGTATTCCTATTTTCTTAACATGCATTGCTTCTTTTTTTTTAATAGTTTATTTTGGTATCATTAATCTACAGTTACATGTGCAATATTGTGGTGATTAAACTACCCCCTTCATCAGGTCCCCCCCACCAACGCCATTACAGTCACTGTCCATCAGCGTAGTGAGATGCTATAGAGTCACTACTTGTCTTCTCTGAGTTGTACAGCCCTCCCTGTGCCCCCCCCAACATTATGTCTGCTAATTGTAATGCCCCTTTTTCCCCCTTGTCCCTCCCTTCCCACCCATCCTCCCCAGTCCCTTTCCCTTTGATAACTATTAGGCTGTTCTTGGGTTCTGTAAGTCTGCTGCTGTTGTGTTCCTTCAGTTTTTTCTTTGTTCTTATACTCCACATATGAGTGAAATCATTTGGTACTTGTCTTTTTCGGCTTGGCTTATTTCACTGAGCATAATACTCTCTAGCTCCATCCATGTTGTTGCAAATGTCTGGATTTGTTTTCATATGGCTGCATAATATTCCATTGTGTATATGTACCACATCTTCTTTATCCATTTATCTACTGATGGACACTTAGGTTGCTTCCATTTCTTGGCTATTGTAAGTAGTGCTTTGATAAACATAGGGGTGCATATATCTTTTTCAAACTGGGCTGCTGCATTCTTAGGGTAAATTCCTAGGAGTGGGATTCCAGGGTCAAATGGTATTTCTATTTTGAGTTTTTTGAGGAACCTCCATACTGCTTTCCACAATGGTTGAACTAATTTGCAGTCCCACCAGTAGTGTAGGAGGGTTCCCTTTTCTCCACATCCTTGCCAACATTTGTTGTTGTTTGTGTTTTGGATGGGAGCCATCCTCACTGGTGTGAGGTGATATCTCATTGTGGTTTTAATCTGCATTTCTTTGATGATTAGTGATGTGGAGCACATTGCTTCTTTTTGTCTACTTCTTTCAAACCTTTGCAAACAGATCTGTACCATATACCAATAAATGTTCTCAGCCTCGTTTGCATATTGTAATTTGGGAACCCTTAAAAATCCTATTGCCTGGATCACAGTCACACAGGTTTAATTGGTCTGAGGCTTGGCAATCTATCTGGATTTTTTAAAGCTCCCTAGGTGATTCTATTGCCCTAACAAGTTTATACTTTGGGAGGGATCATATTGCAACAAGCCTGTGGAATAGAGGGGATAGATACACTGTTTTCATGTAGTATCCCCTCTTTTTTGCAAAATGGCATTTTGTACTAATTGGATGCTTTCATGTATTCACTCTGTGATCCTCCTCCATAGTGATATTATAGTATCAATATAAATTCTAAGCTTCGTATAAAGTTTCATTTTATAACTTTTCACATTATAATACTTTTTGATCTTTCATGAATTACATTACTTCTGTCCTCATATTAGCTTATGTGAAAAGAAAAAATTACTGGAATTTAGGTTAGGTTTTGTTTTCCATTTATTTGTCTTTCAGATTTTAAAGTGTGTTTTAGCTAAAACTTGCCTTTTTGGTTATACCTTAAATGCAGTTTCTAAAAACCCTCGAAATTCTATATGATTTAATTTGAAAGGGAAGGATTATACCTTTTGATTTAGTTTAATGAATTTAATAAATTTTTAAGGTAGTATGAGTTCTTCTGAAATACAATGTAGGGATTTAAAAATAAAGTATGATACAGTGTAGTAGCATAAGTCCAATGTGATTATCTAAAAAAATCATTTTATATTTTATGTACTTAAAATTCCCTTACTTTAATTTATAATGGTTCTTTATTCTTGTTTTTACATAGTTAAATCATTTGCTACTTAGTAGGTATCAGGTTTTACCACAAGTGTCATTTGGAAATTTAAATTTTTGATAGATTTTTTTTGTGCTTTCAATCTTCAGGGTATTTACTGGTCTTGTGTTAAGTATTATAACTTGGTAACAGCTAGCTGAAAAAGCATATTTATGTAATAAAGAAATAAAGATATTAGTAGGTTTTTAGCTTCTAGGAGTGTTATTGAAATAGATGTGGATTAAATACCCATTTGAAAGAACAATCTAGAGATAGAAAGGATTTATGTGTTTCATATACCTTTTTGCAAAAGTATTGCTCTCCCAGAATAAGGTCAAGATAGGTCTCTGATCAGTATCAGAAGAAGGGGAGAATCTATTTTCAAACTTTTTTAGAATTCAATTGTTTTTGAGAGCATGCTATCTGTGGAGTATCGATCGTTGGGGTCCCGTAGTTAGTCAAAGGCTATCTCCTTTGACTCACCCCTTAGTGTGGTGTCATCCTCTTTCATGTGATAGATTGTTACAATCTCAGGCAGTGTAATTACACACTAGCCAAGTGGGTCATTTATTTCTTTACCTTCACCATTTACCAAAAATCTCCTTTATCTTTGGGAGCCAGATCTTTCTTTTGCTGTAAAAGCAAAATAATGGCACATAAAACATTGGATATAAGAAATAAGCACCGTAAAATTATTAAGAGAATAACTTTAAAAAAGCAAACTGTTACATCTTATTAGGTCTGTGATAAATGTATGTAAAACACTTAGAATAGTGTCTGGGACATAGTAAATATGCATGTATTAGTTATTATCATTATTAATAAGTTAATGTATATGTATTCAGTATTTTGGGGAAATAAATAAATAGTACTTTATTTTACTCTGTTATATGTTAAAAAAACCTAAAATCACTTTTTAAATTATTAATTTTAGTGTTCTGAGAAAGCATACTATGAGTAGAATTTTTTACTTTTAAGCCAAGTTCTTTGGGAACGTATTTTTTTTCTCTAATTTGAAGTATTTATCTTCAGAATAATTGCTGTTCTTTAACTTTACATATAAACACAGTATTAAATTCTTCCACATATCAGAAACAAGTCACATCAATAGTAAAATTATAACCCATAGAGATTGTTATTACTACAAGTCTTAAGTTTGCTTATATGAAAAATTACGTGTTTTCTTCTAAAGTACACTTTAAGTTTAGAGTGTAGTTTGCTTAAAAAAAAACCAACTGTCTCCTTCATCAGTGAAGCCTGTTTCCTTATGAATTGCTGCCCATCGTTTCCTGATTTTGTGTATTTGTTCACGTTATTCTATCCACTTGTACACCTCTCTTCTGTTCTTATGACTGAATCCCACTTTTTATTAAGGTCCTAGTGTGAGTAGGAATTCTTACACTGGGTTATGGTGTTTGAATTTATGAGCTTTTATAACATTTATAGCATCATTCCTTTGGCTTATATGTTACGTATTTGGCTTTATATATATAAAACCTATCCTAACCAGATTAGCAGTTGCATAAAGGAAGAGACTGTTTCTGTTTCTGTTGCTCTCATGGTACCTTATGTTTAATGCACATTTATTTGTTCATTCAGTACGTAAGTATTTACAATAATTATATATTGAATGCCGCTGTATGCAAGTACTATTTTAAGCACTGGGTAGTGAATAAAACAGACAAAATTACTTTTTCATAATATATTCTTAATATATTTTGTAAGAAAAGCAGCAGTAAACTTTCAAGACTAACCTATGTAATCCCTGGATATAACAATAGTTGGAAACAACAACATACAAACACAAAATAAGACCTTCTCTGATACATGTTGAAGCAACATCCAAGCGTTCAGTTAGAAATGAACATCCCTGAGAAGGGTATTGTATGTAATTCATCATTTTGCAACTAGATAAAAAAGAAAAGTTTGGCTGATGCTCATAGTAGAAAGTCTAAATATTCATACAGAAAGTTGAGAAGCATGGTGGAAGATAAAAAGCAATACCATAAACTCAAAATGGATCAAAGACCTGAATGTAAGTCATGAAACCATAAAACACTTAGAAAAAAATATAGGCAAAAACCCCTTCGACATAAGCATGAGCAACTTCTTCATGAACATATCTCCCTGGGCAACGGAAACAAAAGCAAAAATGAACAAGTGGGACTATATCAAACTAAAAAGCTTCTATACAGCAAAGGGCACCATCAGTAGAACAAAAAGCATCCTACAGTATGGTAGAATATATTCATAAATGACATATCCAATAAGGGGTTGACATTCAAAATATATAAAGAACTCACGCACCTCAACAAACAAAAAGCAAATAGTCCAATTAAGAAATGGGCAGAGGACATGAATAGACACTTCTCCAAAGAAGAAATTCAGATGGCCAACAGGCACATGAAAAGATGCTCCACATCACTAGTCATCAGAGAAATGAAAATTAAAACCACAATGACTATCACCTCACACCAGTAAGGATGGCTCCCATCCAAAACACAAACAACAACAAATGTTGGCGAGGATGTGGAGAAAAGGGAACCCTCCTACACTGCTGGTGGGACTGCAAATTAGTTCAACCATTGTGGAAAGCAGTATGGAGGTTCCTCAAAAAACTCAAATTAGAAATACCATTTGACCCAGGAATTCCACTCCTAGGAATTTACCCTAAGAATACAGCAGCAGCTCAGTTTGGAAAAGACATATGCACCCCTATGTTTATCGCAGCACTATTTACAATAGCCAAGAAATGGAAGCAACCTAAGTGTCCATCAGTAGATGAATGGATAAAGAAGATGTGGTACATATACAGAATGGAATATTATTCAGCTATAGGAAGAAAACAAATCCTACCATTTGCAACAACATGGGTGGAGCTAGAGGGTATTATACTCAGTGAAATAAGCCAAGTGGATAGACAAGTATCAAATGATTTCACTCATATGTGGAGCATAAGAGAAAAAAAAAAACAGCATCAGACTCACAGAACCCAAGAATGGACTAACAGTTACCAAAGGGAAAGGGACTGGGGAGGATGGGTGGGAAGGGAGGGACAAGGGGGAAAAAGGGGCATTACGATTAGCAGATGTAATATTGGGGGGGCACGGGGAGGGCTGTAGAACTCAGAGAAGACAAGTAGTGATTCTATAGCATGTCAGTACGCTGATGGACAGTGACTGTAATGGGGTAAGTGGGAGAGACCTGATGAAGTGGGGAGTTTAGTAACCATAATGTTGCACATGTAACTGTAGATTAATGATACCAAAAAAAAACCATAAAGGAAAAAAAAAGATGGATCTTAATGGTTCTTAGTTTTGTATTAATGTGTACCAGGCAAAATCTACTACTAAATTACCCCTCCAGTTTGATAGCCACAAATTTACTCATTTAAGTAGGCTCCGGTTAATGGGAGATGGAGTCTTCAGACTTGACATTAGACATAATTTAGATTAATTATTGTCCTACAAGGAAGTTATACATTATCATTGTTGGTGTAGGAAAGAATTGAGGTGCAGATTATATTATGAGAAAGTGTGTTATCTTCACAAAACCTTTTGGGAACAACATAGAAGTGTTCTTTGACTGTACAGAGCTCCACTTAGCTTACAGATTTAACCTAAGGGTTGTCTAATGTTGAGTGTGAAGGTGGTGAACACCATTATTATACACAGCGTGGTTTTGCTGTGTGGGTTCAAGGTTATAATTATTCCCTAAGTATTAGTGTAAATTGTTTGGGATTTCATATGCTCTGATTTCATATTGTGGATTTTTGTTTGGAAATGACTTCTTGGGGGAGATATATTTCATTTCACCCTTAAATAAGTAAACAATAGTAAAAGGAACCTCATTTTGATTAAAAAAAAAAGCAATACCAAACATAAAAACCAAACAAGTAGAGGGAGGTAATGGATCTCAGCAACAATGGCAGCTACAATTAGGATTGGTGGTGTGGACTGCAAATGGCAGGTATTTTTGAAAGCAGAGAGGTGAGGAATTTGACAAAAGCAAAAAATGGCAAAATCTTATCATAATCCCCTCTCCGCAAAATGAAAGAACTAGAATATAGTTTCAATTTAGGAAGAGGACAAAATATAAAATATTTGAAGAGTGACTGTTGATGATAAATAGCTGCCTAAACAACATATCAATATAGAATCTTTGGAGAACAGTTCTTTGGGAATTCTTGAGGTTTCATTTCACCAAGAGTTTTATTGAATAAACCTTCATATTTTGAAATCATATGAAAACCTAATCATTAGACCAAAATATTAATCTTCAAGGTTAATTGTTTTCATTAACATTGCTGGCTGTTTCTGTCCTGAATGGAATAAATGGGTAAGTGTTGCTCTTGGCAGTGATATGAAAAATTGAAGAAGCATACTGGCTATTTGTAGAATATTTGTATATCTTGTCATCAAACTTTTGCTTTAACATATGAAAAATTTTGAGTCAATGTTCCTGGAATGTTAAGAAGGCATACATTATTAGAGAAAATAGGAAATTATACAACTCCTACAGAGGGTAGTTTAGCAGTATCTAGCAAGGTTACATACACATTTATTCCCTAGCAGCTCCAATTTTAGGAACTTAAAAGATTTCATAACAAAAGTAATGGAAAAGATGTTATATCAAGGCTGGTTATCACAGCACTTTTGGTAATATCAAAAGACTGTAAGTGCTCTAAATAACCACATGATAGGAAAAGGATTGAATAAAACATTGCACATCTACACAGTGAGGAATATCTCCATAAACTGCTTTAGAAATGGTCATCAGGATAAACAAAACAAGGTAGAGATAAGATTTACAGTTTGCTACCATTATCTAAGGAAGGGGGTGACAAATATAATTATATTTGCTTATATTTTTAAAAATCGAAACCTAAAAACTAATAAAATGATTTTAAGGGAATAGAGACAGACAAAATTGAAAATAGATTTCTGTTCATCCGGATATTGGTCTATAATTTTCTTTTTTTGTGGTGTCTTTGTCTGGTTTTGGTATTAGAATGGTGTTGGCCTCATAGAATGAGTTTGAAAGGATTCCCTCCTTTTCTGAATGTACCTTGTTTTGTACATTAGACTTTTAATCTATAATTATAAAGGTTTTTTTTAAACAATTAATGGCTAATTTGAAAGCCAAATGAAATAAACCAGTTGGGTATCATATACTACATAGAGATTATTTCATGTGACTTTAAATCACAGTAATTTGAAGATTTCCATTAAGGACTTCTTCCTTTCATGATCTGCCCCTCTCTCCCCACAAACACACATATGCTAATGACCAAAAATAGCTACAAAGAAATATTAAACTTTTTGGAAATCATATTGTTAGTAGTAATATTGGAATTGTTATTCTGAACTGAATTCTTACAATTTTCTCAAAAATGGCAGCCTTTTTATTCTCACTTATTTCTCAAATACTTGTTGAGTGAGTTTCATACATGAGCTGCAATAACATTATGAGTACGTAATTCAAAGCAAAGTAGTAATGAAATGCGCTATAAATGTAAAATTTACATTGGATTTAAAAGACTATGAAAGAAATGTGAAATGCCTCATTAATAATTTTTTATTTTGATTACATGTTGAAATGATGGTATTTTAGATATGCTGGGTAAATAAGATGCATTGTTAAAATTAAAAACAAAATGACAAATTAGTAATTATGTTAATGCCTTTGGGGATAAGCATTTTTCAAAGAGAAAACAGGAGTGTATATAAAAATCGAGGAAGTAAAAATCCTATTTTCCTAAATTTGAATCGAAATATTTGTATAAAGTGCTATTTGCTTTATTAAAAAGTATCTTTTATAGTTTTCTTTTCTGGAATGCCGTAGAAACAACAAGCAATATGAAAGCAGTAAACATCTTTGAATCCAGATCATGGTATCTAAATACCATTTTCCCATAAAAAATATCAAGGCTCCTTGGAAAAATGCCTAAGGCCAGGACTGGAAAGATCATTCTGCACCCACCTATCATACCAGAAGGCCAGGGAGCTATCAAAGGTTCTTGATGTCAAGTACAAAAGAGTTCAGGAGCTAAAATGAAGAATTTTCCACTGGGCAAAGATGGGACAATCAGAAACTCTAAAAGAGAAATATATAAGTGTATGAGATTGAAGTACAGCAAATTATATTTAAAACTATAAGTTTGTAATTATAGTCACAAAAAGTCTTTATCGGTTACCTTCAGAGGTTTTTAGGGAACCAATCTAATTGTTCAAACTGATTATTGTAGGGAAAAAATCACACATATATTCCATTTTCCTGTATAAATGGTGCCTCATACTAACCACATTGATGAAAGAAGTATTATTTAATTGAAGAGTTGCAGATAATAAATGAAGAAGGAATAATAGAATAGCAAAATGAGATTTGGGTGTGATCATCAATGGCTACTGAAACTATTATGTAAAATGTTATGTGCACTTCCCTAATCAATGGACTACAGAATTCACAGGCCAATATTAACATCACAGAAAGAGAGATGTCCAACACCTCTACTTCATCAGTCTTGATATCTGTGCACTCTTTTATGGTAGCTACTAGTCACATATGGCTTTTGAGCATTTGAAATATTGTTAATCTGATTTGAGTTCTGTAAAGTTGTAAAATACACACTGGATTTGGAATGAAATTAAAATGAGGAAAATATGAAAAAATGTAAAAAATATAATATTTTTATATTGATTATATGTTGAAATAATACAATTTTTGATACTCTGGGTTAAATTATATTAAAATTAATTTCACCTATTTCTTTCCTTTTTAAATATGGCTACTAGAAAAATTTTAAATTACATGGAAGGGTTGCACTATATTCCTACTGGACGTTACTGCTAGAGATCTAACAACCAGTTTATGGGAAACTCAGGGGAAGGGGAACATGTTAAATGATGGTACAAGTATGCTCTCAGCAAAATCCAGCATGTGGAAACATCTATAGTATAAACAACTCAGTTTCTTCAACAAATAGATAACCAAAACAGTAAAAATAAAAGAATTAAGAAATACGTCACCAGGTACAGTATATGGGCTTTATTTGGATCCTGATTTAAAAAAACAACTGCAAATAAATAAAAAAATGAGACAATTAGGGTGATTGAATATTGATTGGATATTTAATAGACTAAGAGATTCTCTCCTATCTTACATAAATGTGAAAATGATAATCACTCAGTGTGGGGGGGTTCCTCATTTAAAAGAAAAGAACTATCCATGGAAGTTATTCCTTGACTTGTATCATTTGTATCTGTAGGCTCATTGTTCTTTAGATGGTAAACCGCTAAAGAATAGGATGTCCCAGCAAATTGCAATCTGTAGTAAACATATTTTTTGTTCATGTGTTCACTCATTTACTTACTGCTTTCACAAATATTTATTGACTTCTTTTTTTATTAAGTTATAGTTGACACAACATTAGTTTCAAGTGTGCAACATAATACTGCATGTATTGCAAAATGGTCACCACTGTAAGTCCTCATTAACACCTGTCCCCATACATAGTTATGCTTACTGATATCTTGATTTGTGCTGGGTACTATGATGTAATTAGAAACAAGACAAACTGGTCTAGGCCATCATGGAGATACTAGAATATAAAATAAGTGATTACATAAATAGTTTTTAAAATCTTTAGTAAGTACAAAAACCAATCATAAATGAACTACGTGATAACACTGAACTCCAGATCATGAAAGGGAATAATATAAATTCATCACCAAATATATATTTCATCCCCATCAATAAATATTTTAAGTGCCTGCCTGTGTCAGATACTGTGACGGTTTTGGAGATTCAGTGTTTAGCAGAATCATCATGCCTCCATCCATGTGGAACCTGCAGTTGCTGGGATATTCTACCAGTGTAGCTCTGTAAATTTGTAGCAGGAGCCTACATCACGCTGTGTTTCCTGTTTAGTAAAATAATTAGTCACTGTATCACCTAGAATTTGATACTATATATTGAGCCTATAGTAAACTACATACTAACATGTACTTTACAGTATAATAATTAACATAAAATTTTCAATGTTTCAATGAACTTTTGCCGTAAAATTTAAGAGGGTTTTAATTGCAAGTAATAAGGTTTGCTTGTTAATAGGCTGTAGGTAATTAGGGAGTTATTTGCATTCTCTCCTCACAAATTTTCTTAGTGTTCTGAGCTTCACTTAATTCATAACTTCATCTCATGAGAATTAGTACTATTTTGTCACAGTAATAATAGACGTGTTTTTTCCTCTTTAGCTCTCTCTGATTGTTCTAATGAGTTTTTGGAAAGATTATGACATTGCTTAGTTTATTTATTGTAACTAGAAATGGAGCATATTTCTTAGTCTTTTACTCCAATGAAGTAAAACATGATGGTGAGTGACACTAATATTCATGGCAGTTAATTTTTGTTTTGCTAGTGTAAATCTTATTTTTCTATAGTATTGTAATAAAGCGTTAAAATATTAACAGGTTACCATCTGACCAGAAACTTTTACAGAGAAGTCTTGGCATGACTAAGTTCATGTAATTTATGCATTTTATTGTATCCTTTTGTTAACTCTATAGCTATATTTAAAAACATTTACAATGTTCAGTTTTTCTTTTTAGATTTCTTACAGTATTTGGTATTTTGTCACTTAATACATCTTGTTTTCTAGAAGTAAACATTACCTTAAATAACAATTTTTAGTGTATTTTTTTAGGGCCCTACTCCCCAAATCTGCACGGGAGTGTTAGGAAAACTAGGATATTTCTCAGTTACTATAAGCATATTACACTTGGTAGATATCCTCTTGTTAATATTAATAAAACAAAAAAGGGAACTATGTGCCCAAATTTGGGTTTCTTTTCCTTTTAGGTTTAAGATGTTGGGGCTTTCTCACTAATTACCATAGAGTAAAGGCTTTAAAGTCAGGAAGTTCAAATTTCTGTGTGTTTTGGCTCAGTGACTTTGACTTAGTGACTTAAGCTCCCTAACCCTTGATCAGTGCAATCAGTGTCTGTTCTAAAGTATTGTTACGGTGATGTAAAATAACAGCATATGGAACGTGCTCTGCACAGTACCTGGCAAGTAACAAGTGCCAAGTGCTAAGAGTAAATTGTAACTGTTAATACGGTATTTGAACATACTTTTGAACCTATTAAATGCTCTTTCCTTACATAGTTTTTATTTTTGGTGCTCTTCCTTTGGTTTATTTAAAGTGAAACATATTTATATATTTGTATATATAATTTATAAACAAGATGAGTGATACTTTGTTTTGGAATAATTATTTATTAATTTAAAAATACTTATTATTTGCTAAGCTATGTTTTCTTAATTTCTGAACCTCTGTTTTTATGAATGTTCATATAACTCATTGTTGAAAAGACACAGTATGATATTTGTAACTGTCTAGTGTTAATTCTTAGTAAACAGTGGCTGTTAATGAAATACATAGAGACAAAACATTTACTTGAGAATGTGTAACAGATATGAAAGTGATATAAAAAAAGGTATGCTTAAGGTGCTTTTGAAGTGATGAAGGGTACGGCTATTGCTTACAGCTGTAAGATAAGGGAAAATTTCATTTAGGAGGTATAATTCACCATATGAGGAAGAACTGAATTTAAGATCATGCAACAGAAAGGCGTTAGTTTTAGAAGGAAGGTAATTGAAGGAACATAGAGAAGAGCTAGAAGAGCGTGTACAGAGAATACTCAGCAGTTCTGTTTATTTAGAGTGAATGATTTGTAAAGCAGATTGATGGGAACTAAGATTAGAAAAAGGCTAGAACTTGACTAGCAAGGATCTTAAATTTGGGGGGACAAGAAATTTGGCCTTATGCCATCCGCCATTTAAAATTTTTTGAGCCATGAAATGACTTAAGAACTATGTTTCAGTAAGGTGATCTTGTCTTCTGTAAAATATGGATCAAGTGTTGGAAGAGGTTGAATGCAAGGCAGAGAGAGACAAATGGTGTTTTAGTATTTCAAGAGTGTCAAATACCCTGAAGTAGGGCAGTGGTAGAAGAGTAAGTGGTCTTAAGGAGGAACATGTCCAGTGCTATGCCATGATAAATAAATAAAATTGACTAAGAAAGGACTTTAGATTTGGCAACCAAGAAGGTACTAGTTATCTGAGAACTGTTCTGATAGCTTGGAGATAGTAGATGACAGATAAAAAAGTTTAGGGAATGAGTGTCCAGTAAATAGAGGTAATAAAAAAAGATACCTCCTGAAATTTGATGTGAAGAAAACAGAAAGCCTTACTGGAAACTATATGATAGGTTCTCCTAGCAGATAAGCTCATCGTTGGAAATAGAGGCCTTCTGGGACAAAATACTTTGAATATTCCCCAAACTTTCTCTCTTAATTATATTTCCAAAGTGCTAGCAATCTTCTTTTTTTAATTTTTTATTTTGCTATTATTAACATACAATTACATGAGCAATATTATGGTTACTAGACTCTCCCTATTATCAAGTCCCCACCACATACCCCATTACAGTCACTATCCATTAGCATACTAAGATGCTACAGAATCACTACTTGTCTTCTCTGTGTTATACTGCCTTCCCTGTATGCCCCCCACCCCTGCTATATTGTGTGTGCTAATTGTAATATCCCTTTTCCTCCCTTATCCCTTCCTTCCCACTCATATTCCCCAGGTCCTTTCCCTTTGGTAACTGTTAGTCCATTCTTGGGTTCTGTGAGTCTGCTGCTGTTTTGTTCCTTCAGTTATTTCTTTGTTCTTATACTACACAGATGAGTGAAATCATTTGATACTTGTCTTTCTCCACCTGGCTTATTTTACTGAGCATAGTACTCTCTACCTCCATCCATGTTGTTGCAAATGGTGGTAGGATTTGTTTTCTTCTTATGGCTGTATAATATTCCATTGTGTATATGTCCCACATCTTCTTTATCCATTCATGTACTGATGGACACTAAGTCTGCTTCCATTTCTTGGCTATTGTAAATAGTGCTGCAATAAACATAGGGGTGCATATGTCTTTTTCAAACTGGGCTGCTGCATTCTTAGGGTAAATTCCTAGGAGTGGAATTCCTGGGTCAAATGGTATTTCTATTTTGAGCTTTTGAGGAACCTCAAAACTGCTTTCCACAATGGTTGAACTAATTTCCATTCCCACCAGCAGTGTAGGAGGGTTCCCCTTTCTCCACATCCTCGCCAACATTTGTTGTTTGTGTTTTGGATGACGGCCATCCTAACTGGTGTGAGGTGATATCTCATTGTGGTTTTAATTTGCATGTCTCTGATGACTAGTGATGTGGAGCATCTTTTCATGTGCCTGTTGGCCATCTGAATTTCTTCTTTGGAGAAGTGTCTATTCATGTCCTCTGCCCATTTCTTAATTGGACTATTTGCTTTTTGTTTGTTGAGGTGCGTGAGTTCTTTATATATTTTGAATGTCAACCCCTTATTGGATATGTCATTTATGAATATATTCTACCATACTATAGGATGCTTTTTGTTCTACTGATGGTGCCCTTTGCTGTATAGAAGCTTTTTAGTTTGATATAGTCCCACTTGTTCATTTTTGCTTTTGTTTCCGTTGCCCAGGGAGATATGTTCATGAAGAAGTTGCTCATGCTTATGTCGAAGGGGTTTTTGCCTATATTTTTTTCTAAGTGTTTTATGGTTTCATGACTTACATTCAGGTCTTTGATCCATTTTGAGTTTACTTTTGTGTATGGGGTTAGACAGTAATCCAGTTTCATTCTCTTACATGTAGCTGTCCAGTTTTGCCAACACCAGCTGTTGAAGAGGCTGTCATTTCCCCATTGTACATCCATGGCTCCTTTATTGTATATTAATTGACCGTATATTCTTGGCTTTATATCTGGGCTCTCTATTCTGTTCCACTGGTCGATGGTTCTGTTCTTATGACAGTACCAAATTGTCTTGATTACTGTGGCTTTGGAGTAGAGCTTGAAGTCAGGGAGCGTAATTCCCCCCATTTCATTCTTTCTTCTCAGGATTGCTTTGGCTATTCAAGGTCTTTTGTGGTTCCATATGAATTTTTGAACGATATGCTCTAGTTCATTGAAGAATGCTGTAGGTATTTTGATAGGGATTGCACTGAATCTGTAGATTGCTTTAGACAGGATGGCCATTTTGACAATATTAAATCTTTCTAGCCAACAGTATGGGATGAATTTCCATTTATTAGTGTCCTCTTAATAATTTCTCTTAAGAGTGTCTTGTAGTTTTCACGGTATAGGTCTTTCACTTCCTTGGTTAGGTTTATTCCAGTTATTTTATTTGTTTGGATGCAATTGTGAATGGAATTGTTTTCCTGATTTCTCTTGCTGCTAGTTCATCGTTAGTGTATAGGATTGCAACAGATTTCTGTGTATTCATTTTGTATCCTGCAAATTTGCTAAATGCAGATATTAGATCTAGTAGTTTTGGAGTGGATTCTTTAGGGTTTTTTATGTACAATATCATGTCATCTGCAAACAGGGACAATTTGAGTTCTTCCTTACCAATCTGGATGCCTTGTATTTCTTTGTTGTGTCTGAGTGCCGTGGCTAGGACCTCCAGAACTATGTTGAATAAAAGTGGGGAGGGTGAGCATCCTTGTCTTGTTCCCGATCTTAAAGGAGAATCTTTCAGCTTCTTGCTGTTAAGTATAATGTTGGCTGTGGGTTTGTCATATATGGCTTTTATTATGTTGAGGTACTTGCCCTCTATACCCATTTTGTTGAGAGTTTTTATCATGAATGGATGTTGAATTTTGTCGAATGCTTTTTCAGCATCTATGGAGATGATCATGTGGATTTTGTCCTTCTGTTTGTTCATGTAGTGGGTGATGTTGATGGATTTTCAAATGTTGTACCATCCTTGCACCCCTGGGATGAATCCCATTTGATCATGATGGATGATCTTTTTGATGTATTTTTGAATTCGGTTTGCTAATATTTTATTCAGTATTTTTGCATCTATGTTCATCAGGGATATTGGTTTGTAATTTTCTTTTTTTGTCATGTCTTTGCCTGGTTTTGGTATTAGAGTGATGTTGGCCTCGTAGAATGAGTTTGGGAGTATTCCCTCCTCTTTTACTTTTAGGAAAACTTTAGTGTGGATGGGTATTAGGTCTTCACTAAATGTTTGGTAAAATTCAGCTGTGAAACTCTCTGGCACAGGAGTTTTGTTCTTAGGTAGTTTTTTGATTACCAATTCAATTTCTTTGCTGGTAATTGGTCTATTCAGATTTTCTGTTTCTTCCTGGGTCAGCTTTGGAAGGGTTTATTTTTCTAGAAAGTTGTGCATTTCTTCTAGGTTATCCAGTTTGTTACTGTATCATTATGTAATATCCTTCTTTGTCTCTTGTGACTTTTCTTGTTTTGACGTCTATTTTGTCTGATACAAGTACTGCAACTCCTGCTTTTTTCTCCATATTAGTTGCATGAAATATTGTTTTTGATTTCTTCACTTTCAGTCTGTGTATATCTTTGGGTTTGAAGTGAGTCTCTTATAGGCAGCATATAGATGGGTCTTGTTTTTTTTTGCATTCAGTAACTCTGTGTTTTTGGATTGGTGCATTCAGACCATTTGTATTTAGGGTATTTATCCATAGGTACCTTATTATTGCCATTGCAGGTTTTAGATTTGTGGTTACCAAAGGTTCAAGGGCAATTCCCTTACTATCTAACAGTCTAATTTAACTTACTTTGTATACTATTACAAACACAACGTAAAGTTTTTTTTTTTCCTCCTTTTTCTTCCTCCTCCATTCTTTGTATATTAGGAATCATATTGTGTATTCTTCGTCTATCCCTTGGGTGACATCTATTTAGTCTTAGGAATACTTCCATCTATAGGAGTCTCTCCAGAATGCACTGTAGAGGTGGTTTGTGTGAGGTAAATTCTCTCAGCTTTTACTTATCTGTAAATTGTTTAATCCCTCCTTCAAATTTAAATGATAACCTTGCTGGGTAAAGAATTCTTGGTTCAGGGCCCTTCTGCTTCATTGCATTAAATATATCGTGCCACTCCCTTCTGTCCTGTAAGGTTTCTGTTGTGAAATGTGTTGATATCCTGATGCGTTTTCCTTTGTATGTGATGTTTTTTCTCTCTCCAGCTGCTTTTAAATGTCAATGTCTGTCTTTATCCTTGACATTGCCGTTTTAATTATTATATGTCTTGTTGTTGTCTTCCTTGTCTACCTTATGTTGGGATATATGTGCACCTCCATGGGTTGAGAGACTATTTCCTTCCCCACATTGGGGAATTTTTCAGCAATTACCTCCTCAATGACCCTTTGTATCACTTTCTCTCTCTTCTTCTTCTGGTACCCCTATAATGCCAATATTGTTGCGTTTGGATTGGTCACAAAGTTCTCTCAATATTCTTTCATTCTAAGAGATCCTTTTTTCTTTCTGTTCCTCAGCTTCTTTGTATTCCTCTTCTCTAATTTCTATCCCTTTTAATCTCTCTTCTGCTACATCTAATCTGCTTTTAAATCCCTCCATTGTATGTTTCATTTCAGATATGGAATTTCTTAATGATTGAATCTCCATCTTAAATTCGTTCTTGAGTTCTTGAATATTTTTCTGTACCTCCATAGGCATGTTTATAATTTTTATTTTGAACCTTCTTTCAGGAAGATTGGTGAGTTCAGTTTCATTTGCCCCTCCTTCTGGTGTTTGTGAGATTTGGTCTGAACCATGTTCTTTTGTCGTTTCATATTTTTGTGTTGTACCCATTAGTGCACAGAAGCTCCAGTCCCTGGAGCTGCTCAGCCCCTAGAATGAGGTTGGTGGTCGTTTGGGAGCAGAGCTGGTGCCTGGGGGAAGGAAATAATCTGTTTCCTGATTTCCGTCTGCTGTGCCTGTCTCCAGTGTCAGTGCCAGTGGGCCAAGCACACAACTGTAAACCTCTCTGCTTTGCATATCTAGGTGTTGTAGGCAGGGCCTACCTCTGGGTGGCCTGACGCCAGTGCAGTGTCTGCTGGTTTGCGAGTAGGTGCTTGCTGGCCTGTAGGAAGGTTTGGCAGGCCGCATGTCACAGTGGGGTGCCTCGTAGCTGAGTAGGCTTCCAGGGGCATGGAGCACCTGAGGCTCCCCAAAGGTCCCAACCACCTGGGCACAGCGCGCCCAGACTACCTTGTCCAGCTCTCCCTTCTCCCTCACAGCAAGCTCCGTGAAAATTCTGTCCCTTCAGCACCCCTCTGGCTGCTAGGAAGTCTCTCAGTCTGTCTGCCTTTCCTCTCACACATAGTGGCCTGGTGTGGATCCCGTTCCCCACATCCGGCTGGAATGTCAATTTCTCAAGCACTCACCTGTCCAAGCTCCCCAACCTCCAGAGCACCGCACTCCGTAGGAATCTGCTAACGAAGGAGATCTCCAGGGCTAGGTGCTGAGCTGTCCCAGTATTCCACCCCCTCCCCCACTCCATTTCTCTTCTTCTGCCAGTGAGCTGGGGTGGGGGAAGGGCTTGGGTCCTGCCAGATTAAGGCTTTCCTAAGTACCCTGCTTCATGAGGTCTGCTCTGTTTGTGAGGTTTGTTTGCAGTCTGATTCAGCCTTCTTTCTTGTTGCTGTTTTAAGGTTTGTTGTATTAATTATGTTTCTGTACAATTTGTGGTTTTTGGAGGAGCTCTCCGTCTCACCTCTCACGTCCCCATCTTAATCAGGTAGCTTTGGTGGCTCTTCCGTCAAAATACACCCAGAACCTGAACATCTTTCGTCATCTACTTTGCCTGAGCCAGAGCAAAACTCATTGCTCTCTTATGTTAGGAGTTAGCACACTTTTTCTGTAGAGTATCAGATAGTAACCATTTCAGACTTTTATCGAAAGATAGATCAAAGATCTTACATAGTTACTTCTGTAACAAGAGAGAAAAATGTTTCTTCATATTTTTAGTAATTATACAAAAATTTTGTAATTTTCTTCAGTATCGTTTCAAATGAGAAGAATGAAATTTTTTTTAGCATTGCGGGAAGTAATTTTTTGCTTAATTGGGGTTCAAAGTTAGTGTTATCATCAAAATCAACTGCAAATTTTTATCTGTTAATGTCATCTGTAATGAGATTTTATGTATTTTATGTTCAAAATATATCTTCCCATAATTATTACCAAATACTAATATGAATTCTTGGACATAATATGTGGTAAAGTATATTTATCTACTAGAAGGCATTTGTATAATTCTATTAGATTTTTTTCTGTATTTACCCTTTGAGCATACCATTACCTTGCAGATTAATGACTTCTAGTTGAAGATTAAGTGAAAGCTTCTCAACTGTACAGTTCAATGGAATTCGAAATATGAAATTTCCATTTCTCGTACATAGAGGTCTAAAAAGTATTTCTGGGATTGGAATTTGAGCTGGAAAATGTGCATGCTGCAAATTGTGTGGCAATGACGATCTCACTTCTTGTTTTAGGTTTTAACAGCACAGAGTATATAAAACAACGTGCTATTGTGATTCAACTAGTGTTTTTATTGAAATGACTTTGTTTCCCATAGAAGGGCTGTTAACCTTATGATATAATTTGAATTTATTAAGAAACATTATCAAGTCTAAAGCAGAAGCCATTATCTAAAACCAGTATTGCATAATAGTCAAAGGCGGTTTTTCTCCTTTAGAAAAAATTCTGTCTTGGCCTTGAGCTAAAAAAAAAAAAAGATCACTTCATCGTTGGTAAACTTCCGCATTGCAAAATGGTGGGGAAGATTCATATACTCAACTTGTATTTTTGACAAAAATTCACAGCACTAATGGTGGTTAAGTCCATGAGAGTGAACAAAGTTCATCTTTGACACTCTTAGTTCAAAATTACATGACAGATACAAATATTCTTTGCAAAGTACCTGCTAATGAATAACGTGTAACCACAAGCTAAAAACACCTTCCATTTTCATAAACTTCATACATTTGTCAGACTTAGCCTTTCCCTCTTCCACACATATTTTTACCACCATTGGTTTGAACGCATCTTAGCAGATTCCACATTGTGTTCTACTAAATTACTTTTTTCTCAGCCTCTCTCAAAACGTTTCTTGCCTATAGCCGTTCCATGCCAGCGACTCAGAGGATAATTCTTCAGTCACTTCAGAATTGCCATTGAGTTGTTGGATAAACAACAGCTCAACAGTATAGGTAACATACGTTGATGCAGCAAGAGCCAAGGAAAACTGAAATCATATGCCTTGTTTCTTAGCTGTCTACTGATGTTGCTCTCAACATCCTTAACTCCTTGAACAACTTTTCTCATTGAAAGGCTAATGCCCTTTTTTTTCACTGTTCAAACTTCTTTTCATAAGTTTTTTTTACAAAGCATTTTAATTGTCAATTTCCTAATGTTTTAAGTTGTGTCAAGCATATCACCACACTATTGTATAATAAACACAATTAGTTTTGCTATTTTTTCATTCCCCTGTTCATTTTTAGTTGACAGTAAGAGAATTTCCAGTGTTCTGACAAAAAAAAAATGTCATGGAACAATCATAGTTTTTCTCTTCGACTATTATGATCACTGCATGTTTTCACCTTATATAGTCCCACGTTTCCATGCTAAGCAAAAGGCTAACATTCTTAAAAAAGTTTATTTTCTCTGGACATAATTCTTTTTGGCTGTCAAATCAAATCCCATTTAATTAACTCACCACTATAAATGGCTATCCTCACTTGCCTAAGAAGTAGACACTCAAAACCTACTTTGGATATAGCCTTATTTTTATTTTTTTATTTATGTGAAGAAATTCTTCTCTAGTGAGATAATTTGTTTTAAATTTTCTATTTTTTCTGGCGCTTTCCTGTGTTTTGGTAATATTATATTGAATTATTTGGTAAAGTTGATGTATATTTTATCATAGTTATGGTTTCATTGCATAATAAAAGGCTTTGTCATTTAATTCTAAAACAAAATAATTCACAAAGCACTGAATCTTTAAAAGCTTGTTATTCAAAGCCTACTTATTTTGATGTGATGTGTAAACCCTGGTAAAAAAGAATAAAAATATAGTATTTTTATATTTTATATGCTTGACCAAAGTTAAAACTGCATTGCTGTGATCTGTAGTATGCTGAGCAGCAGTGTGAAGTGATGAGAGCACCACACACTCTCTGTAGTGGAAAAACAGACATACGTAGTCCCCAGTGCTACTTTTATTCCTTTATCCCCATAATATGCCATATTGCAGCTAAAGTACCTTTTTGAAGTCTACAAAGCTCTTGGGTGATCTCACTTCAGACCAATACTGGATCACTCTGCTCTGGCTTCACTGAGCTGCTTGCTGTTTCTTGAATATGCTTACCATGGTTCCATCGTAGAGCTTTTGCACATGTTCTCATGCTGGAATATTTTTACCTAGATAGCAGTATAGCTTACATCCTCTCTTCAGCCATGGTCTTAATAACATGTCATCTTTGCCCGTCCTTTTTAGCTCATTCTTCCCAAGTCAGCCTTTTCTGACCATCCTATGTACATCCATTGGTATCTCTTTGCCTGCATTAACAGGGCAGAGTTACTTTTCTTCATAGCAACTTTTATGACAAATTAATATAAATTAATTTTTCCATCCTCCTTCATGGGAACAGAAACTTTGTTTACTGCCATATCTTTAGTGCTTGGCATATGATAGGCACTCAGTATATATTTGTGGAATTTAATAATGAACTCTTTAATAGTCTGATTTCCTAGCATGGCATGGGTGTTCAGGACAGGCTAATTTTTTTCTTCATTTAGGTGTCTCAGCTTAGAATGGGCCAGTTGCGGGTCAAGGTTGTTGTTTAAAACCTTTTTGTGTTAGATGAAATGGATAATAGTTGAATTATATAACCTTTAAATTTCCCTTCAGGTGATATATGGACAAAATTTTTCTGTGGGCCAAATGAAAAGTACAGTCTCTGCACCAATCTTCAGTACATCAATTGGAAAAAACACCGTGTTAAGGATATTTTAGTTGCATTTTGATAGAATTACACAAACATAACATTTTTCTGTTCCACTGTTTAGAATCTGAAAATGCTTTCTTTATAGATTACCTCTTCTACTGCCCCTTCTGTATTGTTACCTGTAAATTTAATACACAATTAACTTTCGCTTTGTAAAACATCTTCAAACACCTTCTTTTTGTCTTCTGTGAGCATTTATTTGAATTGATTTGATCACCAAAGATTTATTTTGATGAAATTTTGATATTTCATGTCATTGAATTCAACTGAAATAGTATTTCTTTCTTGAATGTTATTATACGTAGAGTAAGAAAGTAATAACTGAGAGTTGATCTTTGTTGTGGTTGTGCCTTGCATATACTGCCATGTTTCAAATAACCATCTAGTAATATTCTTTAATTTGGGGTTATGGAAAAGTAACTTTAGTTTACCATCAGTATATTTCTGTATACTCTCCAAGTTATTTTGCCTGTTGCATCAATTTCACATGTTTACTGTATAACTTAAAATGAAATACATAAAACTTAAAATACAATATTTATGGGAAGCAGACTACCATACCACTGTCTTTTTGTTGGTAGGGGAGGAAAGTTTTCCTCCACTCTCTTAAGGTCCTGGGCTGTGTCTGAAAAGTAAACGGACAAAGGAAGATTAACAGGAGAAAAGCATATGCATTGATTTGATGTAAGTTTTATATGACATGGGAGCCTTCATAAGGAAATAAAGATCCAAAGAAACAGCCTCTGTACTTTTACACTAGGATTGATGAACAGTGCACAGTTGAGTTGTGGAGGATAGTGAAGGAGTATGAGGTAGTTGTTAATAATTAACTGGGGGAAATTTAGCAAGGCCTTTTTCTTAGGATTCGATTTGGTGTCCCTTTGTCTTTGGAGTTAAGGATGCTCCTTTCCTTCAGGTTTAGCTGGAACACTTCCACATGAGGACTTTATGGCGGGTTTCAAGGATGAATGGCAGGGCGGGGTGTGGTGTAGATCAGAGCAGCTTTCCTGCTACTGCTGTTCTCTTAAACTCCTTTAGCTTCAAATATTCAGTATGACAAGGTGCCATATTTGGAGTAGTGTGACCTGAACCCCCTTTATTTTCATAAAAGAAAAACAACTACTTTACAACACTTTTTTTTTCTTTATTTGATGGTCCAAAAATTAAAAACACCTCACTTTCCCAACCCCTACCCCCACCAATTCTCTAGCTGTTTTTGTGAATGAGAAATACTATATAGAAATAGCCAACAATAAAACCAAATGACAACAAAGAACAAAAACAAACTTTGAAATGCGTGGAGAATTTACATATAAATATATTCCTTTTGCTATTAAATTGTTTATTGGTGTCTCTTAGTGCCAAAGTGAGATGTTATTTTCATAGTATATTTTAGTAATCAAAACATTGAGGCAATTTTTAAAAAACTTATAGTAATAAATATTGTTTGCATTACCATACTGTAGTGCTATGAATTAAATTTGACTCAATGATTTAAAATATGACAGCATTAGGAAATCTATTTTTAATGAATCAAGTATATCAAGAAAATGCTATATTGTATGTAAGTAGATAAATATTGGTATCAACCTTTTTCATGAAAGCATTAATAAGCAATGCCTCACCTAACTCTTTCAAAATGATTTGCTTGATCTGATAAAATTCATTTTTATAGGACTTTAGAATTTACTTAAATTGACTCTAATAATTTGCCACATTAGAGCACAGTGACCATATGAATTTCTGTACTTCTAAACTTGATTTTTTTTCATTGTGGATATAAAAAAGAACATATAAAGATACTGATTGATGTGTGGTAATGTTTAGATAGTTCAATTTGAACTTGAACATTGAAGGGCTCGATTTTTTAAACATTTTTTGGCTGCAAAGGAAAAAAATAGGCAAATAAAGGCTTGCTTGCAAATTTATTTTCCTGTTTTAAGTGAATAAAAAGTGCTGAGATTCTGTTTAAAAAGTAAACAAATGTCAAGTGTAGCTACGTATTTCTGCCATAACATATGTAGAAGAGAAATGTAATGTTTTTTGTGGAATGAATTTGAATAGTGTCATTAGATATATTTAGATATTTTTGGCCTATGTCTAGAATTTCAGAAAAGAATTTGAGAAGAATGGAAAATTAATTAAATACCATTAAATCAAAAAATATTAAGAACCAGTGATAAAATTATTTATTTTTGGGCTTAGAAATATATTACTGCGTTTGAGAATATTGTGGCTTAATGGGAAAGTCATACATATAATTAATTACATTACAATGGAATATGTATGGTAAAAGATCTGAAGCTATGCTTTCAGGTTTCTCTGAAGTGGGATGTGGATTTAGGGAGGGACAGGAGTGTTAGGATTTCACCTGGTACGTGAAGTCCAGCAGATAAAAGATGTTGGGGGGAAATGATGATGGGAAATCATGTCAGAAGTGGAAATAGATTTTGCAAGGAGCTGCCATGATAGCATATTGAAATTTGAGAAAGTTGAAAGAGAAAGCATAATTTTGACTCAGGGTATGTGGTAAACAGGTTTTGCAAATAAGTCTAAAAACAAATAAAAGTAGATTATAAGAGGTCCTAAATACTATGGTTGAGAATTTGGACTTTTTCTGAAGGAGAATAAGAATCCAGGGAAATATTTTGATAACTGTTTACATCTTGGAGACTTGTGGTTTTGAAAGAAAAGCAGTAATATTTTTTGGCAACATGAAAATTAAATTGGAGGGAAGTTTCAAGTAATAGAGACTGGTTTAGAGACTGTCAGAAGAGACAATAGGAGTATTGACCATGGCAGTGCCATTGGGTATGAGAAACGGACAAATTTAGGAAGTAGCATAATGCAGTGTAGTGGTTCTCCATCCTTTCAAATTTAACACCCTCTTTATATAACAAACATTTTGCAATACTCCCTTATTGATGAATTTTTTCTTCTAATAGAAAATAAACCTTTTCTAGATAAATAATTTTAAACTAATCAACAAATGCCCTAAACTTTAATAAAAAGAGAAGTAAAGTGAAAATAATTTAAAATAAGTTATATTTATTTCAATGCTCAATAAGTACTCCAACATGATGATGCCAAAGACATAATGAAGTACTTGGATGCTTGCATGTATATACAGAATCACTGTGAATGTGACAGCTACAAATTGGGCTGGTAGAAGTATGACGTATAGTCTAATTCAATTCCATGAGGGGCATGACTGGCTATGATGTGATTTTTCCTAAATGGTGAACAACTGTTGGTATAGTACTAAACAAAACAAGTTCATTTTTTATCTTAATTTACACAGCAAGTGCATTCTTAATAAAAAAAAAGGAAAAATATATAGGGCATAGGGTCAGATAATTATCTAGTTATCTACTTAAATTGATACCCAGTAGAACATTCTAAAGTTATATAGAACCCAAGGCCATTATTATTATAGGACTGTTTTAATTCTTATAGGATGTCTAGGATCTTTTTCTGCCCATTCTGCTGCTTAATAATTTGTAGTAATACTCCTTAGTTATCATGATAATCAAAACTCTCCTCACAAATTTCCATTTTCCCTCTAGGGAACAGGTCTGCACTTGTTCAGAACCACTGATACAGTGGAAAGAACACTCTTTTAGTTTCAGAGATACCTGCGTTAAGACATCATTCTCCCATATTTTGCTTCTGTGATCTTAAGTGAGGTAGTATATGGACCTCAGTTTTGTGATCTTGATAGTGGAATTATATTGTTAAAAGTATATGAAGTCCTTCATAAATACGGATGTAAAAAATCTTTAACAAAATATTACCCCAAAAACCAATAACATATAAAAATGATTATATACTGTTAACAAGTATATGAAGAATGCAAGGTTACTTAAACATTCAAAATCAGTTAATATAAGATACCTTGTTAAAAAAGAAATGGGCAAAACTACATGATCATTGTAATAGATGAGGAAAAAAGCATCTGATAAAATCTGTTCATACTAAGAAAAACTATCAAGAAATTAGAAATAAAAGAGACCTCCTCAAACTGATAAAAGACAACTATAAAAAACTTATAGCTAATAGCATGCTTAATGGTGAAACTGAATGCTTTCTCCCTAAAACTGGGAAAAAGGCAAGGATGTCCTCTTTCATCCCTTTTATTTGACATTGTTTTGGAGGTTTTGTGCATTGCAGATAAGCAAGACAAAGAAATTAAGGGTATAGGGATTAGGAATAAAAAGGATGTCTTTATTTGCAGATAATATGATACTGCATGTAGAAAATCCATGATTCTACAGAACTATTGCTAGAATTAAAAAGCAGGTTTAGCAAGATGAGAGAATATAAGATTAATATAAAGAAATCAGTTGTATTTCCATATACTAGCAGTGAACAATCCAAAATGAAATTACGATAATACCTCCATTCATTGTAGCAATAAAATGAATAAAATACTTTGGAGTACAGTACAAAAGGTATAATGCCTCTGTACTGAAAACTATAAAACATTGCTGAAAGAAATTGCCAGCAATGAATTAAGTTGTAAATAAATCGATTGTAGAATATTATGTTAGGATGCTAATACTCCCCAAACTGATCTATAGATTCAGTGTAATCCCTGTTTGTGTTCCAGCAGTTTTTTCATTGAGGTTGACAAACTGATCCTAAAAGTATATGGAAATACAAAAGGCCTAGAATATTTGTTTTAGTTATCTATTGCTGTGTAACAAATTATCCCAAAGTTTAGCAACTGAAAATAACACACACCTGTTATTTTATAGTTCAGTGGATCAAGAATCTAGGCACTGTCGAGCTGTGCCTCTGATTGCCATCTCTCATTTGACTGTAGTCAACATGTCACCAGGCAGGGATCTCCTTTGAAGGCTCTGCTGGTTATGGATCTACTGTCAAGCTCATAGCTGGTTATGGATATTATGGATCCACTTCCAAGCTCACTTACGTAGTAATCAGAATTCAGTCCATTCAGCTCTTGGAATGAAGGCCTCAGTTCTTTGTGATAAGGTCTCTCCAACATGGCAGCTTACTTGCTTCACCAAAGCCAGCAAGAGAATCAGGTAGAAAGCTCTGAGTCAGTCTTTTGTAACCGAGTCATGAAAGTGACGTCCCCTTAATGTTGCTATTTTCCGTTTGTTAGGAGCAAGTTAGTCAAGGTGTATTACACAAGACCATGGAAAGTGGAGGGTGGGAATCACTGGGGAGCCATTTTGAAAGCTTTTTGCACAACAGCCAATACAGTTTTGAAAATAAACAACAAAATTGGAGGACTTACACTATCTAATTTCAAAACCTAACATAAAGTTGTGGTAATTAAGGCAGCATGGTACTGGCATAGAATTGATGTATCATCAGTGGTAACAATGGAAAATCCAGAAATAAACCTTCATTATTATGGTGGACTGATTTTCAATAAAGGTGCCAATGTGATACAATGTGGGAAGAATTTATCTTTCTTTATTCCTAATGTTGCAGATCCATGTTACCCAACCATATTTATTTAACTTATAAGAGTAATTCATTTTTAATAAAATATAAATATATATTAAAAAAAATTACACGATTACTCCAATTACACCATTCTCTCCAAGCCACTATTTATATTTTAGTTTAGGTGATTCCAGACTTATACTGGGCATTTAAAAAAAAAGTAAAATAAACATACATATAATTTACCATCTTAACCATTTTTTGAATGTACAATTCAGTAGTGTTAGGAAAAATTAGACTTAATAAAGGGTGCTGCAACAATTATATATCCATATTTTAAAATATTTTAAACATTACTTCATATCACAAAAGCTAACTTTTTAATACTTCTTAAAGAAAAAAGGAAAAATATTTGTGGTCTTGTATTAGGCTGCACACAGAAGAAAATAGCCACATACAGAGAAGAAAAAAGATAAACTGGATATCAGTAAAATTAAAAACTTATACTGTTCATAAAACACCATTAAGGAAATGTAAATGAAAAGCCACAAACTGGAAAATATTTCAAATTATGTATTTAATAACTGCTAGAATGTATAAATAACTCTTAAAACTCTTAGTAATAAGACAACACAATAGAAATGGTCAAAGATATGAAGAGAGAAAACATTTTACCAAAGATGTAAACATAGCTAATAAGCTCATGAGAAAATGCTCAGTGTCATTAAGCAATCAGATGCTGGTACACTCCCACTAGAATGGGTACAAACCAAAGGTCTGACATTGTCATGTGTTGGCAGGTAGAGAAACTAGAACCCTCATACATTGCTAGTAAGAAAGCAAATTGGTACATCTGCTTTGGAGAGTATTTGGCAATTTCTTAAAAAGTTAAACATGCATGTGCTATACAACCTAGCCATTCATTGGTATCTACCCAAGAGAAATGAAAACACATGTCCACATAAAGTCTTATGCACATATGTTCACAGCAACATTATTCATAGTAGACATCAACTGGAAACAATCCAAATGTTTCTCCACTAGTGAATGGATAAATAAAATGTGATATAGCCATTAAATGGAATGCTGTTTAATATTCCAGAGGAAAAGTGACTGATAGATGTAACAATATGGATAAACCTTAAAAACATTATGTAACTGAAAGAAGCCAGACACAAAAGACTATATGTTGTATGATTCCAGTTATAGGAAATTTCTAGAAAATTAACTAAAGGTTAAAAGCAGATCATTATGTATCTGGGATTAGTCTAGGAGCAGAGATTGATCTCCAATGGGCATGAGGGAACTTTATGGGCAATGGAAGCATTCCAAAACTGGATTACGGTGATGATAGCGCGAATTTACCACAAATCACCAAACCATAAGTTTAAAAGTAAGTTAAACAAACAAAAAACTCAGTGCCTTTTTTTTTTTCTATTCCATTCCTTAGCAGTTCAGTACAGAAGACATTAGGTGGGCTGGAAAGGTAGGTGTCCACACTGGAAGGTAGGGGCCAGCCAGGTCGTAACATCTAGGCAGGATTAGGAGGCTGTCTGTGCAGAGGGGTGGCTCAGCATAGAGTGTTGGATCTCGTGCAGGCCAAGGAGAATGCCTTTACTGGGAGATGGTCTGAAGGATGCAGGGTGCAGGGCATCAAATACTGAATGGAGTATCTGTCAGTGATCCAGCACAGGATGTTGGACGAGAGTGGGGTGAGGAGATGACCACCTAGTGGGAGACCAATCATGATGCTGGACTGTGAACAATGTGTTGAGTGGCCACACAGAGTGCTATACACTTGCCCAGCGTGGGATTTTGAGCCCAAGTGAGTTGAGTAGGTCATGCGTGTGTGGTAGGAGGCTATGGTGGTGGGAGGTGTTTGGTTGCATTCACAGGGACTGATAAATAAATAAATTAAGAGTAATAGTAGTCAGGTTTCTGTATGTTAAATAAAGGATTGCAAATAAGGAAAGGAAGAAAACTGGAAAGTTTTCTTGGTTTTGGTTTGCTAAATATAGATACGGATATAGATATGTAAGTACATAGAAACTGAAGTAAATATAGATAGATGCAGAAATAAACATAGAATGTGTATACATACTTAGATACATTCTTTCTCTACTGAGAGGGCCTGGAGCAGTAACCTTCCAACAGCAGTGAATACATCTTGAGCTCTGATCTTGAGTTTTAAATAAGAATCTCCATTGAAACCAGGGCTCAGTGGAGTAATGGTTGCTTCTGGACCATGGCAGTGAAATCCTAAGATTAGCCTGCAATAAATACCCTGTTGTGTTAGAACAAAGTGCTCAGAGAATGACGGGGACATGAAAGAAGGAAGATGACTTAGCTTGAAAGACTCTCACTGTTCAAAATGGTGGAGATTTTAACATCAAAAATAATAATAGTAATAGATTATAACCATTGAATAACTTGGAGACCAAAAATCCATACTGATGTAAATAAAATGAAGAAATTGCAGGTTTGATGAGGATTAGAATATTTATATAGTTCCAAAGTGTCTCCTGAAAAACATTCATTAATAACAAAGGGAAGGATAGTAATTTTGCAGTAAAAAAGCTTGGTACGCACCATATCAGTCAAATGATCAAAGTGAACATCATCAGTAATGAGATAAACTGAAATCCTGCGTTGATAGCATCACTCTGTGACATTACTGCCAAAAATGCTTAACCTGAGTCTAATCAAGTAGAAACATTAGAGAAACACAAGTTGAGGGCCTTTCTATAAAATAACTGATCTGTAATCTCCCAAAATGTCAAAGCTTTGAAATTTCAGGAAATACTAAGGAACTATTCTTTCAGATTGAAAGAGAATAAAGAAATAGAGTGACTAAATGCAAGACATGATTCTCAGCTGAATCCTTTTACTATAAAGAACATTTCTAGGGCAATTAGTAAAACTTGAGTGGTACTTGAGAATCAGAAGAATGACAAATTTTAGTTTCCCGAGTTTGACAGTTACATTGTTACTCTGTAGGACAAAGTCCTGTTTATAGGGCAGATAGGCTAAAGTATTTGGGGCTAATGGGGTCTCATGTTGACAACTTACTACTAATAACTTTTCTGTAGATTTAAGACTTTTCTAAAATAAAAATGAATGAAATATGATATGGTGTTTTGAATAGGAACAAGTTCATATATATGAACAGGACTTAAAAACTGGGAGGTGAGAGCAAAACTCGTAGGAGGAAAAGAGAAAGAGGCATCGTGTGAGAGAGGCAGAGACTGGTAGGGAGAATAATAACAATATAGCAATATAGAAGGAGAGACAAGTTAGGCAAAGAAGATACTGTTTTTTATATTGGGGCGTATTAATGTTAAGGTGTCTGTGGGTAATTGAAATAAAAATGTCATTCGGCAGTTGGAAAATGAAGCCTCAAGAAGATCCTGATTAAAGAGTTGAAGTGTTAGCTATAGTCACAGGCATCATGATGAGCTTCCTGGTTTGGAAGAGAAAAAGATTTTGTAGAACCTAGTGGTAGAGCATTAAGGGACAAGTGGAGAAGTCAAAATTCAGCAAAGGAAAATAAGAATAAGAACAGGAGAGGCTATATTCTGGAATCTATAAAGGAGAATCTGAAGGAAAAATATGATCACATAATATCAAATTCCTTACAAAGATATTGTGATGGAAAGCTTTTTTATTTTTCAAATGCTGATCATGACTTGAATCTTTTCTCTCTCAAAGAAGTATTTCTTCTTAAATCCTGTTGTTACTTGAATTTCATCTTATTAATGCTCCTTTATTAAGTTATATTACTTGAATTTTATCTTATTCATTTAGTATTTCTTTAGCACCTGCTATATTCCAGACACTATCCTATTATTCAGACCGTCCATATTAAACAAAAGTAGACATGTTCCCAGTCCATATGGATTTCACAGTTGAGAGGGAGAGACAGTTATTAATGTTACAAAACAGTTATAAAACTGCTACTGTGACAATTCTAGAAAGAAAAGTAGAATTGTATTATGAATGCCTTCAATGGATATATTTTACCTAGTTAAGGAACTCAAGAAAGTTTTCTTTGAAGTAACAGTTAAATTGAAATTAGAAGAATGAGTAGGAGTTAGCTAGATGAAGAGGGGAGGGAAGTCTTATGCAGGTAGAGGGAACAGCATGTACAAAAGTCTTAAAACAAGAAGCATAATGAGTACGAGAACTGAAAGAAGCAGCATGGAACTGGAGTATGGTTAGTGATGGGGGATCATGGTCTGTGGAGATGCTGATAATAACTGGACCTTGCAGGGGCCTTGTGGCCATATTGGAAGTTTTACCTGTATCTAAAATGGAGAACCATAAAAAGGTTTACTGGAGGAAAGAGTGAGAAGCATGATCAGTTTTGTGCTTTGAAAACCCTTCTCATGCAGTGTGTAAAACACATTGTTGTGTAGGCTCACATAACTGGATTAATTGAGGTGCCAGTCACAAAAGTGGACAACACTAGAATTGAAGAGTATTCATTGGGGGTGAAGGTCAGTCTGGTTTTGATTATGTTGAATTTGAGATGGATTTATTCATTCATTTATTAAACAAATATTTTTGAATACTTAAAAAAATGTATCAGTCATTGTCTAAACTCTTGGGATTAGGCAATGAACAAAAGAAATGGAAATCATTACCTTTGTTGAGTTTACATTATATTGGTAGTAAACACTCAAGAAGTATTTACTGTATGCCATGCACTGTACCAAGCACTTTATAAATATTATCTTATTTAATCTTCACAGTGACCTTATGATTTAGGTACTATTATTCTCATTTTACTGACATCTAATAACTGGCCAGGCCAGAATTTGAAGATATCTGACTCCAGATTCCATGCTTTTATCTATCTATCTATCTATCTATCTATCTATCTATCTATCTATCTATCTATCTATCTATCTATCTATCTGACTCCAGATTCCATGCTTTTATCTATCTATCTATCTATCTATCTATCATCTATCTATCTATCATCTATCTATATCTATCTGTTTATATCTATCAATCTATCTGGCTATCTATAGCAAATAAGCGTTTTTGTATATAAATACAGAGCTCAAAAGAGATCTTGATTGAGTACATACATACTGAGTTCACTTGTATATGGGCAGTTGTAGCCATGAACATGGATGAGATCATAGAAGAGAGTACTGAGTGAGAAAGGCATGGCCTAGGATCAAACTGTAACTAATTTAGTAGCTAAGATAATTACGTACAAAGAACACAGAGCTTGTAGTTTCAAGAGGGGAATAAACATAAATGTGCAATTTTTAGAAAGTTGTATAACTGCTATGATACAGGAAGTTCAGATTGCTGAGGTCAAAAATATCTACAGGAGCTGACATCTAAGCAGAATCATGGGACACAAAGCATGGAACAGAAAGCACTTCACTGTAGCTGAAGGATGTTGCAGGGGACCTGCTGGATAAAATAGGCTGTTCTCATTCTTTATCTTACTTGACCCAACTTGATTACTCCTGGTGCTCTTTATTCTGACGGCTCTGTCTCATTCTCAGGCAATAATTATTAATTATTTCAGCCAACATTTTTTTTTATTGAATACCTACTCTGAATAAGGCTCTTTGCCAGACCAGTGTTGTGCCTGGATCTTACCTTTTCCTAATTCCACTTCTTAGGGTCATCCCTGGAAAGTTCTGTTGCTGGTATTTTTCTTAGTTAAAAAAATGAGTTCTTCCTTTGTGATCTAATCTCTTCTAGCATGTCAGCTGTCACTTCTGTGCAAGGTATCTTAGTTCAAAATCTCTAGCCCTTATCTCTCTTTTAAACTTTATATCTCTACTTTGAAGGACCTTCTGGATATTTTCATGTAGATGTACTTCTGGCTTCTCAAACTCAACATGTCCAAAACTAAATACAACTTCTCTTGTAAGCCTTCTTGCATTTTCTGCTTTTGTTAATAGGCATTATTGAAATCTAAGCTTAAAAGATTGGATTCATATTTAATACTATCCCCCTCTCGCATTTCTTCAATTTTGAGTTTGTCAAAGATTAATAAAGCCAGTATTACTCAGTATTGATTACTGTTAGGAAGAAGGCACTCACCCATATTTTTGGTGTAAGAATGAATTGGTAGTATCTTTGTGGATGATGGCTAATATTTGTACACATTAAAAACAGCTTATTCTCATCGTAAAACCTCTGCATGTATGCGACTCATCTAGAGGGGCTTGGTGATATGCTGCAGAACTAGAAATCCATTTTTCCTTTGAAACCTATTTTAGTCCTCAGATTATGTGCTTTCAATCTCAGTTTTCTCAGAAATTGATCCTAAAATTATATACCCTCTCATTCTAAGAAACAAATCCCTTTTTGTCTACTACCAATAACAATATTAGGGGTGGTGGTGGCAGCAGTGACTTCTATTACTGGATAAAGATCCCTTTACTAAATTCATCATTATTAATTATGTTATGAGGTAAATGGTGTTAGTCCCTGTGTTTACTTGTTTTTTTGTTGTTTAAAAAAAAAACAACACAGAGCAGGAATAGCTTCAATACCATGAATTCTCTAGTATAATTGTGAAAGGTTGTCACTATTGCTAAGAGAAATTAAAAGATGAAAAATAAAGCCAAAGAAATATTTTTGTTTTTGTTTTTAATTTAGATTTTTTTATTTTGCTATTATTAATGTACAATTACATGAGCAACATTATGGTTACTATACTCACGCTATTATCAAGTCCCCACCACACACCCCATTACAGTCACTTTCCATCAGCATAGTAAAATGCTATAGAGTCACTACTTGTCTTAACTGTGTTATACTGCCATCCCCGTATTCCCCCCCAAACCCTGCTACATTATGTGTACTAATTGTAATGCCTTTTTTCCCCCTTATCTCTCCCTTCCCACCCATCTTCCCCAGTCCCTTTCCCTTTGGTAACTGTTAGACCATTCTTGGGTTCTGTGAGTCTGCTGCTGTCTTGTTCCTTCAGTTTTTTCTTTGTTCTTGTACTCCACAAATGAGTGAAATCATTTGGTACTTGTCTTTCTCCGCCTGGTTTATTTCACTGAGCATAATACCCTCTACCTCCATCCATGTTGTTGCAAATGGTAGGATTTGTTTTCTTTCTATGGCTGAATAATATTCCATGGTGTATAAATGTTGGGGTTTTTAGCCTTCCCCGAGCCCTCTCCGAACCTGCGGAGAGAATGGGAAGGGGGAGACACACCCCGGCAAGGCAGGACAGGGAAGGGTGAGTGCCGACTGTCCGCCCGATCACCAGCCTCCGGCCCCTAGGCCTGAACCGGAGACAAACAGACGCGACAGGGAGCTCAGTCAAAGCAGGAACTCGTTTACTGTGGAAATAGCAGAGTATATATAACATTCATGGGCCAATCAGCATAAAGGTCAAGCAGTCACAAGCTCTTCACGCAAGAAGGCACATAATGCAAGCAAACGGTGTCCACGAGCTGAACACGTTCGTGGAAGACTCACGCCACCAATAGGGAGATACCTGGAACACAGGTAGACTAATGTCATAGCCCGCCAAAATGCCTGGGCACCACCCCATGCTCATCTGGCAAGCGCCATCTTGGCAATGCATTTAAAGGCTACTTCTTAGATTAGAAGGCCCTACATATATATACCACATCTTCGTTATTCATCTACTGATGGACACTTAGGTTGCTTCTATTTCTTGGCTATTGTAAAAAGTGCTGTGATAAACATAGGGGTGTATATGTCTTTTTCAAACTGGGCTGCTGCATTCTTAGGGTAAATTCCTAGGAGTGGGATTCCTGGGTCAAATGGTATTTCTATTTTGAGTTTTTTTGAGGAACCTCGATACTGCTTTCCACAATGGTTGAACTAATTTATATTCCCACCAGCAGTGTAGGAGGATTCCCTTTCTCCACATCCTTGCCAACATTTGTTGATGTTTGTCTTTTGGATGGCAGCCATTCCTAACTGGTGTGAGGTGATATCTCATTGCGGTCTTAATTTGCATTTCTCTGATGATTAGTGATGTGGAACATCTTTTCATGTGCCTGTTGGCTATCTGAATTACATCTTTGGAGAAGTGTTCCGCTCCTCTGCCCATTTTTTAGTTGGCTTATTTGCTTTTTGTTGAGGTGCTTGAGCTCTTTATATAATTTGAATGTCAACCCCTTATCGGATATGTTGTTTATGAATATATTCTCCCATACTGTAGGATGTCTTTTTGTTCTACTGATGGTGTCCTTTGCTGTACGGAAGCTTTTCAGTTTGATATAGTCCCACTTGTTCATTTTTGTTTTTGTTTCCCTTGTCTGGGGAGATATGTTCATGAAGAAGTTGCTCATATTTATGTCCATGAGATTTTTGCCTAGGTTCTTTTCTAAGAGTTTTATGGTTTCATGACTTACATACATTCAGGTCTATGACCCATTTTGAGTTTACTTTTGTGTATGGGGTTAGACAGTAATCCTGTTTCATTCTCTTACATGTAGCTGTCCGGTTTTGCCAACACCAGCTGTTGAAGAGGCTGTCATTTCTCCATTGTATATCCATGGCTCCCTTATCCTATATGAATTGACCATATATGCTTGGGTTTATATCTGAGTTCTCTAGTCTGTTCCATTGGTCTATGGGTCTGTTCTAAATTGTCTCGATTCCTGTGACTTTGTAGTACATCTTGAAGTCAGGGAGCATAATTCTCCCCACTTCATTCTTCCTTCTCAGGATTTCTTTGGCTCCTCGGGGTCTTTTGTCGTTCATATGAATTTCAGAACTGTTTTCTCTAGTTCATTGAAGAATGCTGTAGGTATTTTGATAGGTATTGCATTGAATCTGTAGATTGCTTTAGGCAGGATTGCCATTTGCACAATATTAATTCTTCCTATCCATGAGCATGGGACATGTTTCCATTTATTGGTATCTTGTTTAATTTCTCTCATGAGTGTCTTGTAGTTTTCAGAGTATAGGTCTTTCACTTCCTTGGTTAGGTTTATTCCTAGGTATTTTACTCTTTTGGATGCAATTGTTAATGGAATTGTTTTCCTGATTTCTCTTTCTGCTAGTACACTGTTAGTGTATAGAAATGCAACAGATTTCTGTGTATTAATTTTGTATTCTGCAACTTTGCTGAATTCAGATATTAGATCTAGTAGTTATGGAGTGGATTCCTTAGGGTTTTTTATGTACAATATCATGTTATCTGCAAACAGGGACAGGTTGACTTCTTCCTTACCAATTTGGATGCCTTTTATTTCTTTGTGTTGTCTGATTGCCATGGCTAGGACCTCCAGTACTATGTTGAATAGAAGTGGGGATAGTGGGCATCCTTGTCTTGTTCCCAATCTTAAAGGAAAAGCTTTCATCATCTTGCTGTTAAGTATAGTGTTGGCTGTGGGTTTGTCACATATGGCCTTTATTATGTTGAGGTACTTGCCCTCTATACCCATTTTGTTGAGAGTTTTTATCATGAATGCATGTTGAATTTTGTCGAATGCTTTTTCAGCATGTATGGAGATGATTATGTGGTTTTTGTCCTTTTTGTTTATGTAGTGGGTGTTGTTGATGGATTTTCGAATGTTGTACCATCTTTACATCCCTGTGATGAATCCCACTTGATCATGATGGATGATCTTTTTGATGTATTTTTGAACTCAATTTGCTAATATTTTGTTGAGTATTTTTGCATCTGTGTTCATCAGGGATATTGGTCTGTAGTTTTCTTTTTTTGTGGTGTCATTGCCTGGTTTTGGTAGAGTGATATTGGCCTCGTAGAATGAGTTTGGGAGTATTCCCTCCTCTTCAACTTTTGGAAAATTTTAATGAGGATGGGTATTAGGTCTTCACTAAATGTTTGATAAAATTCAGCAGTGAAAGCATCTGGTTCAAGTGTTTTGTTTTTAGGTAGTTTTCTGATTACCAATTCAATTTCTTTGCTGGTAATTGATCTATTCAGATTCTGTCTTTCTTCCTGGGTCAGCCTTGGATGGTTGTATTTTTCTAGAAAGTTGTCCATTTCTTCTAGGTTATCCAGTTTGTTACCATATAATTCTTTTTTTTTTTCCTTTTTCTTCCTCCTCCATTCTTTGTATGTTATGAATCATATTCTTTACTCTTTGTCTATCCCTTGGGTGACATCTATTTAGTCTTAGGAATAGTTCTGTCTCTTAGAGTCCCTCCAAAATGCACTGTAGAGGTGGTTTGTGGGAGGTAAATTTGCTCAGCTTTTTCTTATCTGAATATTGTTTAATCCCTCCTTCAAATTTAAATGATAACCTTGCGGAATAGAGTATTCTTGGTTAGAGGCCCTTCTGCTTTATTGCATTAAATATATCATGCCACTCCCTTCTGGCCTGTAAGGTTTTTTTGAGAAATCTGATGATAGCCTGATGGGTTTTCCTTTGTATGTAATTTATTTTCTCTCTCTAGCTGCTTTCCAAAGTCTGTCTTTATCCTTGATCTTTGCCATTTTAATTATTATATGTCTTGATGTTGTGTTCCTTGGATCCCTTGTGTTAGGAGGTCTGTGTATATTGATCGCTTGAGAGACTATTTCCTTCCCCAGAATGGGGAAATTTTCAGCTGTTACCTCCTCAGTGACACTTTCTATCCCTTTTTCTCTCTCTTCTTCTCCTGGTACCCCTATTATGAGAATATTGTTCAGTTTGGATTGTTCACACAGTTCTCTCAGTATTCTTTCATTCTTAGAGATTCTTTTTTTCTCTCTGTGCCTCAGCTTCTTTGTATTCCTCGTCTCTAATTTCATTCCATTTATCGTCTCTTCTACTACATGTAATCTGCTTTTAAATTCCTGCATTGTATGTTTCATTTCAGATATGGAATTTCTTAATGATTGAATCTCCAACTTAAATTCATTCCTGAGTTCTTAAATATTTTTCTGTACCTTCATAAGCATGTTTATGATTTGTATTTTGAACTCTATTTCAGGAATATTGGTGAGTTCAGTTTCATTTGGCCCTTTTTTTGGGGTTTGTGAGATTTTGGTCTCAACCATGTTCTTTTGACATTTCATATTTCTGTGTGATGCCCTCTTTTGCCCAGAAGCTCCAGTCCCTGGAGCTGCTCAGCCCCCAGAGTGAGGTTGGGAATCATAGGGGAGCGGAGCTGGTGTCTGTGGGGAATAACGATCTGTTTCCAGACTCCCATCTGCCCTGCCTGTCTCCAGTATCACAGCCAGTGGTCTGAGCACACACGTGTAAGCCTCTGTACTTGGCATCTCTAGCTATTGTAGGTGAGGCCTCTCTCTGGCTGGCCTTACACCAGATCAGTGACTGCTGGTTTGTGAGCTGGTGCTGTCAGCCCAGGAGGAAGGCTCAGCAGGCTGTGTATCACAGTGGTGGGCCTCAGAGTGGAGTAGCCAGCCAGGGTAATAGAGCACCTTAAGCTCCCCAAAGTTCCCTATCTGCTGGGCAGAGCACGCCCAGACAACCTTGTCCTCTTATCCCTTCTCCCGCGCAGCAAATTCTGTGCAAACCCCATGCCTTCAGCAGTCCTCTCACTGCTAGTAAGCCTCTCAGACCGGCTGCCTTTCCCTTGTCGCATAGTGGCTGTGTGTGCATCCCATCCTCCACAAACGGCTATAATCTGTCTCTCAAGCACTCTGCCTCTTCCAGCTCCCCATTCTCCAGAGCACCACACAATGTAGATTTCTCCTTGCCAAGCAAATCTCCAGGATAGGTGTTCAGCAGTCCCAGGCTTCCACCGCCTCCCCCTCTCCGTTTCTCTTCCTCATGCCAGTGAGCTGGGGTGGGGAAAGGTCCTGGGTCCCGCCGGATCAAAGCTTTCATACATTACCCTGTTTTGTGAGGTCTGCTTTGTTCGTGACGTCTGTGTGCTGTCTGGTGCCGCCTTCTTCCTGTTGCTGCTTTAGGGTTAGTTGTATTAACTGTATTTTCACACTATCTGTGGTTTTGGGAGGAGTTATCTGTTTCACCTCTCCCGCCACCATCTTGAATCTCCACCAAAGAAATATTTTAAAGAAATTTATTTAACTGTACAAAATCTCTTGGTTCTCTTCAAAGATTATTACTGTTTTAGTATTTTTATCAAATGGGTACAAAATTCATTGAAACCATAGGTCAGGAAACTCTGCTTATAGATTTTTTAATTAAGCGTTGTTTTAATTAAGTAGAATTTGGAGTTTTCATAGATGACACAGTTTGTAGCAAGAAAAATCACATCATAAAGGAAATACTTCCAAATTTTTGTTTCATATGTATCTATAGAGTGTTTTTTTCAAAAGTAGCTACTTTTTTCATTATTATAATGCCACCTTGATTTTGAAGGCATATATTAGAAGTTTTCATTTTCAAATAACTGTTATGCAGTATATTACTGCCTTTTTAAAAGTTCAGGAAATGTGGTGTGATAGTCTTTTTGTAAGAAAAAGTAGTATCATCATCCTGTTCAATTACTATCGGTCATGTTTTAGTCCTTTTCATCTTAGTAAATTATTGTTAGTATCCTATTTAAGATAGGGAAATTTGTAGAGCTGTACAACTGTTCACAAATAAACTGCAGTATGTCTCAATATGCTAAAATTGTATACAACATAAGTCATGATTACTGATTCTCAGACTGAATAAAGATGCCAGAGTTAAAATATGTATAGTTATATATATATTGTATATATAGTTATACTATATATATTAAAAATTAGTAAAGCTTAATTTCTTGCCTTTTGTTCTGCATATAAGTATAAATAGAAATTGTACTTTTATCTTCCAACATCCAAGTTATTATCTCAAGTATCCCTTGGATACACACCACCCACTTTGGAGATCACTTCTCTGAGGTATGGGGTGCTATTGCAATGTTTAGAATAAGCTGTTGATATTAACAGATTTTCTTTTTCATATATATTCTGGCAGACCTTTTTGATAATGGATTTGAAGAAGAAAAATACCACTGATGTAACCGTAGAAAGGTATCAATATATCAGTAGCCTAGGTGAGAGATATAGTAGAACTGTAGTAAGTGGCATGGATTTGAGATATTTTTAGGAAGAAAAAATGTTTGGTGCTTGATCTGTATGAAGTTTGAGAGGGCAGGATCAATATTTATATACTTAAGTGACTTTGCATGGATGATGGTCAACATTTAGAGAAATAAGGAATATAACAGAAGAGATTTGATTTCATAATTTATATTTCATATTCCTTTTTTTCATAAGAACTATTTTATAATTAGGCCAGTTTCGTTTATGTTCACATTCTCTGTGTTTTAAAATTGACTATTAATATAGTTCTAAAGAAACCATATTGTAATGTTTTCCTTCACCATTATGTTGACATTTTCTCGAACTCAAGATTTTTGAGTGGAATGACTTACATGTATTAAAATTTGTCATCCATTAAAAATGTGGCGTTAATTATTCAACATGATTTGAGTTTACAAAATGACTTTAACAGTAACTGAACAAAGAAATGACTTAGTAAATATTTATGAAAGAGTATGTTTATTGCCCTGTAATATGTTCAATAGAAATAACAGGTTAAAGGAAAAAGGACTCAAAAATGATCACAAGTACTTCATGTCTCCTTCAAAACTTTAACATTACCATGAACATTATAAATGACTGTTTTTCCTTTAGAAACTGATTTGCTATAAAATGATGTATGAAATAATATGTGTTTTGAATGTCCTGTTATAATGATAAAGGTCATATAGTATCATTTACATAATCTCTAGCCAGAAATGAACTCAGTAATATCCTTGGTATAACATATACATTATGTGAGATTTAAAACTCTCATTATTCATGAAAGTTAATTTTACAGTGGGTGTGAATGATCTATCTTATGGCTGGTTTTTTTGATCATTCTATAAAATAATATGGAGCAAAGCCTGCTCAAATAACAGGAAAACCAGTAAAGAGTGATGCATTTGCCTGACTCTCTGTATACTCGATTGGATCTTGATTGATGGCAATCATTTGTCTTTGTCATAAAAAGGAGAAAAATTCAGACATTGAAATAGGAGTGCTATCAAACTTTCAACAATGGCAGAAAGATTCTATTAATGTGGCCTTAGTGTATTAACTGTCTCTGTTAGGAAATGATAAAGAATGTTAATTTTTTTACTTGAGCATATTTAAGTGTAAAATGCATTATTTTGTCTACTGTTGAGATTAAAAGAATACTTTTGATTTATGGTAGACTGGAATTGATGAAAGCAAAAAAGAGGCTTAAAATAATGATGAAAAAGCAAAAAGATCTTAATCCTCCTTCTTACTTTTCTCAATGAAATAATAAAAATCTAGTATAGTGTCATGAAATTCTTGCTGCTGCATATCAACTTATATTGGACCTTGAAAGGTTGTCTTCAAAGAGGGTTGAAGTAAAAGAGGAAACATATTTTTAACTGATTGCCTTATTCTTTGGAATTCCCTTTTCTTCTGAAATACTAGATCAAAAAGACATTCCAGACAGCGTTATTTATAATTTTTAAAGCTATTAAAAGATCTTGTTATGATTTGGAACTGGAAAGTTAGAATGGAAATGGAATGTTAGAACTGCAGTATATTAAAAGACAGAATTGATAAATAACATTTTGCATCAAGATCAATTCTGACCTTTCATAATTTCTTGCAATAATAAATAAATCCTATATATTACTGTATAAATACTTTATGTATGAGGGCTGGATATACTTTTTATTTAATTTTGAATATTTGCTTTCTTTTAAGTACAGTATTTTAGATTGTTAATTCTAAAGTTATGTTTGAAGGTAATTCAAAATACAAATGATAGTTTTTGTAGGAAATATTTTGAAAGTTAAATAGCATTGTGTTTACATTAATAATGATTTGACCTTTATATAGATTGAAATAAGGCTTGTTATATCTCATTTATTGTAGAATTTTCTTTGTTAAAGCACTTTGGAATGTTGTATTAAAGTTTTATTATATATATATATCTATTGATTTATTTTCAGCACACAGTCATTATGCTGGAATGGGACCAGTATTGCTGAGCTACCCCAAATGATTTGTATCTAGCTTTAAGTTTTTTTAGACAGATTCGTTTTTTAAGGCTAATGTGAGATGAACATATATTTACATTTTCTTTTCACAAAACTATGTGTTGAAACATTTGCTGCTGATTGTTTTGATAAATGAAAAATAATTATATATTTTAAGTTAACAATATAATTTTTGCCATTTTGACATATGTGTGGTTTAGAAGTTAACTAAAACCTTTAAAAACAAAATTATTATAACTATAATATTTTTAAAAAGTGAGTTTTATTATCTATCTATTCAAATCAAACGTTTGTCAGTCTCAAATTACATGAATTTAAATTTTTTGAAATTCTGAGTTTGGGTTTTCATGCTTTCTAATGCTAATCCAATTCTAAATTTTCAAACAAAAACAATTTAAGCTCTTGTCTAATATGGGGCAATGAAATGCTGACTTGTTAAAAATGGCTTTGTTGGTTGTTTCTTAGGAGTATTTCTTTGCATGTGTGTTTTGTTGCTAAAGTCTTGTGCCATTATTCTCTGAAAACTGGCTTATATGGGATAGAAACCCCATACATAGAAACTATAGTTTTTAAAATATTTTTTTGGTATCTGTTACAACAAAGAATAAACGTTAATGGTGTGCAATACTGAAAACGTACCCCTAGAGTGTAATGGTGATTTCAAAATTTTCAGTGGATAGGATTTCATGTAATTAACACTGGCATTGACAAACACATAATTAAAAACCTCTTAAGGTATTTATTCAAGAACAAGCTATTTATAGTAGACTCATAGACACTGAGAAGTGACTAGTGGTTACCATGGGGGAGGGGTTGGAGTGGGTAGGTGGGGAGGGTGAGGGAGATAAAGACCTGCAAAAATTCTCAGTCATAATTTGGTTACAGGAATGATAGTACAGCATGAAGAATATACCCAGTGGTTCTGTAACACATATTCCTATGTTGACAGACAGTAGTTGGGGTGAGGATTTCATAATGTGGGAAACTGTTGAACCAGTGTTGTATATTTGAAACCCATATAAGATTGTATATCAACTATACTTCAATGAAAAAAAGAACAAGCTTTTAAAAATTGTTTTTGGTAAACATGGTTCCTCATATGGGATCTGAAATTTGGGGAAGGTTAACTTCATATCCTTGTAGGCATGGTATGTGGATTAACTTTTATTTGAAGCAATGTTTAGATGTTACATGTATATACCAATTCTGAGGGGGTTCATCCAGCGATTTTGGATTCAAATGGATCCTTGGACATCATGTAGTCCAGTTCAATTCACACCATAGACTGAGAAAATTAAGACCAAGAAAAGGTGTTAAATACCCAAGTTTTCCCAGCTTCTCAGTATATTAGAAATAAAAAATGAATATATAGCATTCATACAGGTTCTTTCAGTGACTCAATTGGTTGTGATCCTCGCTATACATTAGAATCACATGGAAAGCTTTGAAAAAAATATATTGCTACCAGGGTCCCAATGCAAGACATAGTCATTTGGTGTGAGTATTTTTAATAGTTTCCCAGGTAAATATAATGCTAAGCAAGTTTGGGAACAACTGAGTTAAATTATAGTATCTCTTTTATGGTGCCCAAAATACTTTTTGATAAGTGAAATGGGCTTTTAAGTTCTATTAAGATCCTGAACAAAGCTGCATATATTGTTTTCCAAGTAATTTAATATGATAACATGCTGATTTTTTTGTTATTGTCTAAAATTGTTGTTTTTTGATCATTTGATATGTAATTCTGATTATGTTCTGAAAAAGCTTTAAAGGTACGGCTTTTTAAAAGGACTTTTTAAGCAGAAAAGTAACACCATAACTAGAAGTAAGATAATTATAAAAGGATAGAAATTTAACTGGTAAAAGCAAACATGTAGTAAAGATCAGTCAGTTTTAAAGCTAGTATGGAAGTTAGAAGAAAAACAGTAAAGCTAATTATATCTAAAAAGTTAGTTAAGGAACAAAAAGATATGAAATGTGATGTCAAATAGATAAAATGTTGGAGGGGGTTAAGTAAAAAGTTAGTGCTTTTACAATGTGTTTGAACTTAAGTGACCATAAGCTTAATATAGGCTGCTAAATACATAGGTGTTATATATGTGCCTGTTGGTGACCAAAAACCTTCAACAGATACACAAAAAATAAAGTGAAAGGCATCTAAGCATTTCACTAGAGAATCATCAAGTCATGAGGGAACAGAGCCAGAAAAGAATAAAGGAACAGAGAAGAGCTACAAAAACAGTGAGAAGACAATTAACAAAATGGCGGTAAGTACACACCTATCAATAATTACTTTAAATGTAAATGGACTAAATGCTCCAATCAAAAGACATAGGGTGGCTGAATGACTCAAAAAATAAGACCCATCTATATGCTCTCTACAAGAGACTCACTTCAGACCTAAAGATACATACAGACTGAAAGCAAAGGGATGTTGAAGTATATCCCATGTAAATAGAATTGAAAAAAAAAAGGGTGGGCTAGCTATATTTAGAGAAAATAGACTTTAAAACAGAGTATAACAAGAGACAAAGGCATTACTTAGTGAAAAAGGTATCAACCCAGCAAGAGAACATAACAATTATAAATATCTATGCACCCAACATTGGAACACCTAAATATATAATGCAAATATTAACGAATAAAATGGGAGAAATTAACAATAATACAGTAATGGTAGGGGACTTTATAACACTTGACTTAAAACAATGGATAGATTATCCAAGCAGAAAATCAATTAACAGTGACTTTGAGATACACATTAGACCAAATGTACTTAAAAGATAAATACAAAATGTTCCATCTAAAAACAGAAGAATACACATTCTTTTCAAGTGCTCTTGGAACATTCTACAGGTTAGAATCACATGTTAGGCCATAAAACAAATCTCAATAAATTTAAAAATATTGAAATCATATCAAGCATCTTTTCCAACCACAATGGTATGAAACTAGAAATCAATTAAAAGAAAACTGGAAAAAAACACAAACATATGGATGGTAAACAAAATGCTACTAAACAACCAATGAGTCAGTGCAGAAAATCAGAGCGGAGATCAAAAATACCTGGATACAAATGAAAATGTGAACACTATGGTTCAAAATCTTTGGGATGCAACAAAAGCAGTTCTAAGAGGGCAGTTTATAAGGATCAGGCCTACATCAAGAAACAAGAAAAATCTCAAACAATCTGATCTTATGCCTAGAGGACCTAGAAAAAGAACAAACAAAGCCCAAGGTTAGAAGAAAGAAGGAATAATAAAGATGAAAGTGGAAATAAACAAAGTAGAAACTAAAAAACAAAAAAGAGCAATGAAACTAAAATCTGGTTTTTCAAAAGGATAAAATTGATATATGTTTAGCTAGATTTTATCGAGAGAAAAATAAGACTCAAAATCAGAAAATGAAAGAGAAGTTACAACCAACAGCACAGAACTACAAAAGATTATATGAGATTACTACAAACAATTATATGACAACAAATTGTACAACCTAGGAAAAATGGGTAAATTCTTAGAAACAAAGTCTTGAAAGACTGAATTGGGAGGAAATAGAAAAAACCTGAAAAATCAGTTACTAGTAAGGAGATTAAATCGGTAACTGGAAACCTCCTAACAAAAGGCCAGGACCAGATAGCTTCACAGGTGAATTCCCCAAACATTAAAGAAGAGTTAATGCCTATCCTCACAAACTATTCCAAAAAATAAAAGAAGAAGAAATGCTCCCAAATTCATTTTACGAGGCTATTACTGTTTTACCAAAACCAGTCAAAGATGCTACAAAAAGGAAAATTACAGACCAATGTCCCTGATAAACATAGATGCAAAAATCTTCAACAAAATATTAGCAAACCAATTCAACAATACATGGAAAGGATCATTCACCATGATCAAGTGGGATTTATTCCAGGAATGCCAAGATGGCTCCACGTGCTCTGATCCAATCAGTGTGATACACTACATTAACAAAATGAATGAAATAAATCATGGTCATCCCAATAGATGCTGAAAAGGCATTTGGCAAAATTCAACATCCATTCATGATAAAAACTCTCTTAACAAAGTGGGTATAGAGGGAACATACCTAAACATAATAAAGGCCATATTTGAGAAAACCACAGCTCACATCATACTTGATAGTGAAAAGTTGAAAGTTTTTCTTCTAAGATCAGGAACAAGACAGAGATGTCCATTCTTGCCACTTTTATTCAACATGGTAGTGGAAGTCTTAGCCACAGCATTAGAAAAGAGAAAGAAAGAAAAGGCATTTAAATTGGTAAGGAAGAAGTAAAATTGTCACTATTTGCAGATGACATGATAGTATATACAGAAAAATTCTGAAGACTTCACAGAAAAACTGTTAGAACTAATAATTCAGTATAGTTGCAGGAAAAAAATTAATAAACAGAAATTGGGTGCATTTCTATGCACTATTAATGAACTAGCTGAAAGAGAAGAAAACAATGTCATAGAAGAAGTAGGGGGAGTGGATATGTGAAATCATCCTGAAGATTGTCTTAGGTGCCCAGTTTCTACCCATTGCTTGAATTTGTTTCCTTTAGACTGCAGCTCTGCCAGTTTCTTCCTCAGAGTATTCTGTATTTGTCTGGGATTTGATTATATCAGCTTTGAACCTATCAGCTTTCTGTCTTTTAGGAATTCCTCATAATTTCTGCTTTATTGATTATATACTTATTTCCATGTGCTAAGTGTACTGAGGCCCATATTTTTAGCTATAGTATTCAAAACAATGACCATTGCGTTATAAAACTAGGTATTGAATTTCTTGAACTTGTTACCTCTTCCTTCAACTTCAGTGTCCTTCTAGCCCATGGCATTCAACATGGTGAATAAAATAAGCATGCTGCCATGTCCTTCCCAGTATGATTTCCAAAGTGTAATTTATCCTTATTTATTCATTCATAGTGTGGCCTACAGTCATAGGTGACTAGGAGAATAAGAATCCACCCAAATGTGCTTGTTTTTTATCTAGGGGTGTTTCCATCTATGCCAGACCTTGTTTACATTGGTTGAAAGGGTGCAGCATTTCCCTCAATAAAAGCTAAGACTTAAGAACTGCACGAATAGATGCATTTTATTGCTTTCTGTCCTCCCTACTCCCAAGATAAATACATGATAATAAAGAAGTAAAAGAATTAATTCCACAAATTCCCTTGCCCTTAAACAATATGAGGAACTGGAAGTAAGATTATGAAAATACATATAAAGAGGTGTATGGAATACTCAATGCATAGGATTTTCTTTAAAGTAGAATAACAAAATAATAGCATTTTGAAGGTGATAGAGACTTACAGATTATTAAATTCAACTCTATACTTTTAAGAAGAGGAGACAACTGAGGCCAAAATAGGTTAAATGGGTTTGGTTGGGGTCCAACAGCTAATTAATTATGAAGTCAGACACCCGGACCTGGATACTCTTTCTCCTCATCTGTTATTGTTTTTCACACATCTTGCTTTTACAGTCCTATTACATAGTGACATAATTAAGCTTTTTTTTTAATGTGGAAACACAGCCTAGAATATACAAAATGTATTTAGGAATAAAGAAAAAGTAACTAGAAAGCCCAGTTTTTCAGAATAGAAATTCAAAAGGTTAAAAAAATTAACTTTTAATGATAGAAGAGATTAGGTATAAGAAGAGCATCTGAATCACCATTAGGTACTATCTTTCAAAGCAACTGTTTGGAGATCACTTATGGCAGTAATTTTTATTTTCTTGCAATGTTTTTTCAACTGCTTTTACTATGAGTTGTTTTTCTTAAAACAAAAAACAAACAAACAAAACCTTTGCCTTCTTTATCCTTTATTCCATTATATTTTTCCCCAGAGTAGGGAAAGAAGTTGGGAAGGAGCCAAAACATATGAGATATTGTATTGAGCTATTTTTACTTAACCAAAGAAAAGCGAAACAAATATTTTTTAAAAATGTATATAATATCTTAGTTACTTTAAGTCTGATGTAATTCTTTGATATATTAATGAAAACCTGTTTTTAATGTATTTAAAAATATGTCAGTATATCTTTTAGTAAATCACCTTTTACATAAATAGGTATGCAATAAGATTTAGTTAAATTGGATTAAATAGGAATTGTGTTCATTGGTAGTATAGTACAAGTTATCTGATATGTGCTATATTGTATAAAATTGAGGCTTCTTTAAAAACTTTTTTTTGGTCATGGAAGAGTTACCTTTCTTCCTTGATTTTGGGAACAATATCATTTTAGCTTTGAATATTTTAACTATTTTAGATCTAGAGAAGAATGATTAGTAAAAAGAAATTACATATTTATTTTATCTTTTTGGTGGGCTTTTAAAATTGTATACTAGATGCTAGCCATTGCACTAGAAGCTGAGGATTCATATAAAATGAAAAAAAAAAAAAAGAACCTGCCCTTAAGGCTAATGGTATTGCCCATGTACATAGTTAAATACAACCTGCTATTACAATCTTAAAAATATGAATAATAAAATTAAATTTGAATATGTATAGCAGTAAGTAATAGACTCATTGACAGTTAAAATGTATAGAATTTGAAATATAAACATTCCCAAATACATAGGTATGACTTGTTGGGCTAAAACATGGAAATATCTTACACTTAGGAATAAGTATTTATTATAAACCCTCAGTGTGAGAATCTGAAGACTCTCCAAATTATTTCTAAATAATTTGGAGTTAAACATGTGTTAAGCTTTGCTATACTTGATAAAGATCTCTTTCATACCCCCTGAGAATGATTCAAATCTTCACGGAGAGGAAAAAAAAAAAACCACATCAGCTTCCAATTGGCAAAATACAGTTTTTAGAAACTCAAGTCTTTTTCCCAATGGATTTTCAAACTGAAGAACATATGGACTCTATCTGCTGAGTAAAATACTTTCATTTTGCTTTTGAATTACTTTTAAGACTTCACCCTGATATGAGAAGTGCAAAATGAAACCATAAGGGTTTAAACAACATCTACCTCTCCCTGATTCTTTTCTTTTTAATCTTGTGGTGATAATAGCCTCATAAAATTTAGAAATAATGCTTTCTCTTTTAAAATGCAGTGCATATTTTTTTAAGTACAGTTGCATTTATCTTTCCAGGAGATGAAAACATATGAGTTATTTTTGGTATTAATCTCTAATATGTTTATTTTATTGATTTTGGTGGATTTTAGGTAGATATTTAACTGTCTTTTTATTTAAACTGCTGGTTAGGGATATATACCATTTTTGCTGTGAATTTACTACATAATGGGAATAAACAGTATTTTTAACACTTCTACCACCAAAGAAAATGTTATAGCAGACTAAGAAGTTACTTTTATTTGCAGTAAAACTAAAAAGTTGAGTAGGACATAACAAAAGAAGCTTAATCAGCATAGTTTATTGCTATTTGAGAAGAAAAGGACTGAAAAGATAGTCTGTTCTTAAGAAAATACAACGAATTTCTTTCATACAGATTTATTTTAAACTTGGAGGTTTATAGCTTTTAACTTTCTTTTTTCTAAATTAGTCTTTTTCTAAAATATTAGGAATTGAAGTGAAGAACCACAATTCAAACAACTTAAGTTTTCCTATTTCCTAGTGTAAACAATATTGGGTTAATCTCTTGAACTCTTTGGAATATTTTTACTTTCACTTATTTATTTTGTTAGGCTGCATAATCCTCATTGACTAAAATATGACTTTTTCTGTGGCAAGATCTCTTTTGGGACAGGTGGTCATTGAGACAGAAAAGGGTGGAAATGATAGGAGAAAGTTTGCTTCTTTTTTTCCCCCATGCTATATTCCTAGTCCAACACATATACCTAATGAGTGAAGTAAAATAATGAAAAGTTAACTTTTAACTAAAGTAGTTTGCAAAAGCTGATTATGTGGGTATAAAGGCAATAATATAAATTCTCAGTGGAGAAACTCTCGGCATTGCATTTTAATGTGGTTAAGACATAAGTTTTAGTGGCTATAGCAAAGAACTTTTAGAACAAAATGGATGTGTAGCCTATATGACTACCCTGTACCCCAGTTAGAATGTATGAAAGCTCTGACAAAGACATCAAATTGTCTGATTTCGTAGTGCTTTTTGTTACTCTCTCTATATATGCAGAAGTATGCTTTTCTTCCGTTTATAGCCTTCCTTCTCAATCTATATTAATAGTGTAATTATATAGGATTCAGTATTTTATTAAAACTTGATTCTTTGTGGATTTCTTTTTTAGATAGTCCCTATTTTAGTTATTGAAATTAATATAGATAGTAATGTTGCTAATTAGAGCTGTTTTAGCTCCCATTAATTAATTTTGAAAGACCATTATCTCCTAGTTTTTCTTTTCCTATTTAAAACTGAATATTGATATACTTCATTATCAATATTTGAAGTTTGAGCCCTAGTTAATAAAGCTTGCTGGCACAATACACTAAAATCCTTGCCTCTGCAAATTAATGAGTTAAACCTGAATGGACCTTTAGATGTGTATGAGCCTTTGTGACTGTGACCTTTTGTCTTTTCCGATCTAAGTTTACCCATACCAAGGGTACACTATGATGTGTCCAGGCCTAATAGAATCTTCTTACATTGTAGAACTCGATGACATTTATACTGTTGTCATTTGGTAGGACTATTTGCATTCATAGTGTTTTCCCTCCATATGTTTGTAATGTACTATGTCCAGTGTAGAATATAAATGGCTCCCTTACTATGCTTGAAGAACTTTGAAAGATTTGTTCCTAGTTGCTGAGTTTGTCTTCTCTTGAACTCACTTCACTCATTTTGTCTCACCATTCCACTGAAACTATTCTTTTCAAGGTCACAAGTTAGGTCCATGTTGCTAAATTGATAGTCAATACTCAGTCTTCATCTTCCTTGACTTGCTGATACCTTTGATATGCCTCTTCCTTGAAATACTTTTCCATTTGGACACCACATTCTTCTGATTTTCCTCCTACCTTCTCAAAATTCCTTGCTGGTTTCTCCTGATCTTTTCTACTTCATTATTATTGAGGTTACTCAAGCTTTAGTCTCTGGTGTACTCCTTTTCTCTTTTCTCTTTTCTTCTTTGTCTCTGCTCACTTTTTTTAAGGTCTCAACCAGACCACATGCATATTATATAAACATGATTTATTGATGACTCCCACATTATATATCCTGTCAGGTCCTTTCCTTTGAACTCCATACTCACATATTCACTGTGTCTTCAACATCTCTATTTGGATGTCTGTATTGCTTGTGGTGATATTAAGCTGCTTTAATAGGTAAATCCTAAGAGCCCATTCAGTGACTAACCATAACAGAACTTTCTTTTTCATAGAAAGTACAAAATAGATGTTTCTGATATCTGATGTATTATATCATAGCTCCATTATCTTTAGTTCTTGACTTCCAAGATTGCCAAGTTCATCTGCACCAAGCCTGTGGAAGGAGCTTAGACAATTATGTATAGAAGTTTTATATGCCATGTTTGGGAGTGGCTTGGATCACTTTTCACATTTCACTGGTTAAAGCTCAGTCTTACGGCCACATTTAACTGCAAAGGAGATTGGGTAATGTGGTCTAGATGTACATCTAGGTAGAAGAGGAAAATTGGTTTTGTGAATAGCTAGTCCTTTTCTGCCACAGACTTCTCATAGTCACCTCAAACACAACATGTTCAAAACCAAAGATCTGACCTTCTTTATCAAACCTATTCTTCTCACATTCTGTTATACCTTTGTTAATGTCAGTTCTAAGAGTTTCTCAGATCAAAATCCTTATAATATCATTGCCTCCTCTCTTCTGATTCCCCATGTGATCCATCAGCAAGTCCTTTTGGCTCAACCTTCAAAATATATCCAGAATTCATTGACTTTTCACCACTTCTGTTGTTGCCATTTATTCCCAGACATCATCATCTTCTGGATTATTGCAAAAGTCTATAAGCTGGACTTCCTGCTTCTAGTATCATCTTCCCACCCATATGTAGGCTCTTGCAGCAACCAGAAGGATCACATTAAAACATGGCAGATTATTACTTCTCTGCTTAAAATACTGTAATGTCTTCCTTAATCCTTTTAGTAACTGTTTGATCTCTACTTATCCTGTAACTCTTCATCCATCCAAAATGGCCCCCTTGCTGTTCGTGGTCTCACCAAATTTGCCTCAGGGCATTTGGATTTACTGTTGTCTGTGCCTGAAATTCTCTTCCAAGACATTTGTATCATTGATGATTTCATCTTCTTCAGGTCTTTGCTCAAATACTTCTCATAGACTCCTTCCCTAATCATCTTACTTCAGATATAAACATGTCCCCTACTCCCTCCCTGGTATTTTCTCTTCCTCTTTCACGTTCTGTTTTCCTCTCTGGTACTCTGAGTCCTTAACTGCAACTCCCTTCAAAGACAGCAGTGCACTGGTTTCACACCAAATCTGGTTTGTGTAGTAGGGAGCTTTTCTCCATGATGCCTGGCAGGTAAAGTCTTTACAGTTGTCTGCAGTCAGGCCTGAAAAAAAATCACAAGTTTTTAAACAGGTGCAAACTTCTCAGCTGATTCTCCATGATCTGGCCCCTGCCTAGTTCTGTAGCCTCTTCTCTGGCCACTCTGCCTTATACTCTAAAAATTCTGGAAACCCTTAACTTCAGGGTATACTCAATTGTTCCTTATTTATTTGGCTTTACTAATACTATTCCCCTCAGAAAGAATTCTTTTCCTTATTTTCCTGGTTAACATCTGTTATTTAACTCTGTGACCCAATATATGTGTTACTGCCTTCAAGGAAGGCGTATGTTACTTTGGATAATGTCCTGCACTGTTCCCAAGGAATATTTTGCATATATTATAGTTGTCTCTTTATATATCTTTCTTCCACTGGACTTTGTGTTTCTTGAGGATGATGAATGTCTTTATTGTTGAATGACTCTGTAAATCTCAGTTGCCTGGCATACCTTGTGCACTGTCAGTGCTCAGTTAGTGTTTCTTGATTTAATGAATAAGTGAGAGAATGAGTGAAATATTAGCTCATTAGTTTATCATCCCTAGTCTTTTATGATGTGGCCATGCCCCAACCATTCTTTTATACATCATTTCCTAGTAGGACCAACCAGATAAGACCGCTTCCAATTGTTCTGACCTCTATAGTTTTGCTTATGCTCTCTGAAAAGTCTACAATGTCATCTTCTTTCTTTGTATCAGTTGAAACTTGAGCCCTTTATAAGGATCTTTCTCAAAAATCTCTTGTTCCTTAAAGCATTTCCTGATTTCTTTAAAACATGTGTGATCACTTACTCCTTTTTTTGAGTTTCCGAAGCTCTGGATTTTTACTTTGCTCATGGTATGGATGTTATGCCATATAATTGTTTGCTTTTTTTTTTATCTCACTTAGTAGATTATAAATACGTTGAGATTAGAGACTATGTTTTCCTCATTTTAGTATTCCTTATAGCACCTTAACCAGTACTTTCTAATTAGTAACGGACACTCAAAAAAAATTTGTGAAAGGATATAATTAAACCAAAGCAGAAAAACTGAATGCCAGAAAAAATGAAATGAGTAAAGAGAGGAAAATAAATCACTTCAGAATGTGAATAATTGCTTCAAAATTGAAAGTACTAGAAAGTTTCTAGGAGATGACAGCAACTATTGAAAGAACTGGCTTCCAACTGTCATAAAAACCTAGTAAGTGTAACATAATAAGCCTGTTCTCCCCTGTGGATAAGGAGCACATACTTTTTTGTTAATTTATCTAGCTTGCAAAGTACAGTATATATATTTTTTCTTTTATGCCAGTTAATATCAGTTATTTACTTTCACCAGTATATTCCTGAGAGTTCTGGGTGAAAGGCAGAAAGTGTTGGATTATCCAAGGTACTGCTGCATTTAAGCCTTTAAATTATCTATTGAAAGATAAAAATGTTGTACTTTGGAGGCTGATATTTCTATTTTTTTCTTCTCTCTTTGTAACTTAGTCTTAAGAACAAGGACAGAAATGTGATACAGAGCCTGAGTTTGAGAGAAATGGAGGTCCCAAATGCCAAAGTAGTGGTTCTTGGCTATGTGACTACTTTCTGTATATGTTTATAAACCATGTAATTTCCACATTGGGGCAAATGATGGGCTCTAATAGAAACACTCAGTGAATATTAATAGCTTCCAGGCATTTTGGTTACAAATGCTGACCTGCAGTATGCAGTACTTAGTAGTTACCTTAGTTTTATTTATATGTAAAAAAACAACAGATCATTATATACTTCCTTCTCCCCACCCCCAGTCTAGTCCTGCTACTTCAGTTTTGGGTGGTGATAATGGTGTAAAAATGATGTATTTTGTAATTTTTCTTTATTAGAATGTGTGCTAATAGTTTTTCATGTAATTTATTTAAAATGTTTGGTACCATTCAGATGTGTCATTTTATAGAAGAGATGTTTGAACTCAAACCAATATAATAAACTGTGATAATGAACATAATAATGAACATACTAATGTGTCTGCTGTGAACATCTTAGCCAAAGTCATATGGAAGTAGTATTACCAAAGTCTTTTCGTAATAGTAATAGATTTGAGATCTAACTGTTTTTTCAAGCTAAATGATTTATGAGCCTCAGTTCTTCACCTGTTAAATTGGAATTATATTCCTAATTTACAGGATTTTGAGAATTAAGTGATATCACATGTGAAATAGTGGAGCATCTGATACATTATGGGCAATCAGTAAATTTTAGTTCCCATTGATTTTCCAAGAGCATAAGGTAATATATTTCCCAAAAGAAGGAGGTCCTGTCTTCGTAAGGCTTCAGATCATTCTTCACATACATTGGCCAGCCCTTTAATTATTAATGCAGTGATCCTATACTTTGGACAGTCTTCAAATACAGTATAAGCTTTCATTTTAGGCATGTTTTAATATGAATTTGAAGCTCTTACAGCATTAAATAAAAAGAACAGATACACTGATTAAACAGATAATATTGATTAATTCATTGGGAACCCAAGTTATCCTCAATATAAGTGACTTGGGAAGCAGGGTAGATTTGTTTTCCCAATGAATCAGTGTCTAATAAAGCCTGTATTTAATTATTTACCTTATTGAGACCCAGAAAGATCATGGGCTTATCATTCCTACCCATCCCAGTTATTCTCACATTTTCATTAACCTTCCTTACTTGGCCTGCCATTCAAATCATCCCAAATCTCCAGTGAATTTAGCCACTTAATTCCTTTTACTCTTGTTCTTAAGTTGCTGGGTGTAGCTGGGGGTGAGGATGGGATCACACTTGTACAGATTGGTGACATTCTAGATGAATGATTTCCAATCTCAGCGAGACCTTCATAACTATTTAGTCATCCTTAATCCTTTAATCAGCTTTCTTTCATATTCCTCAAGGCCACTCTTCTAAATTTATTCCTCTATTCTATTCTTGAGTCAAAAACCTGTTATTTAATAGAGCATATGGAAATAATGAAGCCAAAATCAGGCCCTCAGTTTTTCTTCTCTTCAACCCTAAACTCATTTGTTAAAATTCAAAACCTGCCACCCTTCCATCTCACCACAGCAAAGGAGGTGACTCTGCTTGCAAGGTCCTCCCACTGTCTTTTCATACCATCATACCTCTTCTTTCTTCCTAAAGTCCTGCACCTGCCCTGCTTCCCCATACCATCTTCAGTCTCTTCTATTTCTTTGAATTTTGATTTCTCTATTTACTTAGGTCTATTGTTTACCCTCTTTAAACTACCACCCTATCTCCCTAATTACTTTGTCAAAAACTTTTAAAAGGAAGTCAATTTAACTGTTCTCCACCAAAACATGAGTTCATTACTGTCTAGTTTTCCTTTCACAACTGTAATCAAATTGCTAATGGTATCACCAGTAATCTTTCTGTAAGATGGTTTCAAAGGCAGGTAGTATAAAACCTGGCTCTAACTGAAGTGTAAGTCTTCACCTGATTAAATTGTGAAAAAGTGTATTGTCTTTCATAAGTGCAGGTGTGTAAAGGCTGGGGGCAGGTCTTTGGCTTCATTTTTCTGCAGTTCTTTCAGTTTTATATCCCTGGGTGTGTAAAGTTTTCCCCAGTCTGTCTTCTTCATGGTTGTGTTATAGCTGCCAGGGGCTGTTAGAGGGCATTTTAATCAGGCTTTTTGTTTGAAGTCATTGGTGATACCACTTTAAGCACATGCTTTATCAAAGTAAATGGCATCTGGAATTATCCAAACACTTAAATCCATTATTAATTGAAATTAAAACCTTATATTTACATAGCATTTTATTGTTGTTGAAGTAGTTTCATATACTCCCATTTCATTTTATTCCTCGTAGCAGCCCTGTGAGGTAAGCTGAATAAGTCACGTTATTATCTGTAAGGCAATGGAGGCCCAAAGAAGGAAAATGATTTATGTAGAGATAGATGATAGATTTTAGTATATGGTAAGTGAGCTAAGGTGATTCATTTTCAATACTTTAAGAGAAATGAAGCCAAAATATTTTATATTATCCAGAAATTGTAAAGACCAGTGGTTTCTTAATAAAAATTATTCTAAAACTTAAGCTGTTATGTATCTTATATTATGAACTAATTACAAATTTGATTTTAAAGAGAGTCTTAAATGATAAATAAGACTCAGTTCTTTGGTATCTTAGAAATGGAACTGTTAAAAAAAAACATTCTTATATCCTTTGGCTCTCCAAAAAGTGCCAATACTAATAAAAATGCTTTTTACCAATTACATACAATTTGACTTCTTTTAAAATTGATCCAAACTTAAGTTCCACACCAAAGTAAATACCTTCGCCTCCTTTCTGTCCTGTATCTGTGAAATTCTCATCATGTCCACTCCCAAGGAAGGGAGAATGGGGAATGACTTATAATGGGTATGAGATTTCTTTTAGGGGAAGGAAACATATTCTAAAATTTATTATGGTGATGGTTGTAAAACTTTGTAAGTATACTAAAAACCCATTGAGTTGTACAATTTATTTATTTATTTATATTTTTAATAATTTATTTTATTATCATTAATTTACAATTACATGTGCAATATTACGCTTATTAAACTACCCCTTCATCAGGTCCCCCCCACCAACCCCATTACAGTCACTGTCCATCAGTGTAGTGAGATGCTATAGAATCACTACTTGTCTTCTCTGAGTTGTACTGCCCTCCCCGTGCCCCCCCAACATTACATCTGCTAATCGTAATGCCCCTTTTCCCCTCTTATCCCTCCCTTCCCGCCCATTTTCCCCAGTCCCTTTCCCTTTGGTAACTATTAGTCCGTTCTTGGGTTCTGTGAGTCTGCTGCTGTTTTGTTCCTTCAGTATTTTTCTTTGTTCTTATACTCCACATATGAGTGAAATCATTTGATACTTGTCTTTTTCGGCTTGGCTTATTTCACTGAGCATAATACCCTCTAGCTCCATCCATGTTGTTGCAAATGGTAGGATTTGTTTTCTTCTTATGGCTGAATAATATTCCATTGTGTATATGTACCACATCTTCTTTATCCATTCATCTACTGATGGACACTTAGGTTGCTTCCATTTCTTGGCTATTGTAAATAGTGCTGCAATAAACATAGGGGGGCATCTGTCCTTTTCAAATTGGGCTGCTGCATTCTTAGGGTAAATTCCTAGGAGTGGGATTCCTGGGTCAAATGGTATTTCTATTTTCAGTTTTTTGAGGAACCTCCATACTGCTTTCCACAATGGTTGAACTAATTTGTAGTCCCACCAGCAGTGTAGGAGGGTTCCCCTTTCTCCACATCCTCGCCAACATTTGTTGCTGTTTGTGTTTTGGATGTTGGCCATCCTCACTGGTGTGATGTGATATCTCATTGTGGTTTTAATCTGCATTTCTCTGATGATTAGCGATGTGGAGCATCTTTTCATGTGCCTGTTGGCCATCTGAATTTCTTCTTTGGAGAAGTGTCTATTCATGTCCTCTGCCCATTTCTTAATTGGATTATTTGCTTTCTGTTTGTTACGGTGCATGAGTTCTTTATATATTTTGGATGTCAACCCTTTATCAGATACGTTTTTTATCAATATATTCTCCCATACTGTAGGATGTCTTTTTGTTCTACTGATGGTGTCCTTTGCTGTACAGAAGCTTTTCAGCTTGATATAGTCCCACTTGTTCATTTTTGCTTTTGTTTCCCTTGCCCGGGGAGATATGTTCATGAAGAAGTTGCTCATGTTTATGTCCAAGAGATTTTTGCCTATGTTTTTTTCTAAGAGTTTTATGGTTTCATGACTTACATTCAGGTCTTTGATCCACCTTGAGTTTACCTTTGTGTATGGGGCTAGACAGTAGTCCAGTTTCATTCTCTTACATGTAGCTGTCCAGTTTTTCCAACACCAGCTGCTGAAGAGGCTGTCATCTCCCCATTGTATATCCAAGGCACTTTTATCAAATATTAATTGACTGTATATGTTTGGGTTAATGTTTGGATTTTCTATTCTGTTCCACTGGTCTGTGGGTCTGTTTTTGTGCCAATACCAAATTGTCTTGATTACTGTGCCTTTGTAGTAGAGCTTGAAGTCAGAGAGTGTAATTCCCCCTGTTTTATTCCTCCTTCTCAGAATTGATTTTGCTATTCGGGGTCTTTTGTGGTTCCATATGAATTTTAGAATTATTTGTTCCAGTTCATTATAGAAAGCTGTTGGTAGTTTGATAGGGATTGCATTGAATCTGTAGATGGTTTTAGGTAGTATAACCATTTTGACAATATTGATTCTTCCTAGCCAAGAGCATGGGATGCATTTCCATTTGTTAGTGTCCTCTTTAATTTCTCTTAGGAGTGTCTTGTAGTTTTCAGAGTACAGGTCTTTCACTTCCTTCGTTAGGTTTATTGCTAGGTATTTTATTCTTTTTGATGCAATTGTGAATGGAATTGTTTTTCTGATTTCTCTTTCTGTTAGTTCATCATTAGTGTATAGGAAAGCAACAGATTTCTGTGTGTTAATTTTGTATCCTGCAACTTTGCTGAATTCAGATATTAGTTCTAGTAGTTTTGGAATGGAATCTTTAGGGTTTTTTATGTACAGTATCATGTCATCTGCAAATAGTGACAATTTGACTTCTTCTTTAGCAATCTGGATGCCTTGTATGTCTTTGTTTTGTCTGATTGCTGTGGCTAGGACCTCCAATACTATGTAGAATAACAGTGGAGAGAGTGGGCATCCCTGTCTTGTTCCCGATCTTAGATGAAAAGCTTTCAGCGTCTCACCGTTAAGTATGGTGTTAGCTGTGGATTTGTCATATATAGCCTTTATGATGTTGAGGTACTTGCCGTCTATACCCATTTTGTTGAGAGTTTTATTCAGGAATGGATGCTGAATTTTGTGAAATGCTTTTTCAGCATCTATGGAGATGATCATGTGGTTTTTGTTCTTTTTTTGATGTGGTGGATGATGTTGATGGATTTTCGAATGTTGTACCATCCTTGCATCCCTGGGATGAATCCCACTTGATCATGGTGTATGATCCTCTTGATGTATTTTTGAATTCGGTTTGCTAATATTTGTTGAGTATTTTTGCATCTACGTTCATCAGGGATATTGGTCTGCAATTTTCTTTTTTGGTGAGGTCTTTGCCCGGTTTTGGTATTAGAGTGATTCTGGCTTCATAGAATGAGTTTGGAAGTATTCCCTCCTCTTCTATTTTTTGGAAAACTTTAAGGAGAATGGGTGTTATTTCTTCTCTATATGTCTGGTAGAATTCAGAGGTGAATCCATCAGGCCCAGGGGTTTTGTTCTTGGGTAGTTTTTTGATTACTAATTCGATTTCCTCACTGGTGATTGGTCTGTTTAGTTTTTCTGTTTCTTGCTTGGTCAGTCTTGGAAGGTTGTATTTTTCTAAAAAGTCCATTTCTTCTATGTTTTCCAGCTTGTTAGCATACAGATTCTCATAATATTCTCTTATGATTCTTTGTATTACTGTTGGGTCCGTCGTGATTTTTCCTTTCTCATTTCTGATTGTGTTTATGTGTGTAGATTCTCTTTTTCTCTTAATGAGTCTCGCTAGGGGTTTATCTATTTTGTTTATTTTTTCAAAGAAGCAGCTCTTGGTTTTATTTATTTTTTCTATTGTTTTATTCTTCTCAATTTTATTTATTTCTTCTCTAATCTTTATTATGTCCCTCCTTCTGGTGATTTTGGGCCTCATGTGTTCTTCTTTTTCCAATTTCCGTAATTTTGTCTTTAGACTATTCATTTGGGAATGTTCTTCCTTCTTTAAATAGGCCTGGATTGCAATGTACTCTCCTCCTAGAACTGCCTTTGCTGCGTCCCACAGAAGTTGTGGTTTTGTGTTGTTGTTGTCATTAGTCTCCATATATTCTTTGATTTCTGTTTTGATTTGGTCGTTAACCCATTGATTAATTAGGAGAGTGTTGTTAAGTCTCCATGTATTTGTGAGCCTAAAATTTATTTCTAGTTTTATACCTTGGTGATCTGAGAAGTTGGTTGGTAGGATTTCAATATTTTTGAAATTACTGAGGTTCTTTTTGTGGCCTAGTATGTGGTCTATTCTGGAAAATGTTCCATGTGCACTTGAGAAGAATGTGTATCCTGTTGCTTTTGGGTGAAGAGTTCTGTAGATGTCTGTTAGGTCCATCTGTTCTAGTGTGTTGTTCAGTGCCTCTGTGTCTTTACTTATTTTCTGTCTGGTTGATCTGTCCACTGAAGTGAGTGGTGTGTTGAGGTCTCCTGAGATGATTGCATTGCTGTCTATTTCCTCCTTTAATTCTGTTAGTATTTGTCTCACATATGCTGGCGCTCCTGTGTTGGGTGCATATATATTTGTAATGGTTAAATCTTCTTGTTGGACTGACCCCTTTATCATTATGTAATGTCCTTCTTTATCTTTTGCTACTTTCTTCGTTTTGAAGTCTATTTTGTCTGATACAAGTACTGCAACACTTGCTTTTTTCTCTTTGTTGTTTGCATGAAATAACGTTTTCCATCCCTTCACTGTTAGTCTGTGCATATCTTTGGATTTGAGGTGAGTTTCTTGTAGGCAGCATATAGATGGGTCTTGTTTTTTTATCCATTCTGTTACTCTGTGTCTTTTGATTGGTGCATTCAGTCCATTTACATTTAGGGTGATTATGGATAGGTATGTACTTATTGCCATTGCTGGCTTTACATTCGTGGTTTCCAAGGGTTCAAGGGTTGCTTCTTTACTATCTAACAATCTACCTTAACTTTCTTGTTAAGTTATTGTAAACACAGTCTGATGTTTCTTTATTTCTCTCCCTTCTTATTCCTCCTCATCCATTCTTTCTATACTATGTGTTTTATTCTTTGCCTTTAGTTGGTTTTTGGATGGTCTGCTTTCTTTGCTATGATTTTTTTTTTCTCTGGTGACATCTTTTTAGCCTTAGGTGTGTTTCCCTCTAGAGCAGTCCATTTAAGATATCCTGTAGTGGTGGTTTATGAGACGCAAACTCTCTCCACTTTCGTTTGTCTGGAAATTGTTTAATCCCTCCATCATATTTAAATGGTAATCGTGCTGGATACAATATTCTTGGTTCGAGGCCCTTCTGTTTCATAACGTTAAATATATCATGCCATTCTCTTCTGGCCTGTAAGGTTTCTGTTGAGAAGTCTGATGATAGTGTGATGGGTTTTCCTTTGTAGGTGATCTTTTTTCTCTCTCTAGTTGCCTTTAATACCGTGTCTTTATCTTTGATCTTTGCCATGTTAATTATTATGTGTCTTGGTGTTGTCTTCCTTGGGTCCCTTGTGTTGGGAGATCTATGAGCTTCGGTGGACTGCGAGACTACTTCCTTCCCCAGTGAGGGAAAGTTTTCAGCAATTATTTCTTTAAAGACACTTTCTATCCCTTTTTCTCTCTCTTCTTCCTCTGGTACTCCTATAATGCGAATATTGTTACGTTTGGATTGGTCACACAGTTCTCTTAATATTCTTTCATTCCTAGAAATCCTTTTATCTCTCTCTGCCTCAACTGCTCTGTACTCCTGTTCTCTGTTTTCTATTCCATTAACAGTCTCTCGCATTTCACCATTCTGCTGTTAAGCCCGTCGATCGCTTGTCTGATTTCTGTATTGTCTTTCCTCAGTTCCCTCACTTCCTCCCTCAGCTCTTGCACATTTCTCTGTAGGTCCATCAGCATGGTTATGACTTTTATTCTGAATTCTTTTTCAGGGAAGCTGTGCATTTCCATCCCTTCAGACTCCCTCTCTGGGGTTGTCTGGTTGATTTTGGTCTGAACCATATTCCTCTGTCTTTTCATGGCTGTATAATTTGGTCACTGATAGTTGCCACGTATGTCAGCTGGGCTCTTTAAGACTTTAAAAAGAGAAGAAAAAAAAGAGAGAAAAAAAGAAAAAAAAGAAAGAAAGAAAAAAAGAAAAAAAGAAAGAAAAGAAAAAACAAAAACAAAACAAAAAACAAAACAAAACAAAAAAAACAAAAAAATGCCCACCGGACGTAGATTCTGTGGGAATGCTGTAGGTGGCACTATTGCCCCACTATTCCACAGCTGTGACTGTGCCGCTCCGCAGGGCCCTTTATCGCTCTGGCAGGGGTGGGAACGAGTAGGAGGCTGTTGATCTCAGTGAGAAGTGTTAAGTATGGCTACGCTTCCTCAGTCGCCAGCTAAGGCGTCTGAAACTCCCCAGGACTCCCAGCCTGCTGGGCTGAGTGTGCTGGGGCGATCCGGCTCCTCCGCTGGGCTCCTGTCTCTTTAAGACCGCTGAAGAAAGCGCGCACTTTTTTTTTTTCCTTCCCAGGAGCCGGCTCCGAGCACCCTGGCGCGTTCCCCGCTCAGATCCTGCCCCTCTGTCTCTCCAATGTCTGCTGCACTGCGCAATGTGGGTCAGCGCTCCCCGCGCAGATCACCGGGGCTGGCTACTTCGCGGGGTGCACTTCCACTCCCTCCCGGCTCTGAATCCTCTCCTCCTGCCAGTGCGCTGGGGTGGGGGAGGGCTCGTGTCCCGCCGGGTCGCGGCTCCGTATCTTACCCGCCTCTTGGGGTGCCGAGTCCTCTCGGGTGTAGCTGCACGCTGTGCGCTTTCCTGTGTATTCTCGTCTCTCTTTTAGGAATAGATGTATTTTCTGTGTTTTTGTAGATAAATATAGTGTTGGGAGGAGATTTCTGCCACCCTGCTCACACCGCCATCTTCCCGGAAGTGTCTCCACCCTTTTTATCCATGCTATTTCTTCTGCTTGTAATGCCTTTGCCATTTTTCCCAGCAGACTTCAGTTTATTATTTAATTTTTCTTTTAAAAAGTCATACTGTTCATTCTTTCATTACTTTCTAAGTGCCTCCTTTGTTCCTGTTACAGTGCTTGGTCAGTGATTTAGATAGATACAAACCCTTGTCCTCATGGAACTTACAAATTAGATCCTCATTGAAACCTTAATGAAATCCTCAGTCTTCCTATGCAGGGTTAATTAGTACTTTGATCATAGCTATAATAGCATCCAATGAGTTTCTTGAGGAAATGTCATGTGAGAACTCATTGGCTTTGAAGTCCATAGATTCTTCTTATTTACTGCTGATGGGTAAGACTTAGTTTCTGGATCTTGAAAATGAAAATAACAGTAATCATGGAAGGGTTGTTGTGAGGCTTGGTGATAATGTGTCTAAAACTGCATGATGTATAGCACAGAGTAGCTTAATGCAATAAAACCTTTTTTAAAGTTGTATTATTTTTGATGTTTAATATTTTCCTTATCCTGATTATAACATAAGAGAAATTCTAGGCTGAGTCCAGCATAATTCACATGTATGTGCCAAGATGTGGTACATAGTTGACACTCAACAAATGTTTGAGGAATTGTTTTTAATTAGGGGAAAATTGGTCAGATTTGTTTATAAGTAGTGTGACTAAGTTGAGTTTTAGGGCTTCGAGTACTTGACATTTATTTTAATTTTTTTTTCAGTTGTCTTTTGTTAGGGTTTAATTTGTAGTACAGTTAATGGTAAATTTTGATTTTCTCATAACTTGGCTTACTCATAATAGTGATTTCATCAAGAAAGCTTGAGATCAGTTTCAAATAATTTACTTTGTCACAAAATTGTATTTTTGTAACATATCCGAAGTAACTAATTGAAGATGAGTGTCTAGATATCTCTATAAGCTAATAGAGAAAACACTAAAGAGTACTATGCAGAAATTCATAACTATATAAAATATAATTTTACATGATTAAGTAATGTATATGATGCTCTAGTGACACAGTGTAATATAAAATCCTTAGATTCAGCCTCAACAAAGACAGAATTCTACTTTAGAAGGTGTCTCCTCTGCCAGCATCTATACAATTTGAGGTTTTTTTTCCTTTTCATTAAGATAGCACAGTGCATATAGATCACCTGCATTTGATTTATAGTTGGTATTTGGTAAGCAGAGGTTTTAGTTAATATTCTTTCTATCTGTCTGCATGAAGGCACGGAAGATTTCAGTTTGTGAGATAAAGCATTCTTTTATATTGTATGATAACCCATAATACCTGAACATTATTTCACCAAGATTTATGCAGAAAGTGAAACCCTTCTAGGACTTAAGCACTTTTATCTTCTAGCTGACAGTCCACTGAAAATGTTTACTTCGTTTTAGAGGTTGCCATTTATTTATGTTGTAGCTAATATCTAGCATGAATTTTTAATCTAAAAATATGGAAATAGAAGCTAACCAGATAGAAGGGTTAGAAACACAGGTAATATAAAAATGTAAGAACAAAATACAAAGAACTAAGATTTTCTAGGGTTTAGAACTTTTCTCTACCCAGAAGAATTTATTACTGACTTCTGTTAAGGTCATCAAGATTTATCAGGTATTGTCAGAAGAAAGTGGGTAAGATGGAAAATGGGACATTTTTCTAATATAATTGCAATGTGACAGTTTTTCTTTTTAAAACTAGCATTCTTTCATTAATGTAGATACAAGTTATATTGAAATGATACTAAAACCAGTGAGATGACAGACATGCATACATCTGACTAATTTGAATAATGTATCAATACATTTAGGTTATAGAATAATTGTAGTAGTTATATAGCTGCCACAGATTTCAGTAATTAACATTGTTCTACCTTAATAGAAAAATATCAAAAACATAATTTGCCTTAATAAGATAATATAAATTTAATGACTCAGGCGAAATAAGTTTTAATGTTTCTCTTTTGTGCTTGATTATTTTATTCCACATATTGAATTTTGCTTGTTTTTTGACAACCTTACCTACTCTTGGTCTGAACACCTTTCCTACAGCAGGGAAATACTGTCTGACTGCTATAGATAATGTCTGAAGGGCCTTGTTCTGTTCCCTATCCCAAGATTAGATTTATCTCTGGGAGAGAAAGAAAGGAGTCTGAGCATTATAGGGAGAGGAAAACAGAGGGTGTTCTCATAACACCCTATTTTTCTCATAGGGTGTTCATATAGCAGTGCAAAGGAAAACATTGCACAACTCAGGAGTGACATTTACACAAATTTCGATGTGTACAGTGCCTCTTGGAGTTGTGTGGTTTAATAGTCATTTAGTAGAACTCTGCTTTATCACAATTTCTTTTTTATTTCTTACTAGTTATTTTCACACCTGTCTTCTCCATGAAGTCAGGGACAATATCTGAATAATCTTTGTGTCCCTCACAGCTGGCTCAAGCTAAAGAGTCTATCATTGTTACTAGAAAATATTTCAGGATGCTATTTCATTGTTATCCATACACCCATTGTTAATTAGCTAAATTGACCTGACATAATTTCTCCAAGAGAAATTGCACTTTAAAAAGTCTTGTAATTTACATGTGAAAAATAGATTATTTGTAGTTGAGCCATTCAACTATTACAGGAAGAAAATGGATCATACCTTAATCGTTGATTCTCTGTTTTAATACTTCTACCATTTGCAACTGATACTCATTTGGCTCATTCTTACTCATTTGTTTTTACCTGATCAAACCACTAACCACAGTGTGCCTTGAAAAGGAAATAGCTTCTCTATTGATGCGTAAGTTATATTTCTTTCTCAGATATATTTCAACAATCCTGTTGTAGAACAGAAAATCACATTTTGTATATTAAAATGGCATTGTTTTATGTAATTTTTTATAGACTTGTGGTATGTTAAAGGTATGGGCATAGAAATACATAAATGTGTGAAAGTTTTTTGAAAAGTAGAAGATAGTTAGATGACTTATGCTTGTAATTCACTGACAGACAATTAGACCTACATTGTAATTTTAGGTAATTAGGCTTTGTAATTAGGGCAAAGTATGGGAGAGATATCGTTAGAAAGAAAAGCTAGAACATTTCAGTGTCATCTGCAACTTTTCAAAGACGTGTATTCCTATTAGTCAAAGGTTTTAGTAGTTGGGGGTGGCATACTAATAGGGAACCTAACTACAACAGCTTTTATAAAGAAGGCTTTATTTCCAGATCTTACAGAGCCTAGGATCACATCCTTAATTTGAATATGTTTTGGAGTCTTAGTTTCAATTATTAATGGAAACAGCTATAGATTAAGTTTGTGAATGTGGTATCATGTAGTATTAATATTTTTTGTATAGATATGGATATATAGAAGTGTATAGGTGTATAGTGATCTACATATATATTTGTAATGTCTCAGAATAAGTGATATCTTATTCATGCTTATATTTCGCCAACAGCCTGTTTCTGAATATTTAGAGTCTTTTCAATTTTTCTAGCCATACCATGTTGATAATTCCAAAAGTGCACAATAACTTATTTAGTTAATTCATAACCTTGTAAGAGTAGTATTGGATAAATGTGCCAAATTTGCCAATTTCTTACCCTCTTTCCTCTGGTAGGGGGTTTTCGGGAGGGGGTGGCAGTATTCCTTAAATGAGAGTGAAGTCTTCATGGGAATTGATCAAAACTTACAGTAGGTTGTGATTGAAACTTACACATTCCCTTTACCAGTACTGTTGTAAAATGACAAAGCGTGTATCCTTTTTTTGGTGATAGAGCTTTATACAGGGAAGCGTACATTGTCGGGAAGGAGCGTAGTTGGAGGGATAAAACATTGGAGTTTTGGGTGCAGGTCTGTTCCTGTGTGAATGACTTTAAACATGCTAGTGATTACCCTCTTCTGAAAAAAAAATACGACTTTTTTCCTGAAGAATATGTACTACTTTCACCATCAGAAATTGGATGATAAATGCTATTTAAGTGATGCTAATAGCTATCCCATTATGAGTAAGTTCCTTGAATGTTTGTATCCTGTATCATCTGGAGCAGTGCTTTGTATGGACAGACTTTCAAAGTATATTGAAATTGTTGGTTTCCTTGCTGATTTTTAATCCATTCTAGATATGTGATCTTAAATAAATGATTTTTGCTTTGTCTTCAGATTATTTTAATTATTTAATTATTGTAACAGGAGGTACACTAATATTAGGAAGATAGTCTTGGATATAGCTTTAGGATATTCTAAAGATTATCATGCTGAGGTATAAAGTTCTTTATTCTATTTGGATTATGTCTAAGTATTTTTAAAATTTTTGGTAGAAAGTTTACATTTGAAGACAGAAGTATATAGTTTGGGTAAGCGAAACTTAACTTAAAAATTTTTCTACTACGTGAATAAATTTTCAGTTCCTGATTTATTGGTGCTTTTGTTTCACCCAAATGTCACCATTGTGACCATTTTTTGTTAGTGTCTAAGAGCACAAAAATGAATTATCACAGTTCTGTGTCTTCCTAATTTTGGTTACTGTTCTTATAGATATCATTGAGTTACTTGATAATCTGTGAATGATTTTATAATTCCTCTGGTTTTTCTGCTGTATGACAAATTATTGCACACATGCTTCAGTAGCCATTGGATTTTATTTCACTCTTGTGCATTATACTAGAATCTATTGTTACCTCGTTTAGTAATAATTTTATAATAGCAGCTTAACATCTTATAATTTTAATTGTTATCAAGAAGAATTACATCGTTTGACTCAATTCAGAAGGATGGATGAATGACAAATTAATAATTTACTACCTTTGCATAATACTGAAGCATAGAATATCAGAAGGATTGATGGCAGAAAAGGTTAACAAATTTTAGCGGCTTTCATTAGCTTTACATCGTCATATGTTTGTGGTGCTGACTGAAACAGGCTTTGCAGGAGATCTCAGTCTAGAGAACTAATTACTTGTGCCGATTGCTGCACTGATGAATAGACCCTCATTGTATCATTCCCCTGAAGACGAGGAGCAGCCTGTGATTCACGACTGCATCCTGGCTGATATTTGATAATAATTTTAACAGATAAATGTAGGTAGGCAGAATGATGAAGTGCCTATCCAAGCTCCATGACTATCAAAGCCATACTCGTAGCCATCTGTGTACCGTCTTTTCCCCTTACACCCAAAGAGAATTTTATTTTATTAATTAAGTTCAAACAACTGTTGTCTTTTGCTTCTTGTGTATACCCTATAGGTGTTTCTTGTTTTTAAACATCATAATAGTAGTTTTCATTTAAAATGTAGACAGCAAAATGACACGAATAAAAGAGCTTTTAATTTTTCTTTTTTCAGGACTGCAGTTCTTACACTTTTTTGTTGTCGTTTGATTACATTATCTCTCCTCTTTATGCATGAGCAAAATAAACAAAGGAAATCTTTGATGTTCTCATTGTCTCTCCAGCATTCTTGGGAGAGAGGATTAGATGCCTATTATTTTTAAAAAATATTCTCTTAAGTAATGTTTGTTGTCTGTACTTTTATTAATCTGAGAATTTTTAATCAATAAAGCACTTATTTATAAATACTGAAATTTTAAAGGTAGCATCTTTAAAACATCAAAATAAGAGTAACTTTTAAGTGGGTATTTTGGTACTGTCAATTGGTCAAGACTACTAATTTGTCAAAGCTGACAGGTACAATTTTATTAGCTCATGAACTACAAGTGAGATTTTGTTTTGTATTAGTCATTCCTTGCAGAAGTTTTGTTAATGAATTTTTTATTTCATTATTGAAACTTAGAGTTTTCATGCTGTGTATCCCTAATGTGTAAATATATTCTACAGAATTTTTTTTTCTTTCCATAACTGAAAAAACTTCATATTGGTATTTTCCTTGTAAAATGTTTTCTAGCATTTAAGATCATGATTAGTTAATAGGAGAGAAAGTTGACGTTTATATATTGCCATATAAAAGATCGACATAATTACAAAAATATAGTAGAACTTGAGCGAACCCTTTAAAAAAATACATTTCCAAAAGTATGCATTTGATATAGCAATTATTGCACATCATATAGCATGTAGCTTTTAATTAAATATAAAAATAGACTACATAAAACAGAAATCCAATCTGATTTGCTTGAAAATAGATTGCGATTTCACTCTATAGGAATGGTTTATTTAAAAACAGTAAATGGAAAAGAAATGCATTTTCTTGTGTTGTTCTAAGCCTCAGGGGCTAAATGTAATGAATATTTTAAGAGATTATTTTAATTAAATTCCTGCACATCTAAACAGAGTAATATTTTATTATCACATACATAACCATGTAACTGAGATATTCATTAAAGTTAACACTTTCTGGACCAAGAATTCATGTTATGATTTACTGACCTTGTGCAAAAAGGCACAAATTAGGAAGAAAAATGGAGGGGGACAGACTTTGATTAATATAGGTAATGCTATACCATATTTATAATAGCCTTTTCCCTATTCTGGTTTATAAATGCAGCCACAGAGAAAGGTGCCCTGCTGAGGCTGAAATGAGGCTGAAATCAGAGCACATGCCACTGGAGTGTGGGGAAACTGATCACACTGTCAGCAATTCATTTCAAAATGATGTATTTAGTGCTCATTTCACCTTCCAACCAAAAGGAAAGGAATTCCTTAGACTGGAAGGTGATATTGTTATTTTCAAGGACATACCTAAGTTAAAGATTGCAGAAAGGGGAGTGTGAGGTGGAGGGAGAATTAAGAGGAAAGGGAGGGGGAAAAAAAAGGCAGAGCAAACAAGGAGAGCTTTATGCAGAAATTCCGTGCTACCACGCTGTTTGATAATTGCTAACATATGTGGCTTCTCTGTTTCATTGTAGTCGTCCTCGTGAGTTCTGGCGCCTTGACTACTGGGAAGATGACTTGCGGCGCCGGCGACGATTTGTGCGTAACCCTCTAGGATCGACACATCCTGAAGCGACACTAAAAACAGCCGTGGAACATGGTCAGTGTATAAACCACTCCTTGCCAATTGAGCAGCAGGTACAGTGCCCGGTAATGAAGAGCGTAACTTCATTATTACAAGCAGTGTAAAATGGTCCTATACCACATTTCGTAGGTATTTACCCCAGAAAGAGAAGTTAAATTTTTTATAGTTAGTGTAGGATCCTGTTAAATTATGGCATCAAGTGTACTTATTTATTAGGTTACACATGCAAAACTTAACATAAACCCTTTGTTTCAACGTAGGAGGATAAAATATTTCTCCTTTAAAGTGACACGTTCAGCTTTTCAGTAAATTAATCCAGGATGCTTGCCTTAAATCCATGAATAGCAGAAGGACAGCATTTACAAACCAAATAGGTTTCTAGGTTCTGTTGTGTTTATATGATTTTCTCTCAACCATGGTATTTTAGCATGAGATTATGAAGTGGGAGAGATGGTAATAAATGTCCAAGTGCCTAGATACTTTCTGAGCCTTGATTTGTAGATGGTTGTGATAGATGGCTCTTGGAAAAAGAGAATAGACATTATTTTCATATGCTCCTGTTCTGCATCATCTTATTATGAGAACTTAACAAAACATTTTGCCTTTTTTGATATAATGCATATCATTATGATTCAGTTTAGGTAGAAGCCTGATGAGCAAATTAACAAAACTGAAAAGGCCTTTTGGATTTGATAATATACTCTCTCTGGCAATAGGGTTCACTTAAGTTTTTATAATCTTTGAAAGCTAAGATACATTGATTAAAGGGAAAATGCCCTCTCCACATTAAAATTATTTTAATTTTCAAAATTGGTTATTTTTTAGTAAGTTGAAAAATAGTTTTAGTTTCCCTTTTACAAAATATTAGTTTAACATGCAGCAGCTTTTGGTTAATTAGTACGTAGTATACAAAATAAATGTTAAATTAGATTCAATAAAAATATTAAGAATTTAGATTAAAAGTCTGTGATCTTAGGTTTGGCCTCAGTCAGGCAGCTTAACCTCTTGCACTCAGCCTTAAAGAGCCATTTCTGGAAGAAAATGTCCACAATATGTCATCAGATATAACACCAAATGTGACATCAGTCCTTTAAAATAAATGATCATAGAGAGAATAGTCAATAACAAAGTGATCTAAGAGCAATAATAGTCTCAGGGCTCTACATCTTCAACTCCAGGAGGTTGAGAAGGATATATAAGATGTAGAATTAATTAGGCCACTTCTGCTTTTTAAGGTTCATGGACTTTTTATGTGGTGCATAGATTTCAGAGTTATATGTATATTTTTCTTTTCCTTTCCTTTTTTGTTTTTGTTTTTGGTTAATGACTCTTACATTGAAAAATACTCAAGCCTTTGCATTTTTCTCCTTTTCAGTCAAATAGATTTTACTGTATGCATTTAAAATTTAACAAGTGTTTTTCTGTCTTCTTAATTGTCATTTAACATTGAGTCGTGGGTTGTTAAGTCTATGAATGACAAAAATGTTTTTATGGAAACTTTTCCTTTTTATTTGTGAGTGGGGGGGCTTGTTTTCTAAAACTGCACATAGGTAAACTCTTAATCCTTTATCCTCAGAAATATCAGTAACTGAATTTAAAATTTTTTTGTATCGATTCAACAGATAGCTTATTTAAATCCATTTTTATCAGAAGTAATACATTTAACCATTTTAGGGAATTACAGGATTCTTCGTAATGAAAATAATTTTATTGTTGAGCTTTACTATCTGAAATATTATTACATCAACTTTTTAAATGCTAAAAGTCTGATTATAAAAAGATATTTATTAGCAATGTTTATTGTCATTTAAGATGTTTTTTAGTCCTGTATAGAAGCAGATTTCACTCTAATTACTCTAAATAGTAATTGAAAGGTTGATATAATATTAATTAGTTACCTATGTTTTATTATGCTTCAAGAGAGAGAAGTAAAGTGTTTTATGTAATTTTATCCTATTTGGTAATATTTTACACTAATCTTATAATGATTAATATTTAAAACACTCTGAAAGATTAAAAACAAAAATTAAAGTCTGAAATGTACATGTTGTTAAAACTAACCAAATGTGTGGAAAATGCGTCAGTGGTCCTTCCAATTAAGGAGATACAGCATATTTAATATTTTTTTAAAGAAGATACAAGCTCTTATTAATCATGGTTTGTATATATATTTTATATTTTAAATAATAAAGAAATAGTTTTGGAATTCACAACATGGATTGTACTATGGTATTGTTTGAGGTCAGCATAATTTAAGCTAATACATTATGTAAGCAAAGAATTCTATTTTTAAATATTTTATTAAATAAAATATAATTGACATCGTTTTAATTTTGTATTAATTATGAAACTCTGCTTTTTTATCCTAATAAGGAAGCTAATGAAAACAAACATATTAAAAATCAAGTATGCAAAATAAACAGTTAATATGATCAAAAAGTTTAAATTACAGAATTAGCATGGATATGTCAGTGTTGAATTTGAATATTTTAAATAGATATTACTGAGGATAGTATGTCAGTTTTATACTCTTTCATGACTTCTCACTTTTATTTATAATTGATTTATATAAGGAGACAGGACAATTTTGAAAATGCAGAATCTTAAAACATCATGAACTATTTTATCATTATCAAAGGAAGACATCCAAGTAGAAATGCCATTGGAGATTAGTTATGTATTTTAGTAGTAAGAGCTATCTTTTCTATAGATTGATTTGATTTGAAGGAAAGCCTCTGGTGTAAAGGTGGCAGAGTAAATACCTGAAGAGTGATGTTCTCTGTTCAAGCGATCAATACTAGCCCCCATGACTCTACTTCTGGCTACCTTCTAGTTAAAAACAAATTTTTTAATTCTGACAATTTAATTGCCCTTCCCAAGTTCACATTAACTTGCTTGGGGAAAAGGCCTTTAGGTAATTTTTCAAAGAGACCCTCCAAAGTGGTTATTTATAAAAGTCATTTTGTAATGGGAGATTTTTTAACTTTGCAGAACCTGAGTCATATTTTTAAATTAAAATTAATACTTCCTTTTATGTTTAGATATTCTTTATGGAAATTAGCAAGCAGAGGTAGATCTTTGATTCTTGAGGGCATTTACTTTTATTTTCTAGTTCTCAAATTTATTAGAAATCAGTTGTAATGATTCAAACATTCTAATGCACAGAGCCCAGTTTGTCAGTTATTTGTTATCAGAGCATTTTAGATAAAGAACCTAAGGCTAAGTCTAGTATTTATCTAACTTTATTCTTTACAGATAAGGAAACTGAGGACACAAAAGACCAACAAAACTTTTGGTAGATACAGGACTAAAGCCCATGTTAACTGATGATTAGTCAGATTTTCTTATTGTTGTGCTGTGCTGTCTTCTGAAATTGATTGCTAAATGTAATTGGAATTTTATAGTTGAATTAAAGCCACTTAAAAGTGTTTTAAATGATGGAAAAATTGGTTTTAATTCAAATACTAAAACAGTAGCAGTAGGACCCTTTTAAATTCAAGACATTTTTATTTTGTAGAGAATGTGCATGCTAATAGAAATATATCAGAAGGACTTGAGATAGTTTAAAAAATATTTTGTAATCATATGGAATGATACAAGTAACTCATCTGGTTTTTTAGTGATGATAGATAAGGTAAAGATCCTAAATCATACGATTCTCTCATATCTTCAATAATGTCAGATACTGTTGCTTATTTTTTAGGGTCAACATATGCTAGATTCTCTAACACTTGTGGGGAACCCATGATCACTAGGAGATGAACTTGGCTTGTTCTTCTAAACAGCCTTTATAGTTTCTCTGATGTTTCTAGAGTAGATTTTTCTTGACTTGGAACTCTTTGGAAATTGCATATAAAGGTGAATTAGTTTAGCAGGATAGTTGTAAGCTATTCTTTCAGAATAAACAGTTATGGGGTATACTTCACATTACTCTAAGTGGATACCCATATTTATTTTATGTACATTTGAGGTTACTTTGTCATTCAAGTAGTAATTTTTTTACATATTAAGTGGCTAATTCTTAATGTATAAACTTCTTTTAGTGTAATATGGACTACTGATGACTCCAATTCACTGGCCCAGTGTGAACTTTTAAAAGGATTTATATACCATAGGTGGAATAGTTTTCTGTGTTCTTTTCTGTTTTAATTTTTACTTATCTAGCCTTTGTTGTATAGATAAAAGCAACTTATGCCTAGGACTAGCTAACTCTGAAGAACTTGAACTTTACATTTTGAGAACCAGCTTCTCTCTGAGTCCTCGTGTTTCAAAGAAAGCATTTTGATAGATTTCTCCAGTTTTATGTAACAGTTACAGTTTTAGGGTAAATATTAAACCAGAATAAAATGTAAGATTAGGTGAAGGCAGTCTGTTAGTAGTGATATGAAAAATTTAAGCAGTTACCACGTTTGCTAATAATTTTATTAGCCAGGAAAGATCTGAATCAAGCTTTAAAACTGAACCAAAAGAATGTTCTGACTTCATCCAATTAAACTTTTATACTAGTGTAGAATATACTCACTGAAGATAGCAAAAATAGTTGATACTTGTTTTAATGGTCGATTGAATATAAGGCAAATGAAAGTTAAAAATATAGTTTTTCCAGCACATATAAACATGATAATTATCTTTTATTTTATGCTTGGGACAATTTTTTTCTAATTTTGAAAAAAAAAAGTTTTTTAACAGAAAGCTATTAGACCACTGAGAATTGAACACCAGCCCATGTGGTGTGTATTAGAGTACTGTTGGTAATTTTACTGCTGCTAAGTTAAAATCCTCAAGGGGAAGTTAATTACAGGAAAACCATTCTAAATATCAGTAAGCTGCATATTTTCCATGACAAGAGGTTTTTCAGTTGAGGCTGAACAATTCCAGAATCTGAGCTTGTAAAAATAAGTAAATAAATAAATTAAAGTGGGTGTTTGTATGTATGCAGTAGACCTATAGTAAAGTTTTTGCATAACATTTTATTTAATTCCAAAGTTACTGTGTTTTAATATGTGTCAGCATGGATGAGAACATATTTAAAAAAACTTAAATTCCAGTTAGAAGGGATACCAAATATTTAGTGGTCGTTAATGTGAATATGAATTCATATGAATGTGAATTTATTTACTGAGTTAGTTTAAATCCTTGCATATTGCCACAGGCTACCCTCATTTTTTGTACATATTTGCAGAGTAAAGGGATTTTTTCCTTTTTTTTTAATTTCCAGATAAGCTTGGTGTACTTCAGGACATGTACAGCAATAAAGAAAGTAATGAGCAAGGTGTTGAATTTAGTTGTTTATGTGTTTGGTGTATGCTCATCAAACTTTTAAGTTTGGAAATGAATTTTTTTTATTCTTTACACTATGAGAAACATAAGAATTAGTAAACTAATTGGTAAATTACATATACATTCATAATTTTAGTAGTGGTTAAGGGCCCAGATTCTGGTGCCACACTGCCTGGATTTAAATCCTGACTGTATACTTCTCACTTCCTGTGTTGTCTTGGGCAAGTTATGAGCCTCTCTGAGCCTGTTCACTCATCTGAAAATGAGACTTTAGCTGAAGGTTAATGAGAATTAAGTAAGTTTAAATATGTAAAGTGCTTTGAATACTCCCTGGCACACAGTGTTATTTAACATCAGCATTATTAATTCTGCTTTGAAGATGAAATTGTAAATCTAGGAAATGAGAATGTAACATACTGATTTGGTACTAAAATCTGAGTGGTAATGGTTAGTTTATTGTAACTTAATTTATAAGAAAATATAGAAGATGGTGATTTCTCTTGTATTTTTCAGTGACCAACTTTGAGTAAAATTGATAGTAAATTGGAAAAGATCTTGTTTGGGCCTTATGGCAATGTTTATGATTTCAGATATAAATACTTGAAATATAATCAATGATATAAAAACTTATACTGCTATTTTCCTAAAAATTAGTTTTTTTTGGTGTATTTCTTTGTAGCTTTAAAAAAAGCCATTTAAATTAGATACTTCAATCGTTTTTCAAACATTTATTAAGACCTTCCTATGTGTACAGCTTACTATGCTATACATGATATGAATGAAAATATGATTTGATTTATCCATAGAGGGTATTCGAAACTAAATATAGAAAGCTTCTTCCCATGATTTCCTCACTTCATAGGAAACTGCTAGATTCTTTTAAGTAGTGCCATGAGTACTGTATATAAATTATATGCATGGTGAACTCACAATAAATATGACAAAAATAAACTTTTTACCTTTAACATTATTCATAACCATATCTATTAAACTCAAAGAAGCTTTAATTTGTCAAGTTAACCAGGTAACATACATGTAGTTCAGCTGTTTAGAATAAATTTTATAGATAAATATTAGCTATGTTCCTGCAAACTGAATGTTTTATCCTTTCTAGACTTGGGGCCTTATGCCTAAGCACAAACTGCAATGGGGCAAAAAGCCTAGCCATCTGATTTCCATATCAATAGCTACTTGCCAGGGTGGATCAGGTGCTTTGCCTCGGGATTTCCCTAGCTGGAAACGGGGAATGTCAGTAGCGCAGCAAAGATTCTGAACTTTCCCTCATCTGACGCTATGAACTTTTAAAAATCACAATCTAGAAGTTAGTATCTACTTTTATGTGCTTCTTAAGGAGAAAACCGCCCACACAGCAATGGGAATCACCCTGGAATGATACAGGGTTTTGAAGTCAGAATTTTGACTTTGAGTGTTTTCTCCTTTCAGCCGCAGCTCTGCCCCTCCTCCCGGCCGCTCTGTGGGCTGTGGGGCTCTGCAGAGCTGCGCTTCGCACCGTAGCCCTGCTGTGCCCTCTCCCTCCTTGCCGCCCTCTCCGCTGCCTTGTCACTGTGCCTGAGAGTCTGGTACTGCGGCTCGCGACGGGCCGCTCCAGTTCAGGCGGCGGGAGGCCCTTCGCCCACACGCCCCCGCCTCTCATCCCTGGCTCTCGGTTATGTTTGCCCCCGGGGTGTCTTAGCCCTCTAGTTTAAACACATGGGGGGTGGGGGTAGTGTTTGAGCCTCCCGGCCTTTCCACACTGCCTTGCCCTTGGGTATTTGATTTGTCTAAGGGCTGCAGTGGGGGTGCGGGTGTGGTGAAATGTGGGCAAGGGCAATAGGAAGAAAAGGAGGAGGATGGAGTAAAGAGGAAGAGAAAGCCGCTTCCAGGAGCTGCTGTAGCTTTATTGGCGTCAGATACAGCTTTGGTATCTGGCCTAAATTCTCATTGGCTGCGTATCTCCCTTAGCTCTGACCCTTCCTTATTCCTTATGGATTCTCCTCCACAGCCTCTGCCCACCATTTCAAAAACGTTTCTCAGTATGACATTATTTACAGGAAAGAATCAGTCTTTCATATTTCCCGTGTTAAGCAGGTATTGTTTCCAAAATTAGGTTCTGCTTTTTTCGAGTAGCAAATTTCCATAAAAATGTGCTACTTTCGAACACTCTCCTGCTCTGACTATAAGTAAATAAATGGTTCGCTGAGCAGTGCAAGGGTCAGATTTAATGGGATTAGGGTGCTTGTTCAGGGAAACGTTAGACTAGGCCTGGGGAATCAACGTTTGTCAGAGGAGCATGTGTGCCATCCCAGCTACTTTCGCCATCGTGGATAACTCTTGTGTAAAAAATGACCATTTTTGGCCACCTATCCTTACCTCAGCTCCCTGTGCCTCTGCCAAGTGCTCTTCCCAGAGTTGATGGACAGCTTTGTTTCCTTTTCATTTCAGCTGCAGATGAAGATATCCTTGCTAAAGGAAAACAGTCCATCAAGAGTCAGGCTTTAGGAAATCAGAACTCAGAAAACGAGATCCTCCTGGAAGGCGACGACGATACTCTGTCATCCGTGGACGAGAAAGATTTAGAGAATCTTGCCGGTAAATTCAGTGGTCGTGCAGATAATTTCAGCTACCTCTGGGCCAATGAGCATCTAATTACTTACTTTTTCAGCTGTGACCAGTAGGACTACCAAGTTTACACCCACAATTACATTAAATAAAGATTGTTTTTGTTCTGCCAAACATTTTCCCCTTCATCTTCAACACTGGTTCCCCTTTATTTTTTCCATCCTGTTAAGTCTCTTAACCCTACTCCTCGTTTTCTTTATGAATAATTTCATCGAAAAAGAAAAAAGTTTGAAAGCAGTAACAACGGAATTGCTTTGCTCGTCCTAAGGGAGTTACCTAATCTTTATAAAATGAGAGCTGTAAGTAAAATAATGCCAATTGTTTTGTAAATAAAGCTTGGAAGCAGATGAGCTGTTTGCTCTGATATACAGGTCTTAGTGAACAGTGTGCATATACATTTACCTCTCTCAAAAAATCCATTCTAAGAAAGCTTTTCACAGGATTCACATATTTTACCTGATGTAGGAATTTTGATTTGCACGCTGCAGATTTTCAGTTTTACATCCCTTATGGGAAAAATTCTCTTGTTTAGCCTGAAATTTTAGTCATTCATTAAATGGCTTTTTTTTTCTTTAACGCCTCTGGCTCTGTCCCTCAAGGAGGAAAGTCTGAAAGATTCAACAGTTTCTGTAGCTGAAAACTATGTAATCTTCTATTTTGATAATTTTAATTTAGGATAAAAGGGCATCAGAAGTCTTTTATTTACTTACATATCAGCAACCTGTGTTTCCACACATTGAATGATGATGATAAGCAAAATTAGATGATGATATCTTCTCTGAGGACCATAAACCTCTATTTAAAGGAAAATTAATTGGAGCATACTGTTAAGGGCTTTTGGGCAGGAGTAGAGAGTAAGGTGGACACTGCTAGTCTCCAGTCTTTTTCCTTCACCTTCGTTTACCCATTTCCTCCTCTATTTTGCTTCTATTCTAGTAATACATTCATACAGTAATAGAGGTGAAAGGGGAGTTTAATTATATAATCTTGACAATGGCAATAGGATTAAGAAGTAATCCACACTAATAAAGTGGTGTGGGTTAGAAATGAAGTGGAAATTGTCAGGGGTCTTCTGTAGGACCTAGGCTGCCCTAGCTCCTGCAGCTGTCTGCTTACCCTGTAATTGAATGTCTGAGAGTGATTGAAAAAATGTTATTTCTTCTCAGGATTACATGCTAATGTACAGAGGGCAAAGGAGACAGCAAAAGAACACATAGCTGCTTATTTCATCCATTTATAGGGATGAGCTTTGGGAAATCATGGCTGTTCTGCAGCTATCTGCTGCCCATCTGTAAACACAATGTATTTGTACATTGGGAATAGAGGGCAAAACCTGCTCTGATCTCTGCAGAGCATCCCTTCTATTGTCCTACTGGCACACATTAAGATTGATGTGAGATTAAAGACCAACACCCTTCTAACAATCGATGGAAATGTCAATTCATCTGAATTTTGAAACACTTATTCACCCATTGATTACCTGAATAGGTGTACTGTGTTTATAGGCACTATATTAATTCAGAACTATAAGTGCTAATCTTCTCTTGCTATTTTTTTTACCTATAGGATTTGTACAATGAGGAATTGAAATGTGATTTCAAACTCTTACTACATCTTTCACTACAGAAATACATAATTACTATTTTTAGTCCTTATTTTACATTTAGCTCTAATATACTTTATGCTCTTCTGTCTGTAGTGAATCTATTGTCTTCAGTAGCAGGCTGATTTGTCTCTTTGATAAGCCCTGTGGAGATTTGATTATTCCAATAAAAATTCATTCACTTGGAAATCCACCCTCCAGCTGTTTACTCCCAGAGTCCCTGAACTACACTAATATTAGATTTGGAAGCATTGAACAATATTTAACAGTGGAACGGCAGGCTCAGAAAATAAGGATTTTTACGAATCTTTCATGGGGTAAAGTAGTTGTGGAAGAGGTTTTTGTGTCAATCTTGCACAAAGTCTTTATCAGAAAATATGGAAAATATGGTATATTCCATTTCTTGCTTCACTAATAAGCTGGTGATCTTTTTGTAATAATGCCTCAGACAAACTCTCAGCTAACCTCTGGCCTTGGAAGCCTATTGAGTCTTCCTTGCACCTAGTTGTTGTTCCATGTTGTTTGATAGCCTGAGGCTTGTTTTCTAAATGGAATGTGGATGGACTTATTTAGGCAGAGCCACCTTCTTACCAGGAGATTAGACCAAAGCTTTGCAGACCCCCTGTAAAATAATTGCATCCTAGATTACTGTTATCTTTAATTCCCTATTATAAATCTCTTACTATGAGAATCCTAACTGCATTTTTGGAGTAAGATTTGGGGTGGACAGAATTTATGTTAGAAGGAGTTTGGAGGCAATTTGGTGCCAGAGGTGAGAATTTAAAAGTTAAATAAAATTGCTGCTTGCATCTATTCGATTTTTTTGAAAAATGTCATTCCAACTTGTGTGGCGTGTCTTCTCTTTGGCAGGTCCTGTTAGCCTGAGTACCCCAGCCCAGCTTGTGGCCCCCTCTGTTGTAGTAAAGGGCACTCTTTCTGTCACCTCCTCTGAACTGTATTTTGAGGTAGATGAAGAGGACCCTACCTTCAAGAAAATCGACCCCAAGGTGAGCTGAGGAGTGGGTTTTATTTTTGTGGAAAAATTTTTTTCTTACGATGGAATTGTGGGCTGTTGTGTACGACTGGCCTTGGTGAAATCTGACAGACTTAATTTGAATTTCTTGCTGAATTGCCTCTGCCTGTATGCAAGGCAACTATTTTCTTAAGGTTATGATTCCCTTACCAGCTAGTAAGATTACTGAAATTCATTTAGATTCAAAAACAATTTCTACTTAATTGCATTTATCATTAGCTCATTCAGGGTTTGGGGGAGAACCTCAGGGAGAATCATCTATAAATATTTTGCCTCAAAGGGTCCACGGTGAATTAAGCTGCAAAATTCAATGAGATTGAGAGTGGAATTGTTTTGTTTAGCTTTTATATTTCTAGATCTAATACCAGTATATCACTGTCCTTGCTTTGTCCTCATGACTTACTACTCTGTTGTGCACCCAAGCCTGTCTTGTGTGTGTGTGAGATACCTCTGTTTCCCATTACCTATAGTTGATTTTACAAGGCACTGCATAATTTCCTATTCTTAAATGAAATGTAATTTCCCCTTTAAAATGTATTTCTGATTAGTTTTCAGACCTTGGCAACATTATTTTACTAAGAAACATTTGTGGCACAGCCATAAAGCAAAAATTAGTTTTATATTTTGTGAAAGTGAATGGTAGAGTTTGTTCTGAGAAGAAACAGTCTCTCTCAAAATGGGCAAAATAAGCAACCTGTGGAAAAAGAAGTGGTTTAAAAAAATGGAGTAATTTATTTTACAGGCTGAAAGTTTGTGTGTGTGTTGTGTACATATAAACACGCACACATATATTCTGAGTTTATTTGTAGGAGGTTCTTTGGTTTTGTGATAGTGTGAATTGTTAAATTTTAGTGATTTAGAGGTATTTCAAATTAGTTCTTGATGAAATATTATAATTTTATTAAAAACCAGAAGCAAATGATTTATTGTCTTATGCATGTTTCTAACACTTTATTTCAAAATCGCTGCCTTTATTAAGGTAGGATTTCATAGAATGCATGAAAGGAAGACTATGATGGAACTGATTATTTTGAGCTTGATAACTCAGCTAATCCAATGTAAAGAAAGTTCTAATTCTGAAATTATATCAACCAGAAATATTTTCTATTTTGTTGAATGACTGAAATGTCTGAAAATGTATTTTAGTTTCTTTAGGAAAGGAAGTAACCAAATTACTTTAACTGTAACTTATGGTAGTTTGTGAGTTTGAGAGGCTGAAATTTATTTCAGAACATTCTGTTATGCTTTTGGGCATACATGGCTTAAAATCTAAAATACAGTTTAATTTAAAGGCATTTAATATAATTGTTCTCAATAGCGAGACTCTTCTGCCAGTCTTTGCAATTAGGTTCTCTGAAGTTATTTACTCCTTTTGGAGAAGTTATAACATTTATTTCCCTCCGATCTTATTCTGTGTAGCTTCCTTAAATTTTTTCCCTTTTGCTTATGCATCACAGAAATTTCTCACCACAGAAATTGTCTTATACTACTGCATCGTGCCTAATATTATCAGCAAAGCAAGTATTACCAGAAAGCAAAAATTATGGTAATTTATATCCTTAAAATTTTTAGCCAATTATTAGAAGAATTTTTGATTTTGTATAGATGTTGGTTAAGGTATTTTGTAAGTAAGTACACTTGTGTTGCAGTGGTTTTTTGTTTTCTTTTGGTGATACCTGCATTAAATTAGGTGAGGAGGAAAAAAGATACTGAATTTGGGGAATTTTTATTTCTTTTTGTCAGGACTTTAAAAACTTTCTTCTTGGGATAGTTGGAGATAGATATGTGTCTAATGCTATAAACACTTTTGTGAGTGAAAAAAATAGATCATTTTAAGATGTCATTTTTATCTTTTAAAGTAAACACTGTGCCCTTAAAGCATTTCGTTGTAAATGTAAACACCTATTACCTGCTTTACTTATGTTCTTAAAAATCAGAACATTTTCCCCAGAGAATAAATTCATTTTTATTATTAAAAAATATTTATATTTGTCTGAACCATTTAGTATTATAGTAAGTTTGTTTTACTTCTACACAAAGAGAAACAGGAAAAGATAAAGCTGGAAAGAGTGGAGATGATTTCAGAACTGTTAAGATACAAAGTTTTATTTCCAACAGGGAACTGTTTTTAGTAGGGAATTTTTACCAGGGAATCTTACAGCTTAAGTCTGTTTTAACAAGTGAACTAGGCATCAGAGCCCTAAGTACCTCCCTTATTTTTCATTCATCTGTACTATCCTGCTCATCCCTCCATATACTCCCACCTCCACTCAGACTTCTTCCTCTGATCTTTAAAATTGCTTTTCAGAACATCTTTGTATCTCTCATTCGTGGATTTTCTCAATTAATTAAAAACTTGGCCAATTCAAAGAATAAAACTTAAATGTAAAGGGTAACAGCTGACATATATTCTGTACCTGTGCCTCATCATTAGCATATCTAATGAAGTATATAGTTACCTCATACATAAAGAAGATAAACCAGTTTCTTTGGGGTGTTTTCAGTTTCACTAATTATTTTATTTTCGAATCAGTTATTGCCTGTATTAAAAAGAAACCTTTGTTAAAGTTGACACATTGAAACAAGTACGTTGGAATATTACCTTAGAAAAGCAGAAAGAAGAGGAACACACTTGTCCTACGTGTTAATTCTTGAAACAGTAATATTTCTTAAGTCATAAAAATGATAACCCTTTTTGTTTTAAATTGCCTATAAGCAGTTTCAGAATAATTCTGAATAATTCTGGGAATTCAATTTTTTTTAAAAAAAGATCATAGTTTTGGCACTTAAAACTAAGCCATTTTAAAAGCTGAAGTAATTTATAAATCTGGATTGTTCATATCACCATTTGCTGAGGAAGGAATATTGCTATAACCAGTTTTTTCTTTTTTAATATGGTTGATTCAGTTGTTGAATTTTTATTATTTAAAGCACCAAGAGGGCGAATAACTTAAGGAAAAATATCAACTGTTTGTGTTAACTATTCAGAAAAGATTCATATTTCCTTTGAATTTCAGGCTCAGAGTGGGTATTCTAAAATTATAGCATCAGAAAGCAAATCTCTTAATTTCTAATGTGAAATAATTGTTTTCTGTTTAAAAAGTTCTGATCAAAATCTGTTCTCTCATTCAAAAATCTGTTTTTTCAAGTGTGAAATATTACTTCTAATCTTAAAATCTATAGAACAAATGTATTCCAGCTAGGCAAAATTAGTATTTCCTCCTTTCTAAGGATTTTGGTGAGACCTTGCCTGATAAATCTATAAAATGTGCTGTATTTGTAAATTTTGCAAATTGGAGTTCAAATGGAAGCTTCTTGCATTTAGTTCCTCAAGTTCCCATCTTTAACATTGTAAAGTATAAATTGTGATCTCACCTGCCTTCATTTAAGAACAATCCACAGTCAATTACAATGTAAAGTAATATTTTTATTACTGTTTTCAACAAGACTGCTTAGGGTGAGGGTAGAGGTGCAGAGAGGGAGGGGCACAATCTGACATTGGCACTGTGATACATTTAACATCATCAAAACTTTTTTTAAAAGAGAAATTTTACATATAATTAAATACTTTTTTTCACTTGGTGACAACATTCAGGCAACCCAAAACAGAAAGAAAGAGAGGGAGAAGGAGAAAGGGAGAAAGAAGAAAAAAGAGAGAAGACAGCAGAAAGGAAAGGGGGAGAAACTACTATACATTGATTTGAAAATGTACCTTGGGTTTCACTTTGTGGTGGCAAAGCCCGATTGCTTCTTTTGTGTGACCTTTTAAATTCACATTGTTTGGAAGAAAACGATCACTTTTGTGCAAGAATGTGATTTTTGCTTGTTTGGTTGGTTTGCTCTCCGTTTGCTTGTTAATTAGTTAAAGTCTTCTGCCTGGTTCCTGTTTCTTTCAGGTGGCTTACATAAAAGTTTGTGTCTGGAGTTTCCGCTGTTGGTCGCTGAGTTGTGTGTGTCGTGTGTCTGAGAGCATTCCCGTTTCTGTCGCTTTTCAAGCAGTCCCCAGCACCCTATAGTTTGTCCAGGCTTTTGGGATTGGTGAGAATTTCCCTGGCCAACCTCCAGGTCTGCTTGGCAGCGCTCTCCAGGGCCGAATGGGGCTTGCCCTGGAAGAGGTCGAGGTTGGGCAGAAAGTAGTGAGGGCAGCGGCGGCACTGCAGGCAGGAGATGAGCTGCAGCAGGATGCCGTTGAGCCGGTCGCCGAGGCACGCCTCGTCCCAGTCCGTTTCCCGCGGGTGTTTCTCGCACTCGTACAGCAGCAGCGTCTTCATGTGGTAGTTATTGAGCGGCTGGCCTGGCAGCTCCAGGTGGCGGTCCCGCAGCGTCTTCAGCACTGAGAGACACTTGTTTCGGCAGCCGCCCATCAGCAGGCGGTTCTCAGCCTCCCCGAACTGCAGTACCCAGGCATCGCTCTCCGCAGAGCTCTGCTTGCCGGTTAGCGAGTAGCACTCCTTCGAGAGCAAGTTGAACCCTTCGGCCTTGACCTCCGCCACCCGGTTGGGGCCGGGCCAGGGGATGTGGGGCATAGGCCACTGTGCCGCACTACGAGGCCAGATACCGGTGCACTTGAACGCCGGAGTGATTTGCACCACGTAGCGCTCCCTGATGCGCAGCTTGACCTCGCTGGTGTCGGCGATCATCTTGACCACATCCCGATAGCTGCACTTGTCCACCGCCTGAGCTACCAGTGTCTGGAAACGCGAGCGGATCTTACGAGCGGAAAGGTAACCGGACGCTGTGATGAACTCGACCCAGAGAGACATGCTCCGCTTCCGCCCATCGCTCAGTTTGAGCACCGCGCAGCCGGGCAGCGAGCCGTCGTCCACGAAGTTGAAGACGCCCATCTGGTTTAGGTAGAGCACCACCTCGAATTCTGTGGGTGAGATGACCTCCAGCCCCTCGTAGCGGGCATCGATCTCGCTCAAGGAGCTGATAAAGCGAGGCTCTTGCACCTCCACTTCCTTTAGCACGTCCGAGACCACCTTACAGACCTCTCGGATGGTCTTGGCGATGGCCGCCTTGCGCGCTTGGCAGCGCTCAGTGTAGTATTTATTGAGCTGGTAAACCAGCTTGGCCTGAGCGGCGATCATGTTGGGGCACAGGTCCGGGCTATACACCGGCGTCTCGCAGTACGTTGACGGATCCAAGGCTCACGCGCGGGTGGTGGCCCTGCGGCTTGCGAAAGAGGCGGTGCGCTGCCCCGAACCCCACTTTCACTCTTGTTTTCCACCCGGGCTGACCGGTTGATGCTACAGCCGGCTTGCTCTTCCCCTCTTTCGGAACCTTTTTTTCTTCTCCAAAAAATAAGGGAAAAAGGTGATCTTTGCAAAAGACAAGTACTTGCAGGGACTTTTTTTCTTTTTCTCTTGATATGTAAAATAAAGATGTGAGTGAGGGCGAGATGAAGGGGAGGGGAAAAAGGGTGAGTAAAAAAAAAACTCCGGTTATCGGGAGGTTAGGCTTTAGATGTCTGCAGCCGGTATTGCTCAGAAATCTGGAAATGAAATCTTTTAAGTGCCAAAGTAAATTTAAAAATAAAAGCGAAACATTCGGTGTTTTATTCCTAAACTTCTCTCCCACGCTGGTAGGACTTCTTCACTCAGCGTTAAGTGTCTCTCCTCACCCTCCCCCAAATGGAAGGTGAGGGATGTAATTAATGTCCAGAGAGCAGCAAAGTGCAACTCGGTCCGCGGCACGCTCGGAGGTTTGCAGACGCTCCACACTCTCAGCGTGTCGGTCTGGTCTCTTCTCAGGGGGTCGTGTTGTAGCGGTTTTCCTCTTTTCCTACTGGAGGCGTTGTTTGGACTGGGTTGATCGGTTTGCAGCGGATTCTTCTTGTCTTTCTCTAGGTGCAAACCGCTGAAAGTTGTCTGATACTCATTTCTGTTTCGTAATTTATAATTTTGGCCCTCACAAAATCTATTTTAGTGTGACGAAGTCGTTGCTTGCGTTGCATCTGGGGTTTAGTTATAACGATTCAAAGGTTTTTCTTCTCCACCCCCTTTAGGTTGCCTGTGCAGATCCCACTTTCTGAGTCGTCTCTCCCTCCTCCCCTCCGACGTCTCTCTCTCTCTTGTCCTCTTCCCTCCTAATCTCTCTCCTTTTCCTCCCCTCCCCCTTCTCTCTCTCCCCTTGCCTCCCTCCCTTCCTTTTCCCTTTCTCTTTCCCTCTCTCCCTCTGCCTCCTCTTTTCCTTCTCCTCTCTCTCTTCCCCCTGCCTCCCCCTCTCCCCCTCGCCTCTCTGTCTCTGTCTCTGTCTCTCTCTTTCTCTGCCTTGCTGTTTCCTGGAGTTATTTAGTTTATGAATGGTCCAGGGCCATCATGAGGGGGGTGGAGCTTCAGTTCCAACAATCGCTATCCGAGCTGTCAGTGCCGTAGCCAATCCGAGAGAGAAGACAGGCATGCTTGGCAGACGGTAGCTGCACCGCTGCACTTGATAAAGAAAGGGGGTAAAGAGAGCAGTAAGAAAATAGGAGGAGATACTAGAAGTCAAATGCGCACACACATTTTACAGCCCCTCTTCTTTATCCTCCTCTCATAAGTTGCAAGGAAGAAAAAGAGTCTATATAGAAGGGACTTCCTGGAGATGGCTGGAGTAACGCGAGGGAGAGTAGCAGTGGTTCAGAAAGGTTCACTTTTTTTTTTCTGTCAACATTGTGAAGAAGGTGCAAACTATTAACAAAATTACTTCTGCTTGAAGGCAAATGAGAGGAGGAAGGGAAATCTAGGAAAGGACCTAAATTTTGCTAGATTGTCTCCTCTGGCAAAGACGTCCTTCTTTTCCGCTCCCCTCCCATTGTTGCCAGGAGCCAGAGCATTTGCTGTATATGTGCATCAGTTGTGTGGGGGGGGGAGGTGGGGGGGAGAGTGGATATGGCGTGAGGGTTTCTGATCATAAATCTTTTCAGTAATTTCCATATGCTTTTGAAAAATGGGGCGGGGCAAAAATAATTCAAGCACCTTTTTTGATAATTCATAATTAAGATTCAAATATAGTCAATGCTATTATTTTATTGTTACAAGAACTAGCTCATTATTAGAGAGCATGTTTAAGTTGTGAGAAATGGTGCAAATTTGTATATAGTAGAATTTTGTTGGATATACTTTAATATCAAAATCAGCCACTAAGATTGTTTTAAACTTAATAAAAATGAAGTAAATGTGAACCTGAGCTAAAGTGCTCTTAAAATATTAATGTTGTAAACCTAATTTTGAATATATTCTTAGGCAGTACAGAATTTCATTTTATTTTCATAATTGACTCTTGCTTTTAAAAGACTTCACTCCTGCAAAAATCTATAACTATCCTGTTATTGATTACACAGATGGCTTCACTCCTCCCTTGGCATTTCAATGAAACTCATGCATGTGCTTTTAGTATATATGTATTATCCTTTCAAGCTGTATCCATTGTAGCCGTTTGGTACTTTGGATGAAAAAAAAAAACCTAGAATAGTGTTTCTGATTTCTTTGGTATTGAGGGTTTATGTTTGAACTTTAGGTGTCTGGATTCCGAGTCTTGTTAAACATAGCAAGTAGATGGGATTATTTTTAGTTAGATTTAACAATTTATATTCTCAGATAGTGCTATAAGAATAAAAATCTATGAAGTCTGTTGGGCAAAGACTTTGTTTTGCAAAACCCCAAATGCGGCTTTGCAAAACCCCTTGGGAAGGCTTTACTACCTCTTTTAAAGCCAGACCAGGTGAACCTGAATTCAGTTGCACAGGCAAAGTTTGTACTTAGTGTCAGATGCTTGGACTTCTTGGTTCTTTTTTACATGTTTGGTTCGTACCACTGATAACTTGTCACCCCTTCAGTCTTATTACCATGAGTCCCTTTCTAAAGAACTATTTGTTACCCGCCTTTTTAAAAATCAAGTCGGATTTATTGCTTAGGATCTGTCTTCAGTGGCCAGAAGTTGGAAGGACGGTCAGAAAATAAGCCTACGCCAAACTCTGGAACACGGAGCTTTAGTCCCCTTATCCGGAGTGGCAGACTTGGGGCGGCTGCGGGCTCCAGCCTGCCTGGGACAGGCAGTCTGCATTTTGGAACGCTTCCCTGCAGAAGGGTGGAGAGCAGTCGCTGCGCCTTCGGGGTTCGCGCGTGTGGGGGAGCCCAGACTTCCCATAACCCCGCTGTTGCCGTTGAGGTCACCCCAGAGGCTTGGAAATACTGGGCAGGGGGGCACTTTGCGCAGGGAGTGTGTGACCAGCCAGGAGAGGTTCCGCAGCAGTTTCTCCTGAGGGTTGTTTTTGGGTGGAGACTTGTGGCGGGGCCAGAGGGTGCAGAGCTCTCGCTCCCGGGCCCTCGAGGTGACCGCTAATTCGTCGCCTCTGGTGCCCGCGCGGCTCAGGCCTCGCTCGTGAACTGGCCAGGCCCGCGACGCTCCTGGGAGTGAGTGAGTGCAGAAAGTCCCGAGGGTGACGGCAGTCGTCCTCCCTCAGGGCCGCAGTGCCATGGCGCTGGCCCCCGGTCCCGGGCAGGAGCCGGCGCCCTCCGGCCGAGCCTTCTCCTCGCGGGTGGGACGGCCCAGGCCCCGCGGATCGTCGCGCCACCTCTCCCCTGACACCCCGCTCTTTCCTCTCGGCTCTGTCAAGCACGACCAAGTTTCGTCGCACTCCTGCCCCCGCGTTTCTTCACTTTTACATACGGGGGCTGAGGGATGATAAAACGATACAAATGTTTTGATTTAAAAACAATTCATTACCAATTTACCCTGTCTAAGGTGGATACTCTAGTAAATAATAAATCAGTTAAACAAAGGCGACTTTAATTTATTGCCGTGGTACTAATTAGAAACATCATTCGAGCAATAATCTTAAACACTTCCAGCAAATAATGCTCCCTCTTGCTCGCGCCCTTCGCCCCCTCCCCCACTCCAGCTCCCTCGCTGGCGGACTGCGCCCTAGCTAGGAGCTGCTTCAGCTGTGTGTTTGCGGATCCGCTCTTCCTCTGGTTGAATAATTGAAGGGGGAAACGGTATCCGAGGAGGCTGTAATTGAAGAGCCCCTGTCACCTCTGCTTTTATGTATGTTAGTATAGAAGTCCATCAGCAGCTCCTTGATGGTGTATTAAAAAGAAGTGGCAGCCCCTTCTGCAGGAGATACCGTATTCTATTAAAGGAGACCAAGTGAGAGCAAGAAACTCTAGAGGCTAAAAGCCACTTCAGGTCTTCAGACCGATTGATCTGTATTCTCTTGTTATAATCCGTCTCATCATACTTGAGTTAATGAGGCAAAAGAGGAGGAGAGAAATCTGATGGTCCTTGACAAATTCATTAGGGAGGCTGCAGGACATTTTATTTGACTGTTAAACATCTTGTTTGTTTGGTTTAGGCAGTGCCAACATCACGCTTCTGCCCAGACCTGTGATGCTGGGCTGCCTACAGACATTGTAAAAAGGGAAGGAGGACATTCAGGGTGAGATCTGAATGTTTTGTTTTGAATTTAGGGTCGTCCATAACCTTCAGACTTATCTAGTTTTTCCTTCACCATCATTACATTAGTACCATTTTATGAAAATATACACGGTAATACTGAGGTGGGAGTGTTTTTAGTTACTGTAAACTAAAATATGTGTTTAAACTTCAATCAGAAGATTTCCCATTTCCTTAAAAAAATTGAGTCAGGTTATAGCAATTACTGTACTAGTTTTTGAAAAATGGGAATGGTTAAGCTGCAGAAGAATAGCTAGATTACACATTATGTCCTATCTTTACTTGATCATGGGTAAATAAACTTTTAATTATTAATTGAATTTCCTCTTGCAGTGGAACGCTTATGAGTACAGAAACGTGGAAGTAAAAAACTTAACTATACAAGTAAGATATTTTCAAAAGAACATTGGCATATTTTAATTTGAGGGCCTTTTTATACATAGAAGCAGAAGTGAGTACTCTGAATGGTGTTCAAATGAAGTAATGAGTTGACAGAATACTTAAAAATTCTATTTTATTCTAAGATAATATAGCACCTGATTTTCTCAAAAAGAAAGAAGCAACCTAATTGTGATACTCTCTTGCATTGAGAATTCAGTCATATTTTCCTTCAGCAATTGACTTAGCCTTAGCATAAGTGCTTTGAGAAAGAACTGTCTTCCATTTATAGGAAAACAGTATGAGACAAAAAAGAGAACTAATGTTCTTTGCCTGTCATTTTTATACATTCCTGCACTGCTGATGAAGCTTGAACCGCTGCAGGGAATGTATGGATTTGAAAAGAAATGATTCAGTAGTTCATGTTGTGTTTCTCAGAAGCAAAACCAAACTAATGGCTGAAGTCAGTGCTTCTGTACATCTGACAGATATAATCCTGTTTACATTTCCAGAGAATACAGAATCCTTAAACTGTTTTATTTTTTGCTGATCTTTACTTAGAAATGTGTTTACTGAGTTAAACTGCAGTGCATTTTTTACTTTATCATATCATGGAGACTTAAAAGATATCCATTATTTTATTATCTGTAGAAACAGCATACAGTATTTCAATGATCTTTACTGAAGAGTATATTGATTTTAGATTATATGATTTTGTTTTCTGGGAAAACGTTTTAGAAGTATTCAAAAAATAATCAGATTATTGACTTAAAAAAAACTATTTTAACAACAATTTATACTTTTTAAAACAAAGGACCTGTATATATTCGTACCCTCTACAACCTATCTTTGAAACATCTATGCAGTTGCTAGATTTTTGATTCTTCAATCATTCAACATATTTATTTAAAAAATGCTTGATTTTTTAAAAATTCTTTTTGGGGAATCAAAATATAAATGAGGAAATATACAACTGTTAAATTTTCTGAATTTAAAAATTGTTCCAGTAAAAATTGGAAGGAAATAGCCCCAACACAATTTATTAGTGTACTAGTTGATGAAATATTTTGTTGAAGTAATTACATTCAAATATCTTTAAGAAGCTTTAACTACAATTGTCGGAATTGTAACTATCCACATTGTATTAAAAGTCAAAGTAAAACCACATTCTCTTTCATTCTGTCAAATGATCTAATTTTACAAAACTCCAAAGTATCAGAGCTTGTCTCCAAGCTATTGATAATTATTCTTCTCGAATCAGTCTAGAGAATAATCAGTAACTGAATGTTTTCTTTGAGCAGTTCACAGTAGTGCCTATTAATTTTAAATGGTCAGTCATGCTGCTGAAGGAAGTTACTGGGTTTTTTTGCTTAAACAACCACTGCCACCACCACCACCACCTTGTAATCTCTTTGATTGGTAACCCAAGGGTATTATTCTCATTCCAACAGTTTGAACTTAAGATAATGGTGTATCAGGTGAAAGCAGTATAGTGAACTTTGCATAGGAAGCCTATCAAACTGTACTTAAAAATAAATGCTTTTATATACTTCGGAGTATTGTATGCCTTAGAAGTTTGTGTGCATTACCTTGGATAATATACATGGTTAGTGATGTTAACATTTATTAGACTTGTTACAGGTCCAATTTTTGTATTATTTAGAAGGATGAGAAAATTGTGAGTATGATATATGTTAGTTTTCTTCCCCCAAGTTGAATAGCAACTGTATATATGAGTACTTTATTAAGCTATACATAATTTGATCTTACCAGATGTATAGTGATAGAGCAGAGAACTTGTATTTAGGAAAATGGAAGTAAGCAGCTTTTAACCCTACTGAGAAGTAAATACTATTGTATTATTGAGCTAGGATATGAAATGTTAAATCCATGCTAATTCAAGTATCTTTCAGAAGGTGTTTCATTGAACTTACTATATTCTCACTTATTTTGGTATCAATCTCTTGGTGTTACCAAGAAATCATTTAGCTTTTTCTCATTTTAAATATACATATTTTTGAGTTGTAGCAATTACATTCTTTTATTTCCCTGTATAAACAGTTCTGAAAAGTTAGAACAGATAAGATTCTGTCTTATCTGTCTTCTTCCCTTTCTTCCTTTCTTCCCTCCTTCCATTCCTCCTTTTTAACAATTTGAGCTTTTTAATGTTCTCTCAGATAAATATTAAATTTTACCTGTCAAATAAGTTTGGCTTTCATAACTCACTACGATCTTCAACATATGAGAGGGTGCAATTAGTAGAGTCAACTCTTAACTATTTAAGAAATGATCCCATAATTTGTCTATTATTTGTGACTCTTCCATCTAGAGAACCAAATTTTGCTTTCCTTCCAGAAGAGAGGAGAATCATGATTAGTCAGTGTTGAACTTGATGCTAAATAAATAAACCTTTTGATTTCAATTGAGTTCATTTTGGTGCAAGACATCAAATTTTGTGGCTTAAGGTAGGTGTGAAATCCCTTATTTAATAATACTAGTGACTCGCATGTAGGGTATGTTCTTTGTCATCTTAGAGCCATCCCCACTCCCATTTCTCCTTTCCCTTGTGATCAGTGCCAGACATTTATAAACATATGATTGAGATTAGGGATGTAGATTATGCCAGTGTACTGAGCTGTACCTAGTTCAAAATATAAGACTTGGCATTAAGTTCTCTGTTTCTTTCAGGTCATATGAGACATTTTGTAGACCTGTGTTTAAAATTATCAGTTAAGCATATCATATGCGTATTTTTTTGTTATACTTTAGAAAAAATAGCCTTTTTAAACATCTTAGTTTATTTTAAAATAGATCGGTTCTATAGCACTCCAACTACTGTATTACTAGTAGTAGTAATTTGGCATGAATGTTCTAAAATTACAGGAAATTTTTAATGGACTTGGTGTTATTTCTAATGAAAATGTTAAAAATCTAGCCTGTTCCTTCAAACATTATAAATTAGAGTAAAAGTGATGTGCTGAGAGGTTTCTCAGATTTCATATAGTGGCGAGACACCACCACAAAATACTTCATTGGCTCTAATCTATGTATACAAGATATTTGTATAGTATAAATGAAATAATATTTGATGATGTAAGGAATGGAAACTTTTCCTTTAACCATCTGAAATAAAGCTAGGATATAAAACAGCTGCTTTGGCCTAGGTACATCTGCCAGTCTGTTTCTTTTCTGAATATTCTCTGTGTTCTCTATTATCTTTTCATCCTAAAGAATCATTCTCTTGTTTTCTGACTGGTTTTGTTGGTAGACAAAATCTGGGTTAGTGGGTTTAAATCAGCCTAGATAAAGTGAAAAATCTTTGATCTGTGACTGTTTCCAAATGATTTTCTTGCTGGGACCAGACACTATCCATGCCCTTTCACTTTGCTATCAGATAGGTACACACTAAGGACCAGAAAGGCTGCCAGATGCATAGTTAATCATCATATTAGATAAGTAAAGGGTTCCAACCATAGTTAATTAAATCTTCTATTTCTAGTAGTTACTTGTGCTATAGTAGCTTGTGGGTTAAATGCTCTACAAATCTTCTAATCTTTTCTGCAAATTAGTCAAGAACTTTCTATAAATTGTAGCATCAATTACAAATGCATGATTCAAAGCTGTATATTTTAAAAATCATGTAAGGTTATTGCTGTTACATAGCTTACCTAGATAAGTAAGGTAAAGGGAGGCAGTATGAGAGTATCTAAAGAGCATTAGTCTAGGGAAAAAAAGCCCTGAATTTTTATCTGAGCTCTGAATGACCTTGGTCAGGTCACTATCTCTACTCCTTATTTTCTCAGTTTTTAAAGAGGGGGATGGATTAGGAGTTTTTTCTACCCCTTTCAGATACAAAAATCTGTAATTTTTTACCATAACGTGATTAAAGTAGTTGTTTTTATCTTTATTAGTTGATTTCAAATCAGAAATCTTTCTACAAAAATTTAGAGTCTCAGTGCTGCTCTAATATAGGCATGTGAAAGTTTTCATACGAAAAGGTCATAGAGAAGAGTAAGCTTACAAAAGATTATATTCCATATTTTAGACTTAAGGAAAAAAATTACAAATTTTACACTGGAGACAGTTGTGAGGGACAACATAGCAAACTGGCACAAATTCTAGGAGTATACTAATAATTGCTTGATAGGAGTTGAATCATAAAAATAAAATGAAGTAGGCTGTGTATTCTTTTTTTTTATTAAGGTATCATTGATATACAATCACATGAGCAACATTGTGGTTACTGGATTACCCCCATTATCAAGTCCCCACCATATACCCCATTACAGTCACTGTCCATCAGCGTAGTAAGATGCTATAGAGTCACTACTTCTCTTCTCTGTGCAATACTGCCTTCCCTGCGCCCCCCTACGTTATGTGTGCTAATCGTAATGCCCCTTATTTCCCTTCTGCCTCCCTTCCCACCCATCCTCCCCAGTCCCTTTTCCTTTGGTAACTGTTAGTGCATTCTTGGGTTCTGTGAGTCTGCTGCTGTTTTGTTCCTTCAGTTTTTGCTTTGTTGTTATACTCTACAGATGAGTGAAATCATTTGGTGTGTATTCTTATATAGAGAAAAAAACAATATTTAAAGGTGTTCACAGAGTAGGAGTTTTTTTTTCTTAAAATGTCAAAGGACTTACAGAATTTCTGATATTTTTATTTAGATTAGATATTCTATACTCTTGAAGCCAAAGAAAGTTCAAGTTCACTATTAACTTAAAAAAAAATAGGAGTGATCAGTCTTCTCCTTAGCAACTATAATATTACCATATATATGTTGTGTTAAAAGATAGATCCAAGCAGGGAAATGGTTTTCAAAACATGAGTCACTAAAGTAAAGTTTTATACTACTTTCTCATGCTGTCCACTTGTTTTCATCAGATCTGACAAGCATAAAAGTGTTAACATCTTTTATTTTACAGATGTTCTTAGTTTTCCCTCAAATTGTAAAAGATGCTGTGTCAGAGTAGTGTGGTAGGAAATGATTTCAACACCTCCCTTCACTTATGTGATAACTTATTATTTGTCTAGGCTTGTGGATATTTGGAGGAAGGGAGGGGGAGTGAGGCAGGAACAGACAACATATTGAGATCTAATTGTTCTCATTTTGAGATGTAGATTCAACCAATCTGTCTGCCATATTATAAATTCTCTCTAAAACAGGTTTTCTATTGGCATAGTTATTTCTACTTCTATGTTGTGTTCATTGTAAGTCCCTCATTAGTGCAAATAACAGGCCAGGTGACCACCGAGAGAGTTGTTGATGGACACTTGGTGGGTTTGCAAAGTGCAAACCTGGAAGACTAAGCGATGAGAAATGCATTGCTATTTGTGAATTTATGTTTTATCTCACTTCACTTGAAAATTTATGAGTAGCCGTGGCTTAAGGGTGCTGGAGTTGTGTGTTCCAGGGCTTGCCCCTACTGATAACACCCTTGTTGGCGTGAAAGTGCAATGCAAATTATGACAGTTACAACCTTCTGTTTTGTTTAACCTGTCAGTAGATTTCCTGGCTCAGTGCTGAGGGCAATGGTGTGTTCAGCTAGTCCATATTCACCTAAACTTAAAAGGTCAGGTTTCTACAGGCAAGCCTGGTCAAAGCCTAATTGATGAGGAGGGCAGGGAGACAGAATTTACTGTTCTGTTGGCTAGTTTCATATCGTTAGGTTGTCCTGAAAGCATCAGGCAGTCACAGCCCCTTTCATGTAAGTGCTGACCCTAGACAGGAGCTGACAATCAAAGGAGGCAGCCACAGGAACCAGTGCAAGTAGGCTATTGATTTTTCAGTTAGGTCTAAGTAGTTTGTAGTGTGGGTAATGGGTGACAGAGGCAGGTATGTCATTATCAATGAGCTCCAGAACAGTAGCGACAGCCCTCTCTCATATTTCCTTCAGCACTGACAGTATGCATCCAGAGGCGGTCAATAAATCGCCCAACCTTTAACTGACAAGTGACTTGGAGGTTTAGGTTGAGAGGTAGAAGTTATAGAGCTAAACTTCTCTACTTGAACATGTACCAGATCTAGCGGTAGAGTCAATAATTACATTCTAAGTTTTTGAAGTTTTGACTTGTGTAGCCTACCTCTGATAATTCACTTTTAAGCTTTTGAGAATTTAAGAAGCATATTTACTTAGTTAAGAAATGAGCCAATCATTTGTAAAGACACTCTGCAAGAATAATTAAGTTAGGTTATTATGGTATAGTTTTGCTTTTATTTTAGATGAGATCCTTATTTAATCATGCTATCCCTATTATAATAGTTTAGCAATTGGAAATTGCCTCTCAAAATCCTTTTAAATTGCTAATCTCCTCTTAAATGTTTTAACTGCAGACCAATTTTAAATAGAAAAAAAAAAACTTGAACCATTTGTAAATGTGATGTATTAGCCACTAAGCAGTTGCTATTTGACCTTCAAATTCGTTTTATATTACTTTTCACAATAAAATAGTCAGGAATAGAACATTTAATGATTAAAGTTTGATGAATTATGGTTGCTTCTGAATTTAAAAAGAAATGAGGTTTTTGTTTTAAAACCATTTCATATGGATATTTACATTTAACAATAGATACAATTTATGTTCACATAAACACAAAAGTGTAACAGGTTTTTGACTAAAAGTACATGTTCTAAAAGGGATATAAAATAATTTAGAGATATTTTAAACTATTCTCTATTTTGTTATAAAGTGTAATATAAAGAGAAGATAATATTTATCTAAAAGTGGGAGTTTTGGTTGTACCAGGATCCTTGCAAACTATCACATGCTTACATTTTTTGAAAACTTTAAACAAATTGAAATAAAACAGAAAAGTAAATGTTTTTTAAAACTTCCTTAAATAACTTATCAGTATGATATCTTGTTTAACACTGTGATATTGTACAGAACCAGAGTTTAAGTCTGTAGTATCATCTAGCTGTGGAGTACCCCTACCTGACCACATGAATCATTTTCACTTGTCCATTGCAACTGAGAATTCCTTTTTTATTTTTTTTAAGCTAACCAGAAGGTTAATGCACACAGAGTATGGATGCTTAAGTATTTTCTTAAGTTTGCAGTGATATGTTTGTATGTACCCGTCTTCTTTTTTTAAGAAACAGAGAAGACGAATTTGAAATGTAGTGAAAGATGGCTATCTATTGAAATACTGTAGTCTTAGTTTTAAAGAAGCTTTGGAATTATCTGATTATATTTAGAGAAATTTCATTCAGATTTCTTGAAATAGTGATTAAAACAGATTATGCACCTTTAACACAGATATCTTCACCTTTTGAAGCTTACAGACTCTTAAAGATTCCTTTTAGAATCATTGTCTTTTCTCCTGTTGTTTATTAATCATTAACTTAATCCGTGTTTTTCTGTTGATTAGATGAAAGATTTAGCTGAGAACCTTGAAATCTTTATATTGTTAGCTATATAATAGGTATCTGATAACTTCCCTGTGTTTGTAATCTTTCCTGAATACAGTGTTTTTTCAGGAATAATAATAAAAAAAAAGCTGAGGAAAGGGGGACAAATTAAATTTTCATGAAAGAAAATCCTAATCAGCAGTGACAGTGTAAGAGAAAGATGATTGCCACTTGGTCATTGTGGAGAGGCACTTAGATTTGGTGTCAGTGCTTCTGTTAATGATGACTAATGTCTTTCTTGGAGCAAGTGCATGCACCAATATACTGCTCCAGCCTAGAGAGAGGGCTCAGCAATAGGCACCACTCAGCAA
>JAVSCE010020985.1:0-29867 GCA_032199065.1 Smutsia gigantea
AAATAAGCAAAAGCTGAGAGAACATACCTCCCACAAACCACCTCTACAGTGCATTTGAGGGACTCCTATAGATGGAAGCATTCCAAAGGCTAAAAAGATGCCACCCAAGGGAAGACAAAGAGTACAGAATATGATTCATGACATACAAAGAATGGAGGAGAAAGAAAAAGGAGGAGAAAAAAAGGATCTTTAGGTTGTGTTTGTAATAGTATATGAAGTAAGTTAAATTAGACTGTGAGATAGTAAGGGAACTGCCCCTGAACCTTTGGTAACCACAAATCTAAAGCCTGCAAGGGCAATAAGTACATACCTATCAATAATCACCCTAAATCTAAATGGTCTGAATGCACGAATCAAAAGACATTGAGTTACTGAATGGATGAAAAAGCAAGACCCATCTATATGCTGCCTACAAAAGACTCACTCCAAACCCAAAGACATACACAGACTGAAAGGGATGGGAAAAGATATTTCATGAAACTAATAGTGAGAAAAAAGCAGGAGTTAAGGTAATTGTATAAGACCAAAGACTTCAAAACAAAGAAAGTCACAAGAGACAAAGAAGAACATTACATAATGATAAAAGGGTCAGTCCAACAAGAGGATATAACTATTATAAATATCTATGCACCCAACACAGGATCACCTACATATGTGAAACAAATACTAATAGAATTAAAGGGGGAAATAGATTGCAATGCATTCATTATAGGAGACTTCAACACATCACTCACTCCAAAGGACAGATCAACCAGACAGAAAATAAGTAAACAGACAGAGGCACTGAACAGCATATTAGAACAGATGGACCTAACAGATATCTACAGAACACTCCATCCAAAAGCAACAGGATACACATTCTTCTCAAGTACACATGGAACACTTTCAAGAATTGATCATATATTAGGCTACAAAAAGAACCTCAGTAAATTCAAAAAGACTGAAATTGTACCAACCAGCTTCTCAGATCACCAAGGTATGAAACTAGAAATATATTACACAAAGAAAATGAAAAAGCCCACAAACACACGGAGTCTTAATAACATGTTCCTAAATAATCAATGGATCAATGACCAAAAGAAACAGAGATCAAGCAATATATGGAGACAAATGAAAACAATAATTCAACACCACAAAATCTGTGGGATGCAGTGAAGGCTGTGCTAAGAGGGAAATACATTGAAATACAGGCCTACCTCAGAACAACCCCAAATGAAGAGTCTAAACTCACAATTAATGAAACTAGAAAAGGAAGAACAAATGAGGCTCAAAGTCAGTAGATGGAGGGACATAATAAAGATTAAAGCAGAAATACATATAAATGAGAATAATAAAACAATAGAAAGAATCAATGAAAGCAGGGCCTGAAACTTTGAGAAAATAAACAAAAAGGATAAACCAGTAGCCAGATTTATCAAAAAAAAAAAGAGAGTCTACACACATATAAATAGAATCAGAAATGAGAAAGGAAAAATCACTACAGACACTGCAGAAATACAAAGAATTATGAGAGAATACTATGAAAAATTATATGCTAACAAACTGGATAACCTAGAAGAAGTGGACAACTTTCTAGAAAAATACAACCTTTCAAGGCTCACCCAGGAAGAAAAAGAAAATCTGAATAGACCAATTACCAGCAACAAAATAGAATTGGTACTCAAAAAACTACCTAAAAACAAAATGCTTGGGCCAGATGGTTTCACTGCTGAATTTTATCAAACGTTTAGTGAAGACCTATAACCATCCACCTTAAAGTTTTTCAAAAAGTAGAAGAGGGAATACTCCCAAACTCATTCTATGAGGCCAACATCACTCTAATACCAAAACCAGGCAAAGACACCACAAAAAAAGAAAATTGTAGACCAATATTCCTGATGAACATAGATGCAAAAATACTCAACAAAGTATTAGCAAACCAAATTCAAAAATACATCAAAAACATCATCCATCATGATCAAGTGGGATTCATCCTAGAGATGCAAGGATGGTACAACATTCGAAAATCCATCAACATCATCCACCACATCAATAAAAAGAAGAACAAAAACCACATGATCATCTCCATAGATGCTGAAAAAGCATTCTACAAAATTCAACATTCATTCATGATAAAAACTCTCAACAAAATGGGTAGAGAGGGCAAGTACCTCAAAATAATAAAGGCCATATATGAAAAACCCACAGCCAGCATTATACTTAACAGAGAGAAAATGAAGGCTTTTCCTTTAAGATCGGGAACAAGACAAGGATGCCCACTCTCCCCACTTCTATTCAACATAGTTTTAGACGTCCTAGCCACGGCAATCAGACAACACAAAGAAATAAAAGGCATCCAGATTGGCAAGAAAGAAGTCAAACTGTCCCTGTTTGCAGATGACATGATATTGTACATAAAAAATCCTGAAAAATCCACACCAAAACTATTAGATCTAATATCTGAATTCAGCAAAGTTGCGGGATACAAAATTAATACACAGAAATCTGTTGCATTCCTATACACTAACAATGAACTAACAGAAAGAGAAATCAGGAAAACAATTCCATTCACAATTGCTTCCAAATGAATAAAATACCTAGGAATAAACCTAACAAAGGAAGTGAAAGACCTATACCCTGAAAACTACAAGGCATCCTTAAGAGAAATTAAAGAGGACACTAATAAATGGAAATTCATCCCATGCTCTTGGCTGGGAAGAATTAATATTGTCAAAATGGCCATCCTGCCTAAAGCAATCTACAGATTCAATGCAATCCTATCAAAATACCTACAGCATTCTTCAATGAACTAGAGCAAATAGTTCTAAAATTCATATGGAACCACCAAAGACCCCAAATAGCCAAAGCAATCCTGAGAAGGAAGAATAAAGCTGGGGGGATTATGCTCCCCAACTTCAAGCTTTAGTACAAAGCCACAGTACTCAAGAAAATTTGGTACTGGCATATGAACAGACCCATAGAACAATGGAGCAGACTAGAGATCCCTGATATAAACCCAACCATATACGGTCAATTAATATATGATAAAGGAACCATGAACATACAACGGGGAAATGACAGCCTCTTCAACAGCTGGTGTTGGCAAAACTGGACACCTACATGCAAGAGAATGAAACTGGATTATTGTTTAACCCCATACACAAAAGTAAACTCGAAATGGATCAAGGAACTGAATGTAAGTCATGAAACCATAAAACTCTTAGAAGACAACATAGGCAAAATCTCCTGAATATAAGCATGAGCGACTTCTCCCTGAACACATCTCGACGAGCAAGGGAAACAAAAGCAAAAAATGAACTCATGGGACTACATCAAACTAAAAAGCTGCTGTACAGCAAAAGACACCATCAACAGAAGAAAAAGACATCGTATGGTATGGGAGAATATATTTGTAAATGACATATCCGACAAGGGGTTAACATCCAAAATATATAAAGATCTTACATGCTTCAACACCCAAAAAGCAAATAAGCAGATTAAAAAACGGCCAGAGGATACAAAGAGAGAGTTCTCCAAAGAAGAAATTCAGATGGCAAACAGACACATGAAAAGATGCTCCACATCACTAATCATCAGGGAAATGCACATTAAAACCACAATGAGATATCACCTCACACCAGTAAGGACGGGCACCATTCAAAAGACTAAGAACAACAAACGCTGGCGGGAATTTCGGGAAGATGGCGGCATGAGCAGGGCAGCAGATATCTCCTCCCATCACTATATTTATCTACGAAAACACAGAAAATACAACTATTCCTAAAAGAGAGACCAGAATACACAGGAAAGCGCACAGCATGGAGCTACACCCGAGAGGACTCGGCACCACAAGAGGCGGATAAGATACAGAGCAGCGACCCGGTGGGATCCGAGCACTCACCCACCCAAGCGCACTGGCGGGAGGAGAGGATTCAGAGCCGGGAGGGAGTGGAAGTACACCCCATGAGTAGCCAGCCCCGGTGACCTGCGCAGGGAGTGCTGACACACATCGCGCAGTGTACCGGAGATTGGAGAGACAGAGAGGCAGGATCTGAGCAGCAAACGCGCCAGGGTGCTTGCAGCCGGCTCCCGGAAGGAATTAAAAAAAAAAAAGCACACAATTTCATCAGCGGTCTTAAAGAAACAGGAGCCCAGCAGAGGAGACGGATCGCCCCAGCACATGCAACCCAGCAGGCTGGGAGTCCTGGGGAGTTTCAGACGCCTGAGCTGGCGACTGGGGAAGCGTGGCCGTACTTACACTTATCACTGAGATCAACAGCCTCCCATTCAATCCCACCCCGGCCAGAGCTATAAAGTGCCCTGTGGAGCAGCGCGGCCACGGCTGCAGAATAGTGGGGTACCAGCGCCACCTACAGCACCCCCACAGAATCTGCTCCCGGTGGCCGTTTTTTATTGTTTTGTTTTGTTTTCTTTTTTGTTTCTTATTTCTTTCTTTTTTTCCTTTTTTTTTTTCTCTTCTTAAAGTCTTAAAGAGCCCAGCTGACATACGTGGCAACTACCAGCGACCACTTGTATAGCCATGAAAAGACAGAGGAATTTGGTTCAGACCAAAATCAACAAGATAACCCCAGAGAGGGAGCCTGAAGGGATGGAAATGCACAGTCTTCCTGAAAAAGAATTCAGAACAAAAGTCATAACCATGCTGATGGACCTACAGAGAAATATGCAAGAGCTGAGGGAAGAAGTGAGGGAAGTGAGGAAAGACAATACAGAAATCAGACAAGTGATTGACGGGCTAAAAAGCAGACTGGATGAGATACAAGAGACTGTTAATGGAATAGAAAAGAGAGAACAGGAATACAGAGAAGCTGAGGCAGAGAAAGATAAAAGGATTTCTAGGAATGAAAGACTATTAAGAGAACTGTGTGACCAATCCAAACAGAACAATATTCGCATTATAGAAGTACCAGAGGAAGAAGAGAGAGAAAAAGGGATAGAAAGTCTCTTTGAAGAAATAATTGCTGAAAACTTCCCCATGCTGGGGAAGGAAACAGTCTTGAGGTCCACGGAAGCCCACAGATCTCCCAACACAAGGGACCCAAGGAAGACAACACCAAGACACATAATAATTAAGATGGCAAAGATCAAAGATAAGGACAGAGTATTAAAGGCAGCTAGAGAGAGAAAAAAGATCACCTACAAATGAAAACCCATCAGACTATCATCAGACTTCCCAACAGAAACCTTACAGGCCAGAAGAGAATGGCATGATATATTTAACGTTATGAAACAGAAGGGCCTCAAACCAAGAATATTGTATCCAGCACGATTATCATTTAAATATGACAGAGGGATTAAACAATTTCCAGACAAACGAAAGTTGAGAGAGTTTGCCTCTCATACACCACCACTATAGGATATCTTAAATGGACTGCTCTGGATGGAAGCACTCCTGAGGCTAAAAAGATGTCACCAGAGAAAATAAAATCATAGCAAAGAAAGCAGACCATCCAAATACTAACTAAAGGCAAAAAATAAAACACCTAGTATATAAAGAATGGAGGAGGAAGAATAAGAAGGGAGAGAAATAAAGAAAAACCTGACGGTGTTTAGAATTACTTAACAAGAAAGTTAAGTTAGATTGTTAGATAGTAAAGAAGCAACTGTTGAACCTTTGGTAACCACGAATCTAAAGCCAGCAATGGCAATAAGTACATATCTATCGATAATCACCCTAAATGTAAATGGACTCAATGCACCAATCAAAAGACACAGAGTAACAAAATGGATAAAAAAGCAAGACCCATCCATATGCTGCTTACAAGAGACTCACCTCAAACCCAAAGATATACACAGACTAAAAGTGAAGGGATGGAAAAAGATATTTCATGCAAACAACAAAGAAGAAAAAGCAGGTGTTGCAGTACTTCTATCAGACAAAATAGACTTCAAAACGAAGAAAGTAGCAAAAGATAAAGAAGGACACTACATAATGATAAAGGGGTCAGTCCAACAAGAAGATATAACCATTATAAATATATATGCACCCAACACAGGAGCGCCAGCATATGTGAGACAAATACTAAAAGAATTAAAGGAGGAAATAGACAGCAATTCATTCATATTAGGAGACTTCAACACACCACTCACTCCAGAGGACAGATCAACCAGACAGAAAAGAAGTAAAGACACAGAGGCACTGAACAACACACTAGAACAGATGGACCTAACAGACATCTACAGAACTCTGCACCCAAAAGCAGCAGGATACACATTCTTCTCAAGTGCACATGGAACATTTTCCAGAATAGACCACATACTAGGCTACAAAAAGAACCTCAGTAATTTCAAAAATATTGAAATCCTACCAACCAACTTCTCAGATCACCACGGTATAAAACTAGAAATAAATTTTAGAAAGAAATCAAAAGGCTCACAAATACATGGAGACTTAACAACATTCTCCTAATTAATCAATGGGTTATCGACAAAATCAAAACAGAAATCAAAGAATATATGGAGACTAATGACAACAACAACACAAAGCCACAACTTCTGTGGGATGCAGCAAAGGCAGTCCTAAGAGGAAAGTATATTGCAATCCAGGCCTATTTAAAGAAGGAAGAACATTCCTAAATGAATAGTCTAAAGACACAATTACCGAAATTGGAAAAAGAAGAACAAATGAGGCCCAAAGTCACCAGAAGGAGGGACATAATAAAGATTAGAGAAGAAATAAATAAAATTGAGAATAAAACAATAGAAAAAATCAATGAAACTAAGAGCTGGTTCTTTGAAAAAATAAACAAAATAGATAAACCCCTAGCCAGACTCATTAAGAGAAAAAGAGAATCTACACACATAAACAGAATCAGAAATCAGAAAGGAAAAATAACGACGGACCCCACAGAAATACAAAGAATCATAAGAGAATATTATGAGAATCTATATGCTAACAAGCTGGAAAACCTAGAAGAAATGGACAACTTCTTAGAAAAATACAACCTTCCAAAACTGACCAAGCAAGAAACAGAAAACCTAAACAGACCAATTACCAGCAACGAAATTGAACTGGTAATCAGAAAACTACCCAAGAACAAAACCCCCAGACTGAAGGATTCACCTCTGAATTCTACCAGACATATAGAGAAGAAATAACACTGATTCTCCTTAATGTTTTCCAAAAAATATAAGAGGAGGGAATACTTCCAAACTCATTCTATGAAGCCAGCATCACTCTAATACCAAAACCGGGCAAAGACCTCACCAAAAAAGAAAATTACAGACCAATATCCCTGATGAATGGAGATGCAAAAATACTCAACAAAATATTAGCAAACCGAATACAAAAATACATCAAGAGGATCATACACCATGACCAACTGGGATTCATCCCAGGGATGCAAGGATGGTACAACATTCGAAAATCCATCAACATCATCCACCACATCAATAAAAAGAAGAACAAAAACCACATGATCATCTCCATAGATGCTGAAAAAGCATTTGACAACATTCAGCATCCATTCCTGATTAAAACTCTCAACAAAATGGGTATAGACGGCAAGTACCTCAACATCATAAAGGCCATATATGACAAACTCACAGCTAACATCATACTTAACAACGAGAAGCTGAAAGCCTTTCATCTAAGATCAGGAACAAGACAGGGATGCCTACTCTTCCCACTGTTATTCAACATAGTACTGGAGGTCCTAGCCATGGCAATCAGACAAAACAAAGAAATACAAGGCATCCAGATTGGTAAAGAAGAAGTCAAATTGTCACAGTTTGCAGATGACATGATATTGTACATAAAAAACCCTAAAGACTCCACTCCAAAACTATGAGAACTAATATCTGAATTCAGCAAAGTTGCAGGATACAAAATTAACACACAGAAATCTGTTGCTTTCCTATACACTAACGATGAACTAACAGAAAGAGAAATCAGAAAAACAATTCCATTCACAATTGCATCAAAAAGAATAAAATACCTAGGAATAAACCTAACGAAGGAAGTGAAAGACCTGTACTCTGAAAACTACAAGACACTCCTAAGAGAAATTAAAGAGGACACTAACAAATGGAAATGCATCCCATGCTCTTGGCTAGGAAGAATAAATATTGTCAAAATGGCTATACTACCTAAAGCAATCTACAGATTCAATGCAATCCCTATCAAACTACCAACAGCTTTCTTCAATGAACTGGAACAAATAATTCTAAAATTCATATGGAACCACAAAAGACCCCGAATAGCCAAATCAACCCTGAGAAGGAGGAATAAAACAGGGGGAATTACGCTCCCTGACTTCAAGCTCTACACAAAGCCACAGTAATCAGGACAATTTGGTATTGGCACAAAAACAGACCCACACACCAGTGGAAGAGAATAGAAAATCCAAACATAAACCCAAACATATACAGTTAATTAATATTTGATAAAGGAGCCTTGGATATAAAATGGGGAGATGACAGCCTCTTCAGCAGCTGGTTTTGGAAAAACTGGACAGCTACATGTAAGAGAATGAAACTGGACTACTGTCTAGCCCCATGCACAAAGGTAAACTCAAGGTGGATCAAAGACCTGAATGTAAGTCATGAAACCATAAAAATCTTAGAAAAAAACATAGGCAGAAATCTCTTGGACATAAACATGAGCGACTTCTTCATGAACATATCTCCCCGGGCAAGGGAAACAAAAGCAAAAATGAACAAGTGGGACTTTATCAAGCTGAAAAGCTTCTGTAGAGCAATGGACCCCATCAGTAGAACAAAAAGACATCCTACAGTATGGGAGAACATATTCATAAATGACGTATCCGATAAGGGTTTGACATCCAAAATATATAAAGAACTCATGCACCTTAACAAAGAAAAAGCAAATAATCCAATTAAGAAATGGGCAGAGGACATGAATAGACACTTCTCCAAAGAAGAAATTCAGATGGCCAATAGGCACATGAAAAGATGCTCCACATCGCTAATCATCAGAGAAATGCAGATTAAAACCAAAATGAGATACCACCTCACACCAGTGAGGATAGCCAACATCCAAAACACAAACAACAACAAATGTTGGCAAGGATGTGGAGAAAAGGGAACCCTCCTACACTGCTGGTGGGACTGCAAATTAGTTCAACCATTGTGCAAAGCAGTATGGAGGTTCCTCAAAAAACTCAAAATAGAAATACCATTTGACCCAGGAATTCCACTCCTAGGAATTTACCCTAAGAATGCAGCAGCCCAATTTGAAAAACACAGATGCACCCCTATGTTTATCGCAGCACTATTTACAATAGCCAAAAAAATGGAAGCAACCTAAGAGTCCATCAGTAGATGAATGGATAAAGAAGATGTGCTACATATACACAATGGAATATTATTCAGCCATAAGAAGAAAACAAATCCTACCCTTTGCAACAACATGGATGGAGCTAGAGGGTATTATGCTCAGTGAAATAAGCCTAGCCGAAAAAGACAAGTATCAAATGATTTCACTCATATGTGAAGTATAAGAACAAAGAAAAAATACTGAAGGAACAAAACAGCAGCAGACTCACAGAACCCAAGAATGGACTAATAGTTACCAAAGGGAAAGGGCCTGGGGAAGATGGGTGGGAAGGGAGGGATAAGAGGGAAAAAGGGGCATTAGGATTAGCAGACGTAATGTTGGGGGGGGCACGGGGAGGGCTGTACAACTCAGAGAAGACAAGTAGTGATTCTATAGCATCTCACTACGCTGATGGACAGTGACTGTAATGGGGTTGGTGGGGGGGACCTGATGAAGGGATAGTTTAATAAACATAATATTGCACATGTAATTGTAGATTAATGATACCAAAATAAATTATATTAAAAAAAACGCTGGCAAAGGTGTGGAGAAAGGGGAACCTCCTACACTGCTGGTGGGAATGGAAGCTAGTTCAACCATTGTGGAAAGCAATATAGAGGTCACTCAAAAACTAAAAATACAAATATCATTTGACCTGGGAATCCCAGTCCTTGGAATTTACCCAAAGAATACAACTTCTCAGATTCAAAAAGACATAAGCACCCCTATGTTTATTGCAGCACTTTTTACAGTAGCCAAGATATGGAAGCAACCTAAGTGTCCATCAGTAGATGAACGGATAAAGAAGAGGTGGTACATATACACAATGGAATACTATTCAGCCATAAGAAGGAAACAAATCCTGCCATTTGCAACAGCATGAATAGAGCTGGACGATATTATGCTCAGTGAAATAAGCCAGGTGGAGAAAGACAAGTGTCCAATGATTTCTCTCATTTGTGGAGTATAACAACGAAGCAAAACTGAAGGAACAAAATAGCAGCAGACTCAGAGACTCCAAGAAGGAACTAGTGGTTACCAAAGGGGAGGGTTGTGGGAGGGCAGGTGGGGAGGGTGGGAGAAGGGGACTGTGGGGTATTATGCTTAGTACACATGGTGTGGGGGATCACGGGGAAAACAGTGTAGCACAGAGAAGGCAAACAGTGAATCTGTGGCATCTTGCTACACTGATGGGCAGTGACTGCATTGGGGTATGGGTGGGGACTTGATAATATGGGTAAATGTAGTAACCACATTGTATTTTCATGTGAAACTTTCATAAGAGTTTATATCAATAATACCTTAATAAAATTTCAAAAAATAAAAAATAAATAACACTTAAAAATCTACTCCAAAACTATTAGATCTAATATGTAATGTGAATTCAGCAAAGTTGTGGGATACAAAATTAATACACAGAAATCGGTTGCATTTCTATACACTAAAAATGAACTAGCAGAAAGAGAAATCAGGAAAACAATTCCATTCACAATTGTATCAAAATTATACAATACCTAGGAATAAACCTAACCAAGGAAGTGAAAGACCTATACACTGAAAATTACAAGACACTCATGAGAGAAATTAAAGAAAATACCAATAAATGGAAACATATCCTGTGCTCATGGATAGGAAGAATTAATATTGTCAAAATGGCCATCCTGCCTAAAGCAATCTACAGATTCAGTGCAATCCCTATCAAAATACCTACAGCATTCTTCAATGAACTAGAGCAAATTGTTCTAAAATTCATATGGGATCAAAAAAGACCCCCAATAGCCAAAGCAATCCTGAGGAGGAAGAATAAAGCAGGGGGAATTATGCTCCCTGACTTCAAACTCTACTACAAAGCCACAGTAATCAAGACAATTTGGTACTGGCACAAGAACAGTCCCACAGACCAATGGGACAGACTAGAGAGCCCAGATATAAACCGAAGCATATATGGTCAATTAATATACAATAAAGGAGCCATGGATATACAGTGGGGAAATGACAGCCTCTTCAACAGCTGGTGTTGGCAAAACTGAACAGCTACATGTAAGAGAATGAAACTGGATTACTGTCTAACCCCATACACAAAAGTAAACTTGAAATCGATCAAAGACCTGAATGTAAGTCATGAAACCATAAAACTCTTAGAAAGAAACCTAGGCAAAAATCTCTTGGACATTAACATGAGCAACTTCTTCATGAACATATCTCCCTGGCAAGTTAAACAAAATAAAAAATGAACAAGTGGAACTACATCAAACTAAAAAGCTTCTGTACAGCAAAGGACACCATCAGTAGAACAAAAAGACATCCTACAGTATGGGAGAATATATTCATAAATGACATATCTGATAATGCATTGACATCCAAATTATATAAAGAGCTCATGCAACTCTACAAAGAAAAAGCAAATAAGTCAATTAAAAAATGGGCAGAGGATATCAACAGACACTTCTCCAAAGAAGAAATTGAGATGGCCAACAGGCACATGAAAAGATGCTCCACATCGCTAATCATCAGAGAAATGTAAATTAAAACCACAATGAGATACCACCTCACACCAGTTAGGATGGCCACCATCCAAAACACAAACAACAACAAATGTTGGCGAGGATGTGGAGAAAGGTGAACTTTCCTACACTGCTGGTGCGAATGTAAATTAGTTCAACCATTAAGGAAAGCAGTATGGAGGTTCCTCAAAAAACTCAAAATAGAAATACCATTTGACCCAGGAATTCCACTCCTAGGAATTCACCCTAAGAATGCAGCAGCGCAGTTTTAAAAAGACAGATGCACCCCTATGTTTATCGCAGCACTATTTACAATAGCCAAGGAATGGAAGCAACCTAAGTGTCCATCAGTAGATGAATAGATAAAGAAGATGTGGTACATATACAGAATGGAATATTATTCAGCCATAAGAAAAAAACACATACTACCATTTGCAACAACGTGGATGGAGCTAGAGGGTATTATGGTCACTGAAATAAGCCAGGCGGAGAAAGACAAGTATCAAATGATTTCACTCATCTATGGAGTATAAGAACAAAGCAAAAACTGAAGGAACAAAACAGCAGCAGACTCACAGAACCCAAGAATGAACTAACAGTTACCAAAGGGAAAGGGACTGGGGAGAATGGGTAGGAAGAGAGGGATAAGGGGGAATACGGGGCATTACGATTAGCACACATAATGTAGGATGAGGGGGCACGGGGAAGGCAGTATAGCACAGAGAAGACAAGTAGTGATTCTATAGCATCTTACTACGCTGATGGACAGTGACTGCAATGGGGCATGTGGTGGGGACTTGATAATGCGGGAGTCTAGTAACCATAATGTTGCTCATGTAATTGTACATTAATAATGCCATAATAAAATAAAACTGAAAAAAAATGTTCATTTTGGTTTTGTCAAACCCTTGTTTTCCAATCTAGTGTTGGAACCTGGTGTTGGAAATATAGTTCTAATGATGGCTAACCGTATGAATCTGTGTGTTTCCATCTTTTTAGCCCTGTTTTCCCAAGATGATGAAAATAAACACATTGAGAGAAATTGGAAGCACAGAACTGTCCTTCTTCACTGCATACCTGGATCCAGTGTTACTCTGATAATGATGCCACAATATGCCTATTTAGAACAGTTTTTCAATCTGTTATCTAGATTGGTGGATAGTTCCTTCAAGATGAGTAGAAATTTTTTTGCTGTTATTACTTGGCCAGCAGACAGGTTACTGAATGGAATGGGCCAGAATAAGTTGGCAAGCCATTCAATCCCTAGCTATGCCTATAGCAACTTCCTGAGTATGAGGAAAGGAGAGCAGATTTTTTAAATACTATTTGTGCAATAGCTCGTAATGACAGAACCAGTGTTAAACACATGTAAAATAAATATTTCTACATAGTGGCAGGATGAGAGATATGTCAAGTACTTTAAACTCCATGATCAAATTGGAATATCAGAAGTGATTGTAATCTGAGGCAGTAGAATTCAATTTTCTTTTCATTATAGAAATTTCTCTGAGCAGACAGAGGTTAAATGATTGCTCTGAGATTGATGACACACTGATTCCTAGTGCCAACAATGACTTCAGCCTGATGGCAACCTTTACAAATTACTTCCTGTAAATTCTTTGTGAGAATAACAACCAATTCATTTTGTTTGAGAGTGACTTTTAGCTAAGGGACTCCACCCAACAATCTGGATTTAATAAAACAAAATAAACTTTGGCACTACAAACATCTTTTTTGAGATGCAAGTTCCCCACACAAATTTTTATTAAACAAAGCATTTTCACTTTCGAGTCAGTGAAAACCAGATGGATCCTTATGCATAGCCAATGATTACTTAGTTTATCTAATGAGTTGGTGGGGAAGTGTGTTAAGGGAGGGAAGGTCACTGATGAGCCACAAGTGTGTGTGTTCATGTAAGATATTCAGGTTAATATTTGCAAAAGACTTTAAAGGTACAACCAGAACAATGCTTGGTCATTCAATCATTTATTCATTCCCTGTTAGCACACATTATTTACTGAGTGCCAGGCACTGCTACAGGCTCTGGAGATACCATAAGTTAAAGAAAACAGACAATCCTTTTGTTTTCATGGAACTTGCATTCTAGTGAGGGAAGACAGACAATAAGTCAAAATTTACCCAAAGAAAAATTTCCTAAAAAAGGAATCTATGTATTTAATGGGCAAGGTAGAGAAATTATCTACTTACAGAAGAGTAGATAATGGAAGGATTTATGCCTTTGTGACTGGTAGTAGATACAATCATATTAGCAAACACTTAAGCTTGGTGTTACTCAGACACTTTATATAATTTATGATATAGTTCCTGAGTTTCCAATTCCAATTTGCAATGTGTTCTTGCACATCACACAGACAAAAAGGAAAGGAAGAGCCATCCAATATTTTGTATACCATCCAAATCAGAGCTACAATACCCTTACTGATACAAAGCCTTTGAATAAGGTTTAGAATCCTTGGGCCTTTAAGGAATGGGAATATTTATACTGTGTGTCTTTCCCTATTTGGTAAAAAACAAACAAACAATGTAGTCATGGGCATGACAGGGAAACTGTGCGCGCGCATGTGTGTGTGTGTGTGTGTGTGTGTGTGTGTGTGTGTGTGTGTGTGTGTGTTAGAAAGAATGCCCAATTTACTTGGTTCATTCCAATGAACTCACTATGTTCTAGAAACAGAAAACCTGGCTTTTTTTTTAAACAACCATAAATAGAAGGACCTTGGGTCTTTAGGGAAAGACTATAAGGCTTATTTGGGATAACACCTCTAAAATTTCTTCTCTGATTTCTATTCCCACTTACTCTTTCTTCAACTTTCCTCTTTTCAACATTCCTTTGCCAAATGTAACCATAAGTTAGGGCTTATGGTTGTTTTCATCATCTCCAGGTATACTGGCCTCAGAGCTCATGAAATCAAATTCACTTATGGTTCTGCTACCTTTCTGGAGTCTATCAGAATTAAACCACTGACCTCAATCTGGCAGAAGAAATAATTTTCTTAAGGACAACTATTCTAAAATCCCTCATCACAGTTGCTTATTGTTCAAAATTGTGCCTTCCAAGTCTTTTGTTTCTTCACTCTTATAAGAACACTTATTCATCTAACAAACACATATTGGGCAATCACCACGTGACATTATATGGGGTAGTTGGGGCCTACAAAGATCTTGAAGATACATAGCTGCTACTTTTTTAGAGTTTATGGTTGGGGGCCAAGTACACGGATAGCTATAAAACAAGGTGGAAAGAGGCAAGCACTACAAGAGAGAAATAAATGAAGTACCAAATTTGCTCAGAGGAAGCTTTTGATTGGGGGCCTCAGGATAGCAACACTGAAGGAAAACTTTAAGGGACAGGTAGGATTGCAACAGATCAGGGGCAGTTGAACAAATGTGAGTTTAACTTTTTTATTTATCCTTTTTAACTTCTTCATACACTATACAGTGCTTCCCATTTTTATTTATAGTCTTAAAATGAGGATTCCCTAATAAAAAAATCTTATTAATCTCACAAACAGGTCTTAACTTTCTCCCTTTAATATTACTTTAAATCTTTAATAAATTTGTTTTTAATCAGATATTTGATCAAATTTACAATGAAAGATAAATAGAAATATCTTAGTACCAATAGCAACATGAAGTTATTTTTTAAAATCTCAAATTTCTGTTCTCATAAACCTTGAAGACTCTTCCATTCCACTGCTTGCACAAAAACGATTGCACATAATTATTAGGAATGAGTATTTATCATTCTGAATTATACTTTTTCTCATCTGCTCTTGTTTTTATTGTCCTTTGCCCATTTTTTATGTTTTTCATATTTATCATTCCTACCAGAAATATAATGCTTTATTGTATCAATGTATCATATTTGCTGTCTTATTTTCCTATAGGTGTATGTGGGCTTTTTCTAGTTTTTAGGTATACTAATGAGTGGTTTTACACACATCTACATGCCTTTCCCTTCCTTTGAGTTAATCTCCTTGGTATATGTTACATTTTCCAATATGGAACTATGTAATCTACGGCTAAAGGTGTGAGTGCTGACAAACTGTCTTGTGTTTGAATTCTCTACCACTTACCATCTTGTGAACTTGGGCAAATTACTTAACCTTTCTGAAGTAGTTTCCTCATCTAAAAAAACAGGAATAATAATTGTGCCCAACTCATATAATTAATTTTGGAATTATATGAGATAATATATACATGCAAACCCTTAGAATTATGCTTAACACATCATAAGTATTCAACAATGTCAGCTATTGTTATATATGGTTCTTAACATACTATTTGTTGCATTCTAAAACTCAAAAAATGCCAATTTCCTTCCTATCATCCACTCAAAAAACTTGGACAAAGTGTTTGATCATTTCTATTAAGCATGTACTTAAAAGCTCATGACTGTTAAAGGTTTAGCCTCTGATTCATGTCATATGTGTCCAAGATGCTTTCCAGAAAAAGAGCTTTAGCTTACAAAATCATCAGATGCATCCAAACTTTCATCTTCATGTATTATTGTTCTCATTTTATTGGTACAAGTATCCTACCTTTCATTTATTTACATTTTTTTCCCATTGTATTAGATGGAGTTCTTTTTTTATTTCAAGCAAAGAAAATTCAACCTTTTTTGAAAGGAAAGGTAGGAGCACAACTAGATCCCAGTGATGCTTCATACTGATGGCGACTACGTGTCCTCACCAACGCCACACTCCCAGAGAAGAAGCCTTATTGGCCTGGCTTGGATTAGCTGCTCACTCTTAAACCAATCAACTGTGGCCTGGGAATTGGCTGCTATAAAAGGCAGTCCCTGCCACAGCCATGTGTTTGGAAGGGAAGGAAAAGCATTAACCCAAAGAGAACAGGGTGCCAAATGGAAGAAGGGCTTTGGCCAAAGCATACACCTGGCCATAGGTTTCACCACAGGAACATAGATTCCAAGTTCTTATGAACTCTGAGGCAGAAGCACTTGTGGTTCAAGAATTTAAATCCTTACAGTAGGAATCATGTTAGGGGAAATGATGTTTGGAATAAACCTCTAAAATTCATTACAATTGTTTCCTTGCACTAAAATAAATATAGCTTTCATACATTTAACTTAGTGATCATGACTACACAGATATTCAATCCTTTACTATTTCATTCTCACTAGCAAGACACCTTTCAGAAGCTTCTTTTCTGCAGCTTTGATAAGACATTCATAAATCATTTTGCAGGATAGCTAAAAATATATCCATAGTGAGAATTCTTTCTAAGGTTGGTCCTTTTCTGAATGTTCAAGGTCTTTCTTTTTTTTTAATATAATTTATTTTATTATCATTAATTTACAATTACATGTGCAATATTACGATGATTAAACTACCCCTTCATCAGGTCCCCCCCACCAACCCCATTACAGTCACTGTCCATCAGCATAGTGAGATGCTATAGAATCACTACTTGTCTTCTCTGAGTTGTACTGCCCTCCCCGTGCCCCCCCAACATTACATCTGCTATGACTTGGTTTCTATCAGACATACTGTCATCTTGGTCCATAGTCCTTATGCACCAAGGTCTTCTTACTAGAAGTGTCTATAACTCTTTCTGAAGGCTTTTTCCAGCCACAGGGGCAGACTCAGTCAGTGGCAAACTGGAAGTGCTTGGGATTTGACACCTCCAGGAGCAAAGGTGAGTTGGTGGAAAAATGCACCAGCTTTCACTCCTCAGCTGTGATGACTTAGAGGTGGGTGATACACAGTGTCTCAAAGGTCTCTAGAGATATTGGGCTCCAGATGACCACAACAGTAAGGCATTCATTAACACTTCGTATTGACTTCCTAGGATTACGTAGATTACATAGTTCCAGGTACATGCATTTCTCCCCTTCCCCTCCCCACTGATACTTCCCCACTGATACTTTGGAAGGAGGTACTTCCAAAGCCCAGGATCATTACTGTTTATCTTCCTTGGTCCTGCCCCATTCTTCATTATTTCAAAAATCTCTACTTTGTCTCTGCTGCAGTTACTTTTCTATTTTCACCTCCATTTTCCTCTTTCCCCAGCTAACCATGGAAGGAGTGATCTGTAATTTACATATACCAGGACTGAAATTCTACAGTTGCTAATGAAATATAAATCTGTATATATCAAATAAGAGTTATGCCTATGAGAATGTCACAGTTAGGAAGTTTAAAATGGTGTATCGAAAAGGAAGTAGAAATACAACCTGAGTAATCAGGGAAGACTTCACAAAGAAGATTGGGACTCCTGATCTAGTCCTGTCAACCATATTACAGATGAGGATGCTGAGGTCCATGAGGGTGACATGACTGATTTACAGCCCTACAGCTTATGAGTGGTAAGCTGCCTCTCACTTCCCACCCTTCAATTCTGTGCTTCACCCCATGCTGCCCTCTCATGCTGCCTGGTCTCTGCCTATATCTTTTCTTGGCCTTGAAATTTGTCATGAGGACAAGGCCTGGAAAAGGTTGAGGGCAAATAGCACATTCTCCTAAGCACTCTCCACACTGCACATCAGATATCCTAAGAGGGTTTCGATACGAGTTGAAAATATTTTTTGTTTTGTTTTAAATCTTGGAAAAAATTCTAGTTGCATGGAATTTTTTTCCAGAATTAATCATGAGTAGCATACTCCTCAGCCTTGTTCTTTGGTGAAGCAGAAAACAAAATAGCCATTGTAGGGCCCCTTTGTTTAAATCCAGGACTAATGACGTTGCTCACCCCTCCCACTGAGCAGCCCTCAGATACTGGTTTCTCTGGAGAGCACTGAGTGCCCTGGGTGCTGAGCAAGCCCTTCCCTACCCCAAACTTGATTCCAAGGAGACAATTCCTCTGTTTATTCTTCAGCTTAGTCATATCAAATATTCTCAACAAGTTCTTCCAGTTTATGTTTTTAAAATAAAAATAAAAAGACCAGCACATTCCTTTTATGTTTGTGCAAATGAAGCAGAGGCAAGAAGCTGGGGAAAGTGTAGCAAAAGCTTTTTGATAGGAGGCTTGAGTGATTTCCTACTGAAGTGCTGAAATATGAATCAAAATAATATATATTTACTTTGTTTCAGACTTCAAGATTGTAGTTTTGGTACTTTCTACAGACTGTGGAATCAAAATTCTAAGAATAAGTCTGTCTTTATCAAACTCCAGTAATAGTGACTCAGGCATAATTGGGGATCCATTAAAATACAACTTTAACTTTCTCTTCCCACATCATGCTTTGTGTTAAAGGGGCCATATCATCAGCTCACTTACTGTTCACTATAGACTAATGCTAGTCACCATAAACCCATTTCATTAAAAAGATAATCTCCCACAAGGTATATATCAGACAACCCAACGTCATTTGAGAGATTGACTGACAATAATATTAGGCACATTGCACTGCTTTCACTTTCGGCATTGATTCATGTTTGACTTGGATCTAATCAGGCATGTCTCATTACAGAAAACACTCTTTTCCTGCAGAGATTTTTAGGACTTGGAGTGTGTACTGCTGCAGGGTGTGGATGTGTGATAGCCACATAAGGCCTCCCGCCTGCCACAGAACCTGCCTTGTACCTAGAATGTGTGTTTCCAAGTAAAAAATGGACACAACCTCAATTCCAATCTTCTCCCACTAAAATCACTGCACCATCACGGTCTCTGCTTCTCCTGCAAGGGAATCACTGTAGAAAAAAATAAGAGCCTCTAGAAAATCAGGAGTACCTAATAGAAAAAAAGGAAGTAATTACAGGAAGCAGGAATAGCATAGGGAAACTGTTTCTGTGAGCAAACATCCAGCCAGGGATGGGTCTTCTGTTTCAAAAGCATCCCCTCCAAAACAAAGAAAAATCAAATATAAGTAAGAGGGGGGAAAAAACTCCTAGGAAAGCGCAATGATCATCTGTCATTCTCATCTTAATAGGGTTTGGTTAGCCAGGTTGCTTTCCTTCTTACAAACCAGATGCACCAAGAAGATGGAATTTTGTTAACTGGGGGAAGAAAAGTAGATAATTTTAGAGCATGCTACTCTTCTGGAAGTGGGACAGGTGTGTGTGTGTGTGTGTGTGTGTGTGTGTGTGTGTGTGTGTGTGTGTACACACTGAGGGTACAGGACACCCCAGGAGGGGTTTAGAAAGGAGGTAGAAAAATGCCCAAAGCAAACATCACTAATTTCAACATGTGACCTAAGAAAGGAGTTAACTCTCTGCCCCCTCTTCCTTCTCCTTTCTCTGTTCTCTTTATGTTCTGCGTTCTCTTCCCATTTGAGATTTGAGCCTACAGCTCTTCCTCCCAGGAACTAGAATTAAACCAATATTATTAGTATGAGAATTTATCAGTATTATTCATTAATTGCCTCTTCTGGGAGTATGCTATAAACCTCACTGTTCTGTAGTAACCCATAACCATAATAATATTACTAACGACTAATAATAATAAAAATAATAAAAAATTTTTAATTATTATCATTATTATCATTCTCCTTCTCCTCTTCCTTTTCATCATTATCAAAGCTTCTTTGGGAAATTATATGCCAAGTTCCAAACTTTTGTACTCTGCAGCTCCTAGGCTGGACAATGACAGAATTCAAGGAGAGTGGGCAAATAGGCAGGGTGCTAAGCATGGATTGTAGGCTGGGCCCTGTGCCTCAGGGTCAGGCCAACAGGGTGACTGGAGTCTGAAATCTGCTCCACCCTCCAGGCTGAACATCTTGGCTCACAGCAGCATCTACAAGGAAGATGGGACATTTTTTTCTCACTTGCACAGAGGCTATGGCCTGGCTGTGGCCTAGTGCTGTTCACCAGAGTCAAAAACAGCACACAGAAAAGATGCTAAGCCTTCTGGAGAAGTTCCAAAACCATAAGGGGGTGTTAAAGCCAAGCTGGAGAACAAAAGTTTTGGGGAATGGTGAGGAGAGATATATAAACAAATGCTTAGGTTCAGGACTGTGACTTTAAGCAAGGAGTTCCTGTCTTGCTGTTCTCAGGCAGTTTTCATTACATTATCTTCACCTCTGGTGGCTTCATGGTACTCCTTGGCTTCTGCCATTAACAACTTATCTAAGGTTTTTAGAAATTCAGTTTGGTCATATGTTGGCTCTTACCTATATTAAAGGAGCTCTTAGAATTTCCTCATCTCCATATGCCTCTTTAATTCTCTATTTTTAATGACTAAAGTAAAATTTGGTCCTTTAACAAGTAATCAGGTTTGCCTGATTCTTGATTTGACCAAGAACATCCTTAAGCAAAGCTTGTAAGAAAGTTAAAGTGTGGCTCATTAATTTGGAGCCTGTGAAGGATGTTACAGCTGCTGCAGAGAGACAAGCAGTCTTTGTTTGTACTGAACCACAGCAGTGTCTCATGCTCTTCCTTGCTCTCTATTTAGCACTTTATCTTTATCTAATCTTTAACAAAGCATAGTCTGTGCAGGCATTCTGTGGTAAGCATAGTGAATCAGCCTGCCTATCCTTCTGGAAGGTGGCAGCAATGACAAGTGTTTAAATATTAATTTCAAATATAATCTATCCTATTGTCTTCCACACCCAAAGGTTTTCCAACTTAAAGTATCTGTGGCCCTATAATCCATATGGCCTTTGCATTAAAAGGCCATGCAAATGGACTCAAGCATCACAATCACACAGCTGGTCCTAGCAGGGACAGCATAGAGAAGCAAGAGTTCTCAGCTTTGAGCAGGATTGCCACAATGTTTGTGTATATTGGTGGGATGGGGTGGGGTGGAGGGGGGTGTCCTGTGTGGTATGGATGACTACGAATGGAGGAGTACTAGATAGAATGAACTAGGTTTCTATAGTAACAAACAGTTCCAAAGTCTCAGTGGCTCAACACAAATGTTGACTATTTGCTCATGTTAAATGTCCTACCTCAGTAGGTAGGGGGATCCAGGATGAGCCACTCTCTCAACATGGGCTTTTACAATTTCCTCAGCAGGGAGATGATGACACAGTGAATCAGGCACTGGTTCTTAAAGCTTCTGATTGCAAGTGACACATGTTACTTCTGTTTCTATTTCACTGGCCAAAGCAAGTCAATGACCATACCTAATTACAAAGGAGGCAAAGAAGTACAATCTTACTACATATCCAGAAGGAGAAAGGAATGGAATATACTTGAAACAACCCTAATGACTATCACCAGGGTCCCTTTGGATGGACTTCAGGGCCAACTTTGTTTTTCTGGAAGCTCTCCACAAAGATAGGAAAAACAATTTCCATATTTATATGTCTGGTAGCCACCCTCACAACACAAGCACCTTATTTCCAGAAGTAGGTCATGCAGACACTTATCTAGAGAGAAAAACAGTAAGTCCTAACTCTTCCAAGCAAGTTCACTGTATTTTCACTTTAAAATAATGAATTCCATAAAACACAGACACCATTATTGAGAAATAGCATAAGGAAGATAATGAGTCTCAGAGGCTTCAGAAATAAAACATGCCTCCAGGGAGTGGACACTAACTAATTGTCTGAAAGGCCTACTCTTTCTGAGCACTATCCTTCCTTTCCACATTCAAGTTACATGTTGAAAATGGTGTGAATATGGCAGCCATTCTGTTCAATATGACCCTCTCTGTAAACAAAGCATACTGGATCAGAGTAGACATCTGACCAAACCTGGGTCAGTCTTTTCCTTAGGAATTTGGAGTTTGGACTAATAGAAACACTACGAGGCAACAAGGAGTTTGACTAATTGTTTTGGATTTTCTGTTGTTTAGAGATGTAACTGAGACTCTTAGTGCTCACTAACTCTCCATATGCTCCTCTCCATTTCCCAGTTTCCCTTGCAGTTAGAATGGGGCCATATGACTAAGTTCTGGCCAATGGGAAATGGACAGAAAAGACACAAGCCACCTTTAAGCTTGGCTGGAAAATATCCCTCACATATTTCTCCACTTTCCGTTTCTCCTTACAATGACCTTGGAGGTCACATGTTCCAGATGACATAGCTATAAGATAGAGAAGAGCTACTCATCCCATAGAAAATTGTGACATGAGTGAGGAAAAATATCTTTTTGGTTTAGGATTTATTTCTTGCTTCAGCATAGCCTAGACTATCCTGACTAACATACAACCAACATAGGAATGGCCTCATTCTGCCAAGCAGCAAAGAAAAGCTGACCTGCAAAGAGAGAGAAAAACGATGTACATGTGCGGAAAGGAACAAAGTTGAGAAAAAGAGCCCAGTTCCTTCTAATTCCTGGTTCCAATCTCTTCTTGAGGGTAAATCGTCTTTCTTTGATTCCCTTGTATCCTTATTAAATTTCCTGGTTTTTTAATAAGCTTGCACCAGAGTTTCTGTCCTTTACAACCAAAAAAATTATAACTAATACCTCTCATATTTCAGTGCTTCAGTTCATGCTTTACTCATTATATCATTAAAACAATTAACAAGGTAATAGGAATGGTTCTGACTTAGAGTCCTAATTTCTTCATGCCAGGAATGCTGAGTTACACAGCAAAATTATATCCAGAAGTAATTCTATATTAGAGTCAACCCTTAAGACACAATTCCAGAATTACAGATCTTGTTTATTCTTCCAAAATTTACATAAGTGTGGATAATCTTCTCAGCTTTATTGGTTACAAATGACCAGTTGACAAGTTACTCAACTCCTGCAATTGTAGTAAAATTCTAGAGGTATCAAGAAAGGGTTTATGGTTCAAGAAGAACAGCTAACGAATTGATTGGCTCTTCAGAACCTGTGCCAACTTCCTTTCTGCAGGCAGGCTAAATAGTGGATACCTTTTATAGAAGGAAAGGCATCATTTTAGGGGAAAAAACAACAACTCTTTCTTTGCCATGAATAAGCTGAATGCAATTACAGAAACTGCATACAAAAGAGCTTTTGATGACAGATATTGCTGATGTCTGGTGCCTTCAAAGGCATTCCAGGAAAGGTGAAGGAATACTTATGACTAACAATAACTCATGCTTCTTCCAGGATGTTACTCATTGGACCAATGGATCACTTAAGAAATATGATGGTGAGTCAGCTCATATGCAAATTTGACAAAAAGATCCCAGGTCCCCAAGTTTTTTCCATTGAACTGAATAAAGCCCAAATGTATACATTCTGGGTGAGAAGTAAAGGCAGGAGAGCTCTGATAACAAAACACAAAGTTTGCTCCTTCAGGTTTCCCATTCAACACTCCATCCCATATATCTAAGCAAAATGTAATTAGGAAGGCCAATGAAGAAACTTTTGAGCTCACCCTTCAAAAAGATAAAGGACCTAGATGAAGGAGAAAAGCTGTATGAAGTCTAATAACTCACCAAGCATCTAAAACAACATGAACTTTTAAGTTTATATTGCAACTTTATACGATCTGAGAAGATACCAAAAGACAGTAAAATAATAATGGTTACAAACAAAAAGGAGGTTGGACTAGATGATCTAAGGTCTTTTATTTGAAATTCCATGATGAAAGGACTACGTGGACTGGTACAGCTTAAGGCCAAATGTGGCCACTAATTAAATTTATCCTATGATAATGGCATTGACATTCATTGTTTTATTATTTTTTATTGTATCATGCATTACCACCTATGATTATATATCCAAACAACATATTGTTTAGTTTTGAAATTTTGGTAGCTGCATAAAGAAAAATAAAAGTTATATTATTATAAAAATTCAGCAATGAATGCAACAGAATTCCTTGTTGTGAGCTTCCCTGAGAGTTTACAAAACCCTTTCTGGGGAAGTCAGTGGACAAGGATGTAAGCCAGTCCTAGCAATCACAGGGCCAGGGCAGTCAGTGCATCTGGCAAGGTTGTCAGGTGAGCCTGGTACTAAAGCCGGGAAGAAATATGGCCAGAGGGTATGGCATGCTATTTCTACCTTACCTCCAGCTCTCAGCTGTAGGTTTAAACAGAAAGTTTGATGAAATGAAATGAGTGTCCTCAGCTAATCCATGCAGCAGAGCATGGAAAAGAGAACAGGACTTTATCAAAAATTGGTCATGACACAGATAAAAATCTGGGCAAGGATCTTTCTAGTATTCTGTCCTTGGGTTGAAAAAGAAGGTAAAATAGCAGTGGAAAGTTACCTATGATAGCTACCAACATGTCTAGGTCTTGAGTCTCATGCTCCTCTCTGGGACTGTTGTCCTCTATGTCTTCTGACTGTCCTCCCTTCACTGCCCTCATGAAGATTCCCTTTGTCTTTTTCCTGGGTTAGATCAGTCAGAACATTCTGACCTGTTTCTTCTATCTAGAACTGGAATGCATAATCTGACCCAATGAAAAATAAAAATGAAGAGTCCGTTCTTAAAAAATTATTAAGAATTTCAATATGGCAACAGCAGAGCATTAAACTAAGTATAGGGCGTTTCTATGTGTGGGGCCCTATGGAACCGTATGTGTTGATGTCCACAAAGCCAGTCCCGCCTATATTCCACATCTTCCTCTTTCCAAGTTTATTCTCTTTTTAGTGGATACATTCCCTAGTAATCCTTTGAGAAAGTGTATAGGAAGCAAGTTTTTGAGACTCAAATGTCTGAAAATGTCTTTATTCTATCCTCATACTAGAATTTAAGCCACTTTATTATACATTGTATTCTGAATGTTACTCCCTGGAGTTGTGCGATACAGTAACCTTGTTTAATTTATGGTTTGGCTGGGTTTTAAATTCTAGCTTGGTCCTTCAGAACTTTAAAGGCATTCCTCTGTTGTCTTATTTATAGCATCACTGTGGAGATGTCTGAAGTTATGTGGATTCTTAATTCTCTTTATGTGACTTGTTTATTCCTCTCTAGAAATTTATATAAATTGTCTTTGCCCAGAATTCTAAAATTTGCAGCATGCCTTTGTGAGGGTCTCTTTTCATCCATTGGGCTTAAAACTCCATAGGCCTTTTGTTCTGACAACTTATGTTCTTCAGTTGTAAGAAATTTTCTTGAATTAGTTCATTAGTGATTTTTCTCTGTTCCATTGACATTACTATCTCTTTCTGGATCTCTTATTTGGATGGTGAGCCTTCTAGACCTCTCACTTTCTTACTCTTTCCTCTTTGTCTAATCTTTATTCTCTTCTTCTGGCATTCTCTTCTCTGAGATTCTTGGATATTGGTTAAATAAAGTATCCTTAGTGGTAAACACTAAGATATAAATACCTCCCCTCTTGCCAACCAACTTTTATTGGGTCAAGTCTACCTTAATAATTCTTTCTTCATGATGTGCCATCTCTCAGAGGACTCCTCAGGACGCCTCTCCCCACATGAGAATAGATATCCAACCCAAGCAGTTCATAAAACATATCTAAACTCCAGCTTCTAAATTTAGATTTAAGCTAGGAAATGTCCACCCATTACCTCCATTTTTCTCATATCCATATACTCCCACAAAAAATACTTAACAGAAACAACTTGGTTTTGCCCTCGACCCCTCCAGAGAACTAACATGTATCAAGGATAAAGTAACAGAAGGAGGCCTTTGATAATACTTTTCAAGCATATACACAAGGAGATATACTAAAAAGAGGTTAGTTCTGGGCACGTGAGAGGTCACATTGCTTTGTCTTCCACCACTGCAATCCAAAGCCCCTTCTTCCCACACACCCTCAAGTCCCATACCTGCAGCATGAAACAGGATCCCACTCAAGAGAGGGAATTCCAGAAGACTTGAGACTAGTGGGAGGGGGACAAGTAGGAGTTCAGAACTTTCTTTTTCTATAATGTTTATGATTTAGTAAATGGCACACATTTTTTCAAAGGAAATAGGGTTTAAAAGTTTCAGTATTAAAATGCAAACTGAAGACTTCCGGGAAGATGGCGGTGTGAGCAGGGCGGCAGAAATCTCCTCCCAACACTATATTTATCTACGAAAACACAGAAAATACATCTATTCCTAAAAGAGAGACGAGAATACACAGGAAAGCGCACAGCGTGCAGCTACACCCGAGAGGACTCGGCACCCCAAGAGGCGGGTAAGATACGGAGCCGCGACCCGGCGGGACCCGAGCCCTCCCCCACCCCAGTGCACCGGCGGGAGGAGAGGATTCAGAGCCGGGAGGGAGTGGAAGTACACCCCGCGAAGTAGCCAGCCCCGGTGATCTGCACAGGGAGCGCTGACCCACATTGCGCAGTGCAGCGGAGATTGGAGAGACAGAGGGGCAGGATCTGAGCGGGGAACGCGCCAGGGTGCTTGCAGCCGGCTCCCGGGAAGGAAAAAAAAAAGTGCGTGCTTTCCTCAGCGGTCTTAAAGAGACAGGAGCCCAGCGGAGGAGCCGGATCGCCCCAGCACACTCAGCCCAGCAGGCTGGGAGTCCTGGGGAGTTTCAGACGCCTTAGCTGGCGACTGAGGAAGCGTAGCCATACTTAACACTTCTCACTGAGATCAACAACCTCCTATTCGTTCCCACCCCTGCCAGAGCGATAAAGGGCCCTGCAGAGCGGCACAGTCACAGCTGTGGAATAGTGGGGCAATAGCGCCACCTAGAGCATTCCCACAGAATCTACGTCCGGTGGGCATTTTTTTTGTTATTTTTTTTGTTTTGTTTTTGTTTTTTCTTTTCTTTCTTTTTTCCTTTTTTTCTCTTTCTTTTTTTCTTTTTTTCTCTTTTTTTTCTCTTTTTTTTTTCTTCTCTTTTTAAAGTCTTAAAGAGCCCAGCTGACATACGTGGCAACTATCAGTGACCAAATTAAACAGCCATGTAAAGACAGAGGAATATGGTTCAGACCAAAATCAACCAGACAAACCCAGAGAGGGAGTCTGAAGGGATGGAAATGCACAGCCTCCCTGAAAAAGAATTTAGAATAAAAGTCATAACCATGCTGATGGACCTACAGAGAAATGTGCAAGAGCTGAGGGAGGAAGTGAGGGAACTGAGGAAAGACAATACAGAAATCAGACAAGCGATCGACGGGCTTAACAGCAGAATGGATGAGATGCGAGAGACTGTTAATGGAATAGAAAACAGAGAACAGGAGTACAGAGCAGCTGAGGCAGAGAGAGATAAAAGGATTTCTAGGAATGAAAGAATATTAAGAGAACTGTGTGACCAATCCAAACGGAACAATATTCGCATTATAGGAGTACCAGAGGAAGAAGAGAGAGAAAAAGGGATAGAAAGTGTCTTTGAAGAAATAATTGCTGAAAACTTTCCCTCGCTGGGGAAGGAAGTAGTCTCGCAGTCCACCGAAGCTCATAGATCGCCCAACACAAGGGACCCAACGAAGACAACACCAAGACACATAATAATTAAGATGGCAAAGATCAAAGATAAAGACAGGGTATTAAAGGCAGCTAGAGAGAGAAAAAAGATCACCTACAAAGGAAAACCCATCAGACTATCATCAGACTTCTCAACAGAAACCTTACAGGCCAGAAGAGAATGGCATGATATATTTAACGTAATGAAACAGAAGGGCCTCGAACAAAGAATATTGTATCCAGCACGATTATCATTTAAATATGATGGAGGCATTAAACAATTTCCAGATAAACGAAAGTTAAGAGAATTTGCGTCTCATAAACCACCCCTACAGGATATCTTAAATGGACTGCTCTAGATGGAAGCACACCTAAGGCTAAAAAGATGTCACCAGAGAAAATAAAATCATAGCAAAGAAAGCAGACCATCCAAATACCAACTAAAGGCAAAGAATAAAACACCTATTATAGAAAGAATGGAGGAGGAGGAATAAGAAGGGAGTGAAAGAAAGAAACATCAGACTGTGTTTACCATAACTTAACAAGAAAAGTTAGATTGTTAGATAGTAAAGAAGCAACCCTTGAACCCTTGGTAACCAAGAATCTAAAGCCAGCAATGGCAATAAGTACATACCTATCAATAATCACCCTAAATGTAAATGGACTGAATGCACCAATCAAAAGACACAGAGTAACAGAATGGATAAAAAAGCAAGACCCATCTATATGCTGCCTACAAGAAACTCACCTCAAATCTAAAGATATACACAGACTAAAAGTGAAGGGATGGAAAAAGATATTTCATGCAAACAACAAAGAGAAAAAAGCAGGTGTTGCAGTACTTGTATCAGACAAAATAGACTTCAAAACGAAGAAAGTAGCAAAAGATAAAGAAGGACATTACATAATGATAAAGGGGTCAGTCCAACAAGAAGATATAACCATTATAAATATATATGCACCCAACACAGGAGCGCCAGCATATGTGAGACAAATACTAACAGAATTAAAGGAGGAAATAGACAGCAATGCATTCATCTTAGGAGACTTCAACACACCACTCACTCCAGAGGACAGATCAACCAGACAGAAAATAAGTAAAGACACAGAGGCACTGAACAACACACTAGAACAGATGGACCTAACAGACATCTACAGAACTCTACACCCAAAAGCAACAGGATACACATTCTTCTCAAGTGCACATGGAACATTTTCCAGAATAGACCACATACTAGGCCACAAAAAGAACCTCAGTAATTTCAAAAATATTGAAATCCTACCAACCAACTTCTCAGATCACCAAGGTATAAAACTAGAAATAAATTTTAGAAAGAAATAAAAAAGCTCACAAAAACATGGAGACTTAACAACACTCTCCTAATTAATCAATGGGTTAACGACCAAATCAAAACAGAAATTAAAGAATATATGGAGACTAATGACAACAACAACACAAAGCCACAACTTCTGTGGGACGCAGCAAAGGCAGTTCTAAGAGGAAAGTATATTGCAATCCAGAGCTATTTAAAGAAGGAAGAACATTCCCAAATGAATAGTCTAAAGACACAATTACTGAAATTGGAAAAAGAGGAACAAATGAGGCCCAAAGTCACCAGAAGGAGGGACATAATAAAGATCAGAGAAGAAATAAATAAAATTGAGAAGAACAAAACAATAGAAAAAATTAATGAAACCAAGAGATGGTTCTTTGAAAAAATAAACAAAATAGGTAAAACCCTAGCCAGACTCATTAAGAGAAAAAGAGAATCTACACACATAAACACAATCAGAAATGAGAAAGGAAAAATCATGACAGACCCCACAGAAATACAAAGAATCATAAGAGAATATTATGAGAATCTATATGCTAACAAGCTGGAAAACATAGAAGAAATGGACAACTTCTTAGAAAAATACAACCTTCCAAGAC
>JAVSCE010020986.1:0-179132 GCA_032199065.1 Smutsia gigantea
AAGTACAGAGGAATAGTTATTAGTTAATTGAAATACATGACGGGTATAATATTACCAGTTTAAAAATCAGTAATCCATATGAAGATCTTTCTTATTTATACAAATTAGGGCTGAAAAGTTATGTTGCCTTGGCCAAGGACCCAGCTGCAAGAGTAGCGGGTAATTCAACCTCATGTAATTCCCCAGCTCAGGCTGTGATGATGGGTGTCCACTGCACTTGTTTTATTTTGATGTAGAGTGGTTAATCCAAGCTCAGATGTTTGATAATAACAGCAGATATAGCAGGCCTGGAAACATGAGGCGTGTTCACTGTCTGAGTTAACTGTTGCAGTGATAAAAGCCAGAGAAGGAGGGAGAGAAAGAGAAGGAGGAGGAGAAGGAAGAGAAGAAAAGGAAAAATCCTTGGCATAAATTGTCCGTGGGAAGGCAATTTTTATTAAAACAGGGCTTGGATCACCTCTGGAAGCTTGATAAATCCCTGATAAGGTGCCCAGATGTCCTAATGAACGTTCTTGGGGGTTTTATCATTTCAAGATTACGTGTTTTGCCTGAAGGCCAAAGGTTGGGATGGTCCTAGCATCTGCTAGTGATTCTTCAAAAAAGATCTCTTGTCACCTGTGGGCATTGAGTGCCTGCTGGACAGGCTGCAAACCGGATCGGCCTGATAGAAACTGTAGTCAAATCTGGAAGCAATATTCTTGCTCACTTTTCCAGGAACAGTGTTCCAAAAAGAAAGGATTCTTGGGATCCTTCCACCACCAACAGCAATGGGTATGTGTGCAGACGGAGCACAGGCTGCCTCCTAAAACCCCCATATGTTTTGAGTCTGCCCTTTGAAGGGGGAGCAGTGGGAATATTTTCTCAAAAACTATTTATCCAAAATTGTCTGGTTGATGTTCCAGGCTTTTGGGATTTAGAGATGAATAAAAATGGCTCTTTGTGCTCAGGAGCTTACAGGCTTATAGAGGGCTTTGTAAACTGACAAAGACTGTGGCATGCCAGAAGCAGAATTAAGACAATTTCTTCCTAAGGTTCTGAGATCCTCAGCCTGAAGCCCCTATCATTAGGTTTGATGGTTTCTGACATCTAGGATTTCATTCTCCTTTCTTATATGTGCATGGGCTACTAGATCTACTTACATAATTTTGCTGAGGAAAGATTTATCATTGATCATTTGTCCTTATCTGATAGCTCTAAATTTTGTAAAATGTACAGTTGGGAAGAAGAAAATGATTTAGATGATATAAGGGAATATCAGTAATCTGAACTATGAAATGATTTTTAAGAAAGCTAGTCCATATTTGGGAAAGGGTTCAAAGTATACCAAAGAAATTTTATCATCCTATCCCAAGAGCATCAAGTTTCATCATTGAATTCAGTGATATTTTATTTCAAATGAAGGTATATGCTGGTTTAAAAAATAGATCAGCCTTCATTTAATGTTAACTTCAAATAAGATGGATTTGCAGTCAGAATCAGTTGGTTTACCCACTTTTCCTAATGCTATATGGCTGTTACCTTCATTTAATGCAGTAATAGACTGTTAAATCTGGAAGAAAGCTTAGTCCCAGGATGGCAAATAATTTCTACTTCAAAACCCAACACCAGTAGGTTGGTGGCAGCTGCCTGGAGCCCTGGGTTGACAAGGATTCTGAGTTCATATTGGAACTCAGTGTCATGATTGATTAATGATGTCTTCCATGGACACGGAAATGGGAGGTGTGGCAATGCCTCATATTTGCCAACCTCCTTTTGCTATGGATAAGGAAATACCTGCCCAGAATCCACTGACTTACAAAAAGTCCCAATGTGAACTAGTTGCAGAGCTTGGAGTAGAACTGTGTTTTCACCTGGGAACAGGAGCCAGGCAGGGGAACCAGCAGTCAGTGTGGATATACATACCAATTAGCCCTGGCTGTGTAGTGGCACATCAGGGGTTTGCAGAGGTGTTTTGGCTCAAGTTGAATTTACTATACACTGGAGGCACTTTCTTGGTGGTGAATGGGGCGAGCAGAACCTGACTCAAGGTGTAGAGAATGAGAGGAAGGGACGTGCTCTTGTACGAGGGAGGGGTGTGAATATTCTCTGCACGAGTGAATGGTGATTAGTCACACTTGGTTCCAACCTGGTTCCAAAGCTGGCTTATCTTTAACACCCACTCTATCTCAAGACAAACAATACAAAGGAGAGAAAAACATTTTGGGGTCATTTGGAAATACTTACGTCACAGCTCAACGACAAAGGTGGCCACAGAGCAATAGAGCAAGGAGAGGGAGCTGGGTGCCAGGTGTCCTCAGCTCAGACTCCAGGGACTCTTACCCTAGTGCTAAAAAGTACTCTTGGAAGACATTCCTTGTCAGGATTTAGAACTCTGTCAGGATGTTTTGCTTCAGAAGTTCTTTATCCTGCAGTATCTCCAAACTAAGTAGCTGGGCCCCAAATTCTGAATGTTTCTATTCAGAATTCCTACATCTGAATTGAGCTGCAAAAAACAACACGTTTGGGAAGAAGGAAGAATTCCATTGTGGGGATTTCTATCCTAAGTAGCAAAATTTGAGGTCTAGAATTAATAAAAAGCCAAAATATTATGTTGCATTCTAATGGAACAGAAGACTAATCTATGAGAAAAGAAAAGCAAACATCAACAAGCACTCATCTAAAGTCTAAATCACCAGGGTTATGATCCACCCGATGGGAAGGTATTTCTGATTTCCATTCTGCAATTGTTTCATTGAATAAATTTGACACATAACATTGTGTTAGTTTAAGGTATACAGCTGTTACTTCGATACATTTGTATATTGTAATATGGTTGATGATGTAGCGATATTTATCATGTTACAGAGTTATAGCACAATTTTATTGTCTATATTCCTTACACTGTACTTTGGATCTCTATGGTTTATTTACTACTCACTACAACTTTGTAAACACCTCAATCTTATCTCCTGCCTCATCTCCCAGTAACCTCTATTGTGCTTTCTGTTTTGCAATACATTTTTAAGAGGAAGTGGTTGCCCATATTTCGGTTAGCTCCCATCCAAGCATGGGACATTTTAGATGCTGATGGCCACCTGTATTCTGACGAGATGACATTCCAAGTCTCTTCTCTGTCCTCTGTGACTTAGCCCCTATTTACATCTTAGCTGCCTTTGTCCACCACCCTACCTGCCCAAACCATACCTACCCCTTCATGCCTGACCAAATTCTCTTTTAGGAAGGTCTGCCCTGTAATCTCACATGCTGAGACTCTATTTCCAACTTGTGAACAACCATTATATTTGCCCTGCACTTATTTTTAGTGCCACCTGTCACTTGAGTTGCTTTGGCTATAGCTCTGTGGTGCAATGAGCAGATTTTTCTTCTAAAAGTGCTCATGGGGGCTGACTCTGTGTTGCCTGATTGATAAAATCCCTTGTACCAGGAGATCCCTACTTTTCCAGAAGGAGGAGCTGCCTCGAACATTGTTTCTCTCAGGACTGGGGATGCCTCCCCTTGCAGGGGAGACTGCATTTCCCACAGGCTCCTAAAGTCTCCAGGTGACTGATATCCCATAACAGGTGTTTAATCCTATAAAGAGCTGACACCCTAAACCCAGACTGTCCAGCACTGAGCAGCCCATTTCTTCTCCCATTGACAGGAATGCTTTGCTGTGATGGACCCGTGAAAAGGGAGATACATGTTGTGGAGGCGTTGCTCCACTGGACCCATAGTGCAGGCCCGGCTCTGTCCTGGTTCTGGCACATCTCTCTGTGAAGTACCGGGAAATTCAGGGGGACCTATGCCTTCTCTTCTCTTGATTACTCTTGCCCAAGTAATGTCAATTCCAGGTGGTACTTGCTGAAAGTACTGGAGGAGAGAACAAAAGCATGTATTGAAAAGTATGAAATGCCATGTAATGTTAAAATCTTGTGGGGTCTGGATACTTTAGTGACATGTGAACACTTGCAGAATGGTGGGTTTCCCTTAGTGTCAGTATGGTAGCCATGAGAATGTGCCTCACAGGCGTCCAGCCCCAGGGCTGTAATGGGCCAGAGTCCAGCTGCAGGCTCTGAAATCCATGCTCCTACCTTTCCTCTGAGCCCATGCTTCCACAGGCTGCTTCCAGCCAAGGAGCGAACAGCAGGGATACCATGGCATGCCTGTTCCCGGGAGACATGGGACTCCGCCAGTGGGCAGCACTGGCTGGAGGACTCCTTGATGGCCTTGTGGTCCTCAGACAGTGGTAAGATCCAGGATGCTGCCAACAACCTCTGCTCCCTCTTTCCTCAGGGCCTGCCTTGCATCACAGTCTATGGTGCCCCCAGCCTTACCTGGCTCTCCCCGTTTGTACAGACACTTCCCCTATAAAATCCTTGCATGTTTCACCCATCTTGACACCTGCTGCCACCTGGACTAACAGGTGGCCTTGCATTCAGGGTTAGTGTCAGCAAACCTAGTGAAGAAACCTCAATGGGCAACCGTAAGAGTTTGAAAATTTGAACTCTATAACAAGTCAACTTTCCCTCTCCTGGACAGTCACTTAAACAAATGGCCTGTTTCTTTAGAGCTACAAGATGAATCAGGTTTGCAAAGCAATTAAATATTTCTTAAATGTACATGAAAAAACTATGATAGAAAATAAGTGAAGACATATGAAAAGCAGTCACAAATTTTTTTTTTCAGCTAGCTCAAGCAATTCTACTTTATGAAATCATTGCAGGGGTGATTCTTAGGAAATTCAGGAGAGCAGATGAAGCCAACTGAAGTTTCAACTAGGTGCTCTTGGAACTGTTGTTGATTGGAATGACAATCCTCAGTTATATGGGGAAAATGCTGAGCCCACTGAGGAGCAGGATTGGATTTCTCCAACAGGTACTATCCATTTGATCAGTGGGGTGTGGAATGGTTCAAGGAAATGGGAGAGGGGAGCTCACCTGGCCACCCCATAGATGTGATTTTCACAACCTTTCTCTGAAGCACTTATTATCCCCCTTTTGCAGATATGGAACTGAAGCTCAGGGTAGTTACACAACCAGTTTGGAATTTGACTCTATGGCTGTTTTGCCAGGACCTCCCTGCCTTCACACTTCCAGGAGTCTCTGTCATCACTCCCTCTGACTTGGTATCTGGAAGTTTGCCAGGTGGCTTTGGAAAGAGCAGCTCAGCAGGTGAGAAGATGTTGAACTGCCCTGCATTGGACAGACAGGCTGTGTCCCAGTCAGTTCTCAGCCCTCAGCACCCACCCCCTGCCTGGCAAAGCCGAGGTCCTCTATAAGGCTGCTGAGTTGAAGTGAATTGCATGGCAGTTTAATGCAGGATAATCTCTTTTGTGTTTAGAAATAATGTTTGCTTGTTTGTTTTTTCTTTGGCTTGGTTTTCCTTTAAACCTTGAGCTTGTGGGTCTCTGCTGCTTTCAAAGGCTAGACTGTTTAGCAACTACACGATTGCCATGCTCTGGGGTGCTCTACTTCTAAAAAGCAGGTGCATGGGCCCAACTATATGCCTGTTCTTTAGCCTAGAAAATAATAGTCACTCATAAAATCAGGTTGTTAGTCCTTGTGGTCTGAATTATACCAAACTGACCTGAAAGATCCTGATAGCCCTAAAGACGGGACGGTTTATTCTATTGAATGAGATATGTTGATACCTTTTTTGAGTTGACCCTTCTGTCCATACCAAAAGAAAGGTTGTTTTAAAATGTTTTAAAGACATATTTTGTCTTAACACAAAAGAGATATGTTCATTGCAGAAACATTAGACACACAAATACTCAAAATGGAGAGGATTTAAAACCACCCACAATTTTATCACCCAGAGACAGCCATTATTTATGCCTTGAGTATCCCTTCCAGTCCTTTGACATGTTTGCCCGTAGTACCCCAATGACCTTTCAGCAGATCCTGGTGCCCTTACATTTTTCTCCATAACACGTTGGTGTTGGCAGTAGGTAATTTGTGATTTTAAGGAACTGAGAGCAAATATTGGTCAATATCTGTTTTTCTACTTGTCAGAACATATGGTGATAAATTCTTCATGATCTTTAATTGGGGTACTCTGTATTTAGATACAATTATTAAATTTTTTATCAGTGTACACATGCTACTCTATAATTTTTTTCACTTGAAATCATGTGAACATTTTTCTATGTTAACACATAATAACCTATGCCATCATTTTAAATGGCAGAATGGAACCCCATGTTCTGCAGGTACCATTACTTATTTACCCAGTCATCTGTTTCTGGATATTTTGTAGTTGATTCCTTCCCCCTTCCCTGCTCCACTCTTTGCAATTACAGATAATGCTTCTAGGAAAATCATTTTACTAAATCTTTAGTTTCCTTCCCTAAGATATATTCCTCAAAATAGAACTTTTGGGTCAAAGGGTATGCACATTTCTAAGGCTTTAAATACTTTTGCCAAATAGCCTTATGGAAAATTTGTTCTTACTAACAGTCCCACAATAATCTATGAGAGTTCCCATTTTCCCATATCATGCTCCTGCAAATAAATATATATTTTTTAATTGCCAATTTGCTAAAAAATATTTTAATTTTGAAAATTAGGAATGCTATTGTCCCTTGTTACTTTTTTCCACGATGGCTTGCTAAAACATGAACCTGCTCTTTCTAAGAAAAGATTGCTGGTTCTTTGATATCTCTGGCAGGAAATGCCTGTTTTAAAACATAGGTTTTATTATTATTCAAGCACGGTGAGCCCAACAGATCAGGAGATGATGGCCATTGAAAAGATAGATGCTCACAGTTCCCAAGAGGAGGGGTCACACCAGGCCATGTAGGGCCCCACAGGGAAGCACCAGGGTCACTCAGAAGGGGATGTGGTAGGATCCTTTATTGTGGTTTCTGAGAGAAGGGATGAGTGAAGGCAGGGTGAGTAGGCTCAAGATTGACTGGGTTGAAAAATTTCAGTGGGCTGTAGGGTGCAGGGGCTGCCTTTAGTTGTGTGGTACCTGGCCCTGGGTCACAGGCAGGTGGCCAGTGGCCACAGTGTGAGGCCCCATGGAGGAGGTGGTCAGGCATGGGCTCTGGATTTGGTGGTTTGCATATGCAAGGCTCACTTTCAGGGGAGTCCTTTACTCTCTTAAGGAACTGGCTAACGCTGAGAGAGGCAGTCCCTCCAGGGGGAACAAAGACCCATTTAAGTATGGTGAGCCCAACAGATCAGATGATGCCAAAGTATCAGAATACCAAAAATAAAGGCATTGTTAATACAATGTCACTGGCTCCCGTGTGGTGTGTGCTGAGAGACTGCATAAGTGTGTAAAGCTATCTAAGAGTCAGGTGGGATGGCTTAGGCTGTAACCCCCTCCTTCACTGCACGGTGAGCAAGGCCGGTGGTTATCACCATGGCAGGCCCAGATTGGAGGATGAATGACTACTTGGAGGGATGCCCTGGGCACTGCTGCACACCTAGGTGTGCGCAAAGGCATGTCTACCTCCTATCACAGGGATCGTAAGCGATAATAAGACAGAGCCTCAGAATACATTTCCTGAAATGTGAGCAACATTATCAAAGTCCTAACTTACCATTGGAATGCTCAAAACCTCATTTAAAACTGGAGGGTAAAGTATTGCTACTTAGAGTTTACTTTTTCCTTACTACATATTCTATTTTTGAGACTTTCCCTGGACATTTTATTTAGCCAAGTCCCTTTGCCAAAGAGTGTCCTTTCACCCTACTTCTATTTGAGGCCATGCTCGCACCAAGCTTGGTTTCTTCAATTTCTCTCCTGCCTTCCCACTCCTGAAAAACAGTTAATTGATGGTGAATTGGGCCACAGAAGCCTGTTATTGGAAGTGATGGAATACAGAAGATTTTATGGGCTGGATTTTTTTTCTCTTCTTGAAGAATTATAAGCTAACCCCAAATTATAGCAAAAAATCTTAAAGCTCAGTAATTAAAAGAAAAGGGCATTCCCCTTGGAAAGAAAAAAAAAACAATGCGGTCTGGAAGGTATCTTTCAAATTGAAGCTGACTGTATAACTTCCAAATATTGTGGATACAAATTAGCTATATTTGATCACTGGATCTTATTTGCCCTAATGGTCTTCATTTCTGTGGTTTCCTTATACATTTTGCTTAGAGCACACTTGGTTTAGTAGCTCTGTGTTGGCGTCTACACTGCTGGTGAGAGCCGGCTTCAGATTACCAGTGGGAGAGCAAGAGAGAGGCCTTTGTCAGGAGATACATGCTTTTCCTCAAAGACATAGAAGTCTTATAAATTCAGACCAAAGATATGTTAAAAACCAACAAATTTTGTTATGTGAAATGTTTTGCTTGTCTCTTGGAATGATTGATGTGAACCTGAGAAGAATTTGAAATTTGAGCAGCCAAGCAACCAGGAATTAGGACCTTATCTAAAGTTGAGGCAAAAACTCTATAGTTGAGAAAACCACTATAGTTGAGAAATCGGGTTAGCAATCTCCTGAGAGGTGGCTTTCCCACAAGATTTCTGTCGCTTAGTTCTGAATGGATGAGAAATATGGTAAGAATGTACCCTTGCTTTTAGTATCTTTTGTCCTGTTCTCTGGCTTAGGGTAAAAGTAGGAAACCAAAGGATGCAAACAAACGAGTAAACAAGTGTCCCTCAGGGGAGACATTTTGGAGTTTTGGGGCCTTGTTGGTTTGGATTTTGGGGAATGCTGAAGGCTAGTTCTCTTCTCTGAGCTTTTTTTCCTGTTCCCAGAACTCCTGCCTGAAGTGGATGTGGCACTTATTATTACAGTGGGTGGCTTGGCAAGCTGTCTCCTCTGGGGACCTGAATTCAAATTCTGGCTTGATTCAGAAGGGAAAAACAGCTGGTGGTCTTGCCCCAGACCCTTGTAGGCATCTGTCCATATTAACACTCCTCCCCGCCCTCCACACACACACACATACGCCCCACTCTTTTGAGCTGGGGGACATCCTTGCAAGTCCCAGAGCAGAAGTGGAAGAGAGCTGCGTGGAGAATGCCAGCAGCAGCCGTGCTCTCATCACTTTTGCAGTTAGCCAGAAATTCACCCTTTGTTTCAGCTCCCTTTGCACCGTGCCTCAACCACACACACCACATACATGGGCAGGAATAAATGCATGGGATGTGTGTGAGCTGCATTGCAGTAGTGCCACATCTGCACGCTGGAGGGAGGCAGAGCCATGTATGTGCCTGGGAGTGAGAGTGTGTGTGAATGTGTGTAGGTGAGGGTGTAAGCGTGTGTGTGTACATGTGGTGGGATATGGTGATCTTAGAGGGATTCTTGGCCTCATGAGGAATCACAAAGAGCTGGCCATGTATTTCTGACAAGGGACGAATCCTTGCACCAATCTTTCTACAACAAATCAGATTTGCTCCCAAATGTTCTATTCCTGGGGAAATGCATTTCGTTTCCTGTTCTTCAGATAAATGGTACAGTAAACACCAACCTTTGGGCATTCAGCCGGCCCCAGCCCAAGTGCCCAGACCTGTCTCCTGTTCTGGCCGCACTGGACATAGAATGATCAGGCTTTAAGATGGCAATATTTTAAAATAAACTACTCTGTAATTATCACTGTGCCTTTGATATTTTAAATTTTATTTTGCCAGAAAACTTTGCTAGACTTTCTCCATTGATCATAATTTATTATTTGTTTGGTGTATGAAAATAATTTGTTAAAAATAAATTACATTTGGGTTTATTTTATAGCTCAGTATCCAGTAACAAAAGTCCATATCTACCTCTCTCTTTTTCTAACACGTATTAGTTTCATTATTTTAGGGTGATGACATTTATTTAGTTCTTGCTTGTTGCCAATTTGCATTAACATAATCTTTCACAAAACATATCTTTAAAAGTTTATAGTTTATAGCCTATACATTTAGAGTCTCAGCAAAGCAATGATTTATTTAAATTCATTAGTTTTAATTTGAGACATGCTTCTGCCACTATTAAACTGATAACCTAAATGGTTCTGTTTGTTTCTGATGAAACCCACAGATCCAAAATACGTGAGTGCAGGTACCATGTATGCCTTACTGCATTACCGCTCAGAAGTGAGTGTCTGTCTGAAACAGAGTAGTTGTATCAAAATTATAGTTCACATCTATGAATTCAACTTTATGAGTTCAGCAAAAAGAAAAAAATATTAAACACTGGTCAATTACACCCATTCCTGTGTACCCCAGAGTGAGCCACCGTGAGATTCTGGATGTTCCCAGTCATAGGAGACCACATGTGTCTCTCACAATGTAAACACCCATGAGCTAAGTGTGATTGTAGGGCTGAAAGAGAAATGGCCTATACATCTATGTCAACAGCTTCATTTGGCATTCATTGAGAGAAACAGCCAATGCTTCCTGCAAAGAAGGGAATGTCCAAAGATATGCTCAGAGTGGGGCTTTCTGGGGATCATTCAAGGTGGTACCCCATTTCTCTCTTATGTGCTGGCTTTAGCAGCTAACTGTGGGGGAAATGCAACTCCACTACAAAATCAATGACAGATGGTTGGTGTTTTCAGCACAATTTGAATTTCCTGATTTGTTTCTTTCTCATGTCTACTTCTGAGATGTTTCTGTGACTCTTTTCTGAACTTCAGCCTGTGCTCAGCATGTGCCCATCACCAGCTGAGAAGTCCCAAAGTGAAGACATTAGTGTGTTAAGAAGTTAGAACAAAAGCCAGCAGAGCTTATCATTTTTCATATGGTTTGAGGTAGCCCTTTAGCAAAAGCTGTTTTTGAAACAACATAATCCAGTCCTGCTACATGTGCATTTTGGCTACCTCTGCCTCAAAGTCCCCATAAAAAGAGTTTCTAAGGCGGATCCATATTCTACTCGTATGTTATGCCTAACCTGACCACTACTTTTTAGCTTCTGCTTTTGAAAGATCCATTTTATTCAAGACCCTGCCTCGAATTGAGCTGTGAATTTTCTCATCAGCCATAGCTGTTATGCTGTAAAACTAATAGGCTTCAGAATTTCTCCAGCTTCTTTAGTCATGCATGAAATGTTAAAAATAGAACATTCAAAAGTATAGAATGAATTTAGGCCTTTCTGAGTGCACATGACAATGCATAGCTCTTGGGATGAACAACCTGAGTTGCGTTTCTATGGAATAAAATGTACATGATAGATTGTGACTCTCTGATTTTCTCTTTCTTGGTTATTAGTCAACAGTGCCCTGAAGTCTAAAGTCCATCTGTCCATCTGCATCATGGCCAAGCAGAAGAATTACACTAACATCACGAGGCTCCGCCCGTTCCGGAGCTACAGGTCATGCTGACGGGGAGGTCAAAGGTGGGTGGTGGCAGAGTCCTCAGGTTAGCTGCCCCTCTCTGCAGCCCCGTAGAGGTTTTCCAGCTGTTGCTTTGGCCTGGCGCAGTCCTATTCAGCAGGACTGCTGCACTCTGGAATGGCCTTTCCCCACTTCCCACACATAGGCTGCTTTGCGGTTGCCATGTGAGGCCATGCTGTTCACAATCTGACAAAAAAGGAGAAATTTATAGAGGAATGGCATGATAGATACAAACTTTGTGTCACAGATTAAAGCCAAAAGTCTCATGAAACTTGTATCTATATGCATCTGTGTTTCTTCACGGCAGCTCTCCTGGAAGTGGGTGCTCTGGGCTGTCTGGAGCTAGGCCATTGGCAAGCACTGATTTGCTCCTAAAATACAGGGAATTCCTGTTTCTTCCTCATCAGGAGTAAGCTGTATTTTCCCCTTTGATGGACATTCCCCACCTCCAGATTTATAAGCTAGTTCACCATGCCATAAAACCTTGGCCACATGACCCAAAGCTGTCCTCTGAGCTTCCTCCTCCAGTCCTCCTGTCCCCTAACTTATGACAAAAGAGCTATGTGTATCACAGGAGGGTCAAGAGCCTCTTTTCTACTCCCAACGCACATTCTTGTTCCAACTCAAACTCATTATATACATCTGGGTCCCCTCCACAATAAAAAGAATTATGTTCTTGAACATCTATGTAGGAGGAAAGTTTATACTTCACCTTAAGATTATGGGGAAAATCATGTAGGGGGGTTACTGGGTTGAAAGGTTCCCCCCAAATTCATGTCCACTTAGAACATGTGGATGTAACTTTATTTGTAAATAGGGTCTTTGTGGAAGTAATTGGGTTAAGATGAAGTTGTACTGGAAGAGAGTGGGCCCAGTAGAGTGGTGTCCTTATAAAAATGAGAAACCTGGAAACCACCACACAAGGCAGAAGGCCACGTGAAGATGGGGGCAGTGGCTGGCATGGAGTACCTCTTAACTAAGGGTCCAGTAATGCTGGCAACACTAAGGGAGGCACAGAACAATTCTCCCTCAGAGCCTCCAGAAGGAACCAGTTCTGCTGACACCTGGATTTCAAGCCTCCAGCCTCCAGAATGGTGAGAGAATAAATAAGTGTTATTTGAAGCCACTTGGTTTGGGGCCATTGTTATGACAGCCCTAGGAAACTAATGCAGAGAGTTGAAACTGTGAATACATCATTAATAGCCCTTATTTAGTTATCTACTATAAAATAAAAAAAATAGAGATAAAACACCAGTTAGAAAGATTACTGGTAGCATTTATGCACCTTCAGTTGGTAGTCATGAGAACTTTATGTCACTCCTTGTTGGATGGAGATTTTTCAGGATTTCCCTCGCATCCATGTTGATAAGATGCCTGTGCTTTTATTTTCCTTTCTGTCAGAGAATGCAGAGGAAGAGTGGTTTTCTTCTGGGTCTACTTGATAGGGAGGACCTCCCCCCACCCCCACCCCTGACTTTAGCACACAAATCTGTGCACGTGAGGAGCAAGACGGATTAAGGTCTGTATTAACTCTGCCCCTGCATCTCAAATTCATTCTGTGGAAATCTACACCAAACCGTCGCTCTATGTCTAGCTCCCTTTCTCTTCCCAAACCGCAGTTTCCTTTTTTTGCTGTCTGTCCTGAACAGTGTTAACTAGGAAGGGACATGGGTTAGAAGGAGTGGTGAGAAACTAATATAAATCATAGCACCCAGACCATAAGCACAAATGCATACAATATGTTCAATAAGAGACATCTGTAGGTATGTTTATAGAAGCACTATTTTTGATAGCCTCCAAAGTGGAAACGATTGAAATGTTCTTCTAGAATAGAATGGATAAAAACATTATGATGTGTTCGTAAAAGGGAAAGCCATGTGACAATGAGAATGAGCATAGGCAGCAACATAGATGAGTCTCATAAATGTAATATAAAGCAAAAAAAAAAGGTGGACAGGAAAAAGCATGCTGTATGATTCTATTCATATAAGGCTCAGAAACAGGAGACACAGAACCATGGTGTTGAAAGTAAGTGTAAAGGACATGATTGAAGGCGGGGGACTGGGGGCATGAGGGAGCCCGGAGGCTGATGGTGGCCTCTGTTGGCATCTGGGTGGTTTTGATATTGGTGTGTCCCATTTTTGAAAACTCACCAAGTGGTTCACTTGTGAGTGGTGCCCATTCAACAGTACTCTTCGGGACTCACGTGTCAACTCTGCTCCCTCCAATCCTCCAGACAGGAGGCCGGCTGTGTTCTGCAGTAGGGTGTAGACAGCCAGGAACAAAGAGACAGACCGCCAGACACCGACAAGCGCTTTCCAGGAGGGTGGTGCTGGAGCGGGGATCTGGGGAGCACACTGGAGGGCACACTGGCCCTTTCTTTCCTGTGGCCACACCAGCCTCCCACCTGCTGCAGTGGGGCCTCCATTCTCTGCTTGTCCACAGCTTCCCTTTGGTCCCTATCAAGTCAGGGTCTCATAGCAAATATACAATATCTTCAAATTATAAAATTATGAGAAGGACTAAATGAGAGGCTATTTACAAAGCTAAAATGAGGGTGCAGGGAGTGTCAAGTAACAGTAACAGTGAGATTGTCAGTAGCATTTAATGCACCTTAAGTGAGTAGTCATGGGAACTTCGTGATTGTTTTCCATGTATCACTCCGTTTTGGACGCAGACTCCTCAGGATTTCCCTCTCCATCCATTTCAGTAAGACAGCTGTGCCATCGTGTACTCTACACTACATAACAGCAGTGCTACATCCTCTCCTCAGCATGAAGGGCCAGGGCGGCTGGGGGTTATAGAGTCCCAGGAGAGTGCTGCCTTGAAAGGAGCAGTAGCCTTCATTCAAGGGACAATAGCCCGTCAGAAGCCACCCCTCAGGAAGCTTGCAGGGCAAAGATACTCTCACTCTCCACTACCAAACCCACCTGGATGTCAGAGAACTGGGCCCATCTGTGAAGTCTACCCAGGCCAGTCTCGAAGCCCAGAGCAGGATGGGGAGGGATGTAGGGTGGGTCTGCAGGGACTCTTTGGTGAGCCTCTGAGGCAGGCACCAAGCCGCTGGGATGAAGGATGTGGGCCAGGAGCAGCTGGTGCAGCAGCTCTGGGCCAGGCCATCCAGCATTGGAAGCCCATGGCTTTGACTGGAGAACAGAATGGGTTTGTGTTTGCCTAAAGCATCGCTTTGAATACCATCTTAGAAAATGCTGTGATTACTGACAGTCAAAAAAGGATGCTTAAGTAAGTTAAGAAATAGAATGAATCCCTTGCACAAGATTACCCTGGAAGAAAATACGATTTTTTTTGTCTTTTTTTGAAACCTCTCGTCTTAAAGTTTGTTAAACACAAATGTAACAAAATCTAAAACCTGCAGGTATAAGTTGTTGAGCGAGCTGGGAGTGGGTGAAGACATGACTCCCAAAATCCAGGACAGACACTGGAAACATCCAATTAAGTGGCAGGAGACTGACATTCTGGGGTCTGTTTCCTCCCTGAAACCTACATGCTGCTTTCACTCCAAAATAACTCGGCTGCCCCAGAGCTCCAGAAGGCAGTGCACAGTGGAGAGCCCTTCTTCTGCTTTGTTTTCACTTATCTTAGACTTCATAATATGGAAGAGACAGCGAACACTTCACTGGTCATGGATTAGGTACATTTAAAACTTGAATTGTTTTGTTGGAGTCTGACATAAACTTAGAAACGTGCCCACGTAAGCAAATAGTCCAGTGAATCCTCACACCACAGACACTGGCCGCGCAGACATCAGTCTGTGTTCCCTTGGCCGACAGGCCAGGCTGAGTGACACGGGAGGTGGTATGTGACACCTACCATGCGGCTCAGACCAGGCTTCTTGTTTTGGGTGTCCTTGGAGAATTATGGATTTTCCTGAGGAGAAAAAATTATCAGAGAAAATACGGGAAGGAAAGAAAACAAGACCATTAAGTAGGATGGAATGAAATGAAGATCACACAGGAAGTGTTATGCCAAAATAGTGGCCTATCAGTCACTTGTGTCCAGCTTTCTTTAACTTATCCCAAAGACGCGAGAGCCATTAAAAATGTCACAAGTGAATGCCGTGAATTCCAAGGCATATCTTGTTGGAAAAGCAGAAATGGTAACATTCAGGATGATTTTAGTTTAAAAAGAAAATGTGTTTATAGAAACTTAATTGAAATCTTTAGGCTAACAATGGGCTTAATAAAAATATCCTGCCCTATTTTTGCTACTTTGTAAGTTCTGTAGAATGAGTCAGAAGAAAATTACGCTAATGTGTATTGCCACTCCACGGAGGGCCACGGACATAATGATACTGACCAGACTTCACACGGACTGGATTCTTGTGGCCCATTAATAATATTTAGGGTGTGGGGTAACCACAAATGAAATTATGGTGCTGAGGCCTGTAATAATGAGCCTTCATGTCTTTGGCTTATCCGACTCTCTGGTTATGTTTTCCATATAGGATTACATAATTGGTCAGCAAATGCATAATGGTTTGGATGTAATAGTGGCATAGTCTGACTTCCTAGTGGGCCGTCACTTTCTGAAAACCAAATTCATCCCAAAACTTAAAAGTCAAATAAATATTCCTTCAAGTGATTACTGCATTCCAGTTGTCATCTGGCTTGTAATGACTGGTTTTCAGGGTTTGGTGATGGCCAGAGCCTAGAATAAATCTTGTCCCAATCCTCCGTGTCAACACAGGCATTAAAGATCATAAACCATCCTCTGTCTGTCAGTTGCTACCACGTTCTGAATACTAACTAATGTAAACTTGCCTCACAGGCCAGGCGGTCACCTGACCAACATTTTGTGGTTGCTTTCCCATAAGCCAGATGAAACTGATTATGAACGAGGAGGGCTCTTTCAGATGACCTATTAATAGCTGCACGATGTTTTTGATGGGGGCGGGACGGCGGTGGGCGTGTTGGCATGGGATGGGTAGGACGTGGGCATCATCCCCTGACCTCCCCTGAGATCTCAGCTTCTGAAATAGGCCCCCTCCCAGTCCCTGGGACCCGTGTGCCCGCCTGCTCTGTGTCCCCCACACTGCTGTGTGCCGCTGTCCATCCCTTCTCTGGGAAAGAATGTTCGACATTCAAGCTATTCCGAGCAGCATCCTTGATGGCTCATTTCATGGGCCCATTTCACACCGTGGTGATCACTAGCTATTAAATTTCATACCTCGGCTGTTTATCTTGGCAGCTCCCTCTGTTTTGCTAGCCGGACGGAATCAGGCAAAGGCAGCCTCCCTTCTGCACGTGGGAAGGGGCACCATCTATCACCCTTTTGCCAGCCAGCGGGACGCCTAGCTGAGGCCCTGGGGCAGTGCAGAGGGCAAGTGTCTTCCATCTGTCTCTCCCCCTCTTGAGCTGTGAGGAAAACATTGAAGCAAAGATTTTACTTCCAACCTTTTGGACAAACTGAAGCAAACTATGTGAGGAGAGTTGGTGGGGTTAAGTCAGCAGTGAATGGTGGAGGAGAGGGCTGCTACCTGCCAGGCTGGGCATTCCCTCTAGGAGGAAGGACTTCCTACACTATTCATAAACAGGAAAGGGCCGTGGGGGACGTGGTGTGCTTGCCACTTGTCCTCACTCGTGCGGTTAAGAGCGTGAGCCCAGCAACCCATTTTTCATAATTTCAGATCTTGAGGCTTACCAAAATTAATGAACATTATCTGGCCCACTGGAAGAAGACTGGGCTAGAAGAAGTACAACTTTAACTGAATTTCCCTGAGATAGGAGGGAAGTTTCCCCTGAATTAGGGATACAAGGGAGCATCGAGAGTGTGGAGTTTGAAAGAGTATACAGTGCAGAAAAACGGCTCAGAATTTGGATAATGGATTTGAGTTAAATGTCAGAGAGGACTCCCCCACTGCTGGCTTCTGTTGAGGGAAGCAAGAATGATAAGATTTCCATGTTTCTGTGGCTCCTGGCCTGTGTCGGGCTCCAGACTTTAAGAAACATTTGCCATTTGCTTCCAGCTCAGTTTCTTCTTCAGTTTTTAAAATGTTCATTTAAGAATCCTCCAGGGTAAGAATTAGCCTTTGGCCAACTTTGGAAGACCCCAACCCCCAACCAAGATGATATTCCTTGGAAATGCCTCCTCTCTACTGTGTCTAGATGGCAGTGGGAAATGCTCAACTTGACCTTGGCCCAAGTAGGAGTCTGAGTGAACCCAGAGCAACCGCAGAGACAGCCCTGGGCTGGAGGAGGAGAGGAGTAAAAATACCATGGTGGCCTGTGTCAGCTTGGAGCACGTATCTCTGAGGACTGGGAGCGGGGAGCCTTCTAAAGGCACTCACACGAAGATGGTTAGATTTCAACCCAAGCAGTTATCTACATGGAAGGAAATGCCATAAGGGAGCTTTACAAGTGAAAACTGAAAGATAAGGAAAGTGCTATTCAGGAAAGTTTGAAAAATTAATTTTGTTAAAAAAAATAAAAGACACACAGAAGTGTCAGTTTCATGTGACACAGCCCCGCCCCCCTATATAGTCAATTTCTGGCAGAGTTTTGGGGCTTCCCTTCTTTCAGGGCTGTCCTCTGTAGGGAACACCTTCCTCCTTTCTCCCTCATCAGATCATATGCAGCTGGTTCTCCCTGGCTCAGAGTCATGTGCAAAATAGACTCTAAGCTTTGCTCCTCCCCTGCCCTCTCATGGGGTCTAGGGAAAGTTATTTAGCTTCATTGAGTCTCAGTTGATCATCTATGAATGAGAAGAATATTAATTACCTGTTGGAGTTCTTATAATAACTGAGATGATAGCTAGGTAAAATGTATGCATTTACATTTTGCATTTTGTGTCAGTCTCTGACTTTCTATCCAGGGAAACAGGAAAATTCTGAGCCAGAAAGACCATTCCGTTCCTCTCTGTCTCTTAATTGTCATAAGCAAACACCTCCCATCTTCCCTAGAAGCATCTTTTGATATCTTACATCATGGACAGTCAGAAACATTAACCTGAATAACTGAATGCACTTTCTGAGGCTGAGCCTGGAGCAGAGGACAGCCTCCCTTGTGACACAAGAGGACAGGATAGATTGGGAGCACAGAGCATGCTTCTCAGGCTTTGGGTGGATGCCATGATGGGCAACCCAGGAACACAATGAACACAGTGTGAGCATCACCCGGGCCCAGAGTCCCAGCCCCAGAGCGTCACAGCCTCATCACCTGCCCAGAACTTAGGACTGGTTCCATGTCTGTATGGGATATGCGGGCAGCCAGTGAGGCCATCCTCACCCTGCCTCAGGCAGTGCAGCCTCCTGGTCCCTCAGTGGGGACACGTAAGGATGGTGCATTGGCTTTGGTGAATTGCCCGTTTCCTACTCTTATCACTATTCCACTGGCACTGCTCTCTCATGGCATGACATAGGCGCCACCCTGATATTATTTAAAATGTTTTTGGCACATGGCGGGCCAAGCTATAAATAAAGGGCTGGCTAACTAGTTAAGCTGTGCAATTGGAGCCATCGTGTACCGCTGAAAACACCACGGAAGAACCAGAGCACAGTGATGGCCTGGAAACAGGTGGGGCCTGAAGGTGGCGGCTTTCGTAGCTTGGGCACCCCCACTGCCAGAACTCTGGATTCTTCTCCTTATGAGCAAGAGCAGCAGGGCAGGCCTCCTAGGGGCACTTCTGGTGTCATTCTTTGGGGAAAGACTGTGCTGGAGGTTTAACCTCTCACAAAAGGGATGCTGCCAGCTACACACTGTTGTGCTAAGTGCTTGACACCTGGTAGCCATCAAACGGTGACAGCAGGCAAAGGAGACATACCCCATTGTTGCCCCATTTCACGCTTGAGGACACTGAGGCTCACAGACAAAGTGATTTGCCCAACGTTGCCCATTTGGTTAGAGGAAACCCAGGATTCCAATTCCAGGCCAAGATCTTTACCAAGGGGCTATGAATGATTATTAAATGTTTATGTAGCTGACAAAACCAATAGATGAATACTTAATGGCACATGACAATTACATGAAATTCAATTTTCAATGTCCACAAGTACAGTTTCCCTGAACTCCACCATGCTTATTTATCCACAGTTGCCCACAACTGCACTCACACGACCACCAGAGCTGAGGAGCTGTGAGGGACAACTTGGCCCACGAAGCCCTAAGTATTTACTATCTGACCCTTTACAGAAAACGTTTACCTACTCTGCTCTAAATCAGCATCTCTTCCATGTTAGTGGGCGGCAGACCCCCAGGGGGCCTGTGAAAGCCCGATTGCTGGGCCCCGCCCGAGTTTCTGAATCCGCAGGTCTGGGCAGGGCTGGGGACTCACATTTCTGGGGGAACTTTGCCAGAGGTGCCGATGCTGCTGGTCCAGGGGCCACACTGGGAGCCACTGCCCCAAACCACTGCCATCATGGCTGCTGGATGGGAGGAGAAAGAAGTCTGGAAGCCCTTAGTGGTGCCCGGGATACAGCCACCTTTTGAGAAAGTGCCCCCACTGGCCTTTCCTGGTTGAGTTGTGGTTCTGGGATAGGCTTGTTAGAGATGGGAACCAAACCTGCCCTCAGAGCCAACAACTGCTCACGTTCCACGTAACCACTGAGGGGCTGTGCTTGGCGGTGCAGGGCCGGGCAGCACCGCTCCCAGTGAGGGCAGACGGTGCGATCAGATCCCTCTCTTGAGTGAGCGTAAGTCCCAGGAGAGCAGTGGGATGGCGAGGCCGCTATGTGCTTGCTGCCTGCAGTGCCACACTGTTACCCTGCCAGTGTATCAGGTTTGAGCAGGGCATTGGCTCACGGCTGCCGAGGCCATTCACCCCGTCTGTATATCTGCACGTTCCTTTGCAATACCTGCCCACTGTCATCAGTTTGTTATTCATGTTGGTCTTTGCGATCTCAGGGAATCTAACTAGCAGGACTAGAATTTTTGGGGAGAGGCCCAGGGTTGGAGTTTGGCATCCCAGGAAGGGGGCCCTGAGATCAGTGTGCCAGGAGTTTACCAGAGTGTCCTCTCGGGAGTAAATCCTCTGCGGGAGAGTGGGGCACGGGATGTGGGAGAGGGAAGTGGGCTCTTGCAGACGTCAGAGGCTTCTGCATGCCTCCGGTGACTCAGGCTCTTCCAGGATATCCTCAGCAGAGATGAGGCCTCTGTCCCCTTGCCTACTTGTCACTGGCCATTGGTGCAAACTGTACCCCGTATGCTCTGTACTGGCTCAGGGCCACGTGGCCCACTCATGGTTCTGACGGTCGCCACTGCGATTCACTGGCAATGGGTGAGCGAGCGTTTGGCAGAGGGCGGCCTGGTCAGAGATTAAATCTGTGTTCCCGCTTTATGCCAGTCTTGGCAAGAGGCCTCAGTAGGAACCACCTCACCACCATTCTCCTCTGTGTGTCTTCCGTGACAGGAGGTGAGGGGGCTCAGAGGTTCTTCAACAAGCAGATCTGAATGTCAGGAAGGGGATACAGTGAGTGTCTTTGAGCTCAGAGGGTGTGGAAGAGAAATCTGCCCCACCTGTCTGAGAGGCCAGTAGAGAGGAGAGGGGTGCCAGGTCTGGATTTGTGGGTGGCTATGTCAGTTGGGGTCTGGGCTGGCTGCTGTTTCCAAAAGGGCCTCGGAGCTGCAACTTTGGGGCTCAAACCTAGACTGCTTTTGGTGAAAGCAATTCTTGGGAAGGGTTCTGTCCTCCCTGGAAGCCGCCTGGTGGCCAGGAAAGGGCCCTCATGGTCACCACCCTGCCCCTGGTTGTGCAGGACTAAACTTCAGCAGCATCCCCACGTGGCAGTAGAAGCAACTCCACTGGTGGCTGACGACTGCTCTGCAGCTGCCCTTGCAAGGAGACTCAGGTCCTGCTTCTGCATTGGACCCAGTAAATTTGGAGGATTTAAGGACAATCCTGGGAAGGGAGTTCTTAAGAGAGCAATGTTATCATTTCATGTTTTGATTTATCATATGAGAAAATCAAAGAGATCTGACAGGATCTGTGTTTCAGTTTGTGGTTCGTGTCAGTTTAAATAAGTTTGAAGTACTGATGGTTTTTTCTTGGTTTCTGAAATGCCACAGTCAGAGCAATGCCTCAGTAAGCATTTAATTCACAGCTCCTATACCCAGGTCTGTACAAAATCTTTACTGATCTTTGGGGAACACAATTTCATAAGCTGTAAGTTAGATCAACAGAAAAAATTCAGAATAAAGTGTGTAAGATAAAGAATGGAGAATTACAAAAAAGTTGGTAAGTCACAGAGGATATGGAATAAGATTTAACACTAGCAGAAGAAGAGAGAAAATATGAAAAGAAATTTTGAAATGATATGATTGGGAACTTTACTGAACAAATTATGGATGTTAAAAACCTGAAACTTATCTTAAACTTCACAAAATCTAGAAAAATAATATTTATTCCCTATAAACTGCCTGACACAGCTCTGAAACAGTTTTACCCTACCTGTTTTGGCTACATCATCTTTGGTTACTTTTTCAAAAGAAAACAGTTTTGTGGTGACATTTTCTATAGAGAAAATTCATACTTTCTTCTAGCATGTTTGATTAAATTTTAATTTTTATTATTGAGGACTTAGAAAAATCTCATTTACTTTTCAACTCATTATTGGTCATATTCAGTAAAGGTTAGGATTTTTGTCAACATTTGGGAAAACTTGTCATACATGAGCTGTAAGATTTCAGGGCATTTCACATTTTCTTTTACAGTGACTAATCATAATTAAGTGGCGTGCATTAACTGAAACTGATGGCATGCATTAATTCATGGTTTCATCATTGGCTAGTGATAGCAACTTGAGAGTTGTATGATATCTTCATTGATAAAACAATTGTCTCAAATCAGGAGGACATTTAAATGTTTTCCCAATGTATTCAGATAATTTTTCCATCTTCACTGATTAGATATTCATACAGTCCAATCCTATTAATGAGCTTTGTTCAGAATTTATCTCTCATTTTTGATGAATTACTGTTTTTGGAATGATCTGATTTTTTTTTGGTTAAAATTAATTTCTCTATATTGGAGCAATTCTTACTAATTCCATTGCATATCGTTTTCACTTTTGTTCATATTCTATTTAACGTAATGTGAATTTTTCTCTTAATTCAATAGAAGATACCTTTCATATACATCCCTATTAAGGCTCTATAATTTCTCATTGCTTTATTAATATAGTCCATCTTTCTGAATGCAGTAGAAATACATTCACATTTTATCAAATATTCCACTTTCATTAAAAAAGAAAAAAGAAAGCATAGTGAACTCTTGTTTTGACAGGTATTGATGATCCTGTGCATACCATTTTACATGATTATTTGAAGAATTTCCACAGACTAGGATCTAGATCTACATATACTGAAATTTGTTTCCCTCAACTTCTCAGAGCTGTAGGGTGCTACAGGACATAGTCTTATCTCTGGCCCTGCATCTTCAAGCTTTGATGCTGGATGACTAGCCACAGTTTGCAATGGAGATAGTCCTAGAAGCCATCCTACATCAGAATAATCAACAGTAACTTATCAGAACAGAAGAGTGCCTGGAAATCACTTAAATTTATCCCAACAAATCCAAACTAATTCTATCCCCAACTCAACAATTCCTTAATTGGAGCAGTGGCCCTTCCAACACTACAGAGAGGAGAAGTGTGATTGACAGGAAATAAGAATGGAAAAAGACATTAATTCATTGCTGTTAAAGTATCTCACTTTTAAAAATTTTATTACATCTGACCATATGAACACATTTCTAGGGCCCACTCCAGAAACATGCTTTGTGGACCCTTTCCCAAGGTGTCCACCTAGGCCCTTGGGAAGTGCCTGTACGGTGAAGGGCCTTGAAGCTTGGGCTTTGTTAGTTTTATAGCAATTCTTCATTTGACATCTATTTATTCATTCATTTTTTTGTTGATAACTTAAAAAAATCTTATTCAGTGCCAGACATCAGGAAGTATCAAGAGAAGCAGAACATTGTGAGTGAGTGACCCAGGTTCTCTTTTCTCTCCCCTGTCTTCTCAGTTGCCCTTGTCTACTTTATAAAAGGCATACCTCTTATTGTGTAATAGGCATTGCTCTAGGGGACAACAAAGGAACACTTCAAAATATTTGTGTTGAGAAAATAAATGACTCTAATGATGGTAACAAATCAGATTATTTCTAATTCTTTGTTTTTAATAAACTTAAAGGAAAATGTAATTAAGTTTTCAGATGATGGATCATTATATTATTGATCATTATGTGGTTTTTGGCATATAGCTCAGAAGTTCAAAGATTTGAGTAACATTGCTTCAACAAACCCTCACTTACCATCCACTTATTTATGTGGACAGGGTTTCCTTATATTTACATGAATAAAACCAAAATTAGCAACAGATTTATTGCTGAGTTATTTCTTATTCTAGTAATAAGTAGTTTTCATCTATGGATACTGAAAGGAAAAAGAGTGGATAGATGAAAGAAGAGGGGATGTGAACTCAACAGTCCAAGCAGGTTTATTGCTGAACCTGAGGGGACCCTCTGTCCTGGCCAGCAGAACAAAGGAAAGGGTCTCTAACAGGTCAAGAGGCTTTTTATGGTCAGGGTTTTTGGCAGGCTCTTTGAGGGGAGGGGTCAGGGAAAAGGTGGGCTTGTGGTTTGCTGATGTGTCCTCTGGAGGATGCTTGTGCCCTAGGTAAGATGACACCTAGGTCTCTCTGAGATGGTGGGTGGGCTTATTCAACAGGCGGTACTCAGGTCTGGATTCTATCATTCCTGGCTCTAAAGGGTATAGGAAGATGGGTCGCTGTTCTTTTCTTGGCTACTTCCTGCTGAGAGGGGGCAATGAAGGGGGTTTTCTGATATTTTGAAGCAGGAAGGCCATTTGGAGGTGTTCTCGAGTAGGTGCCCAGGAGATAGCTGCCATTTGATCCTATAAAAATCTCTGGCATAGGTTACTTAAGCAGGGGAGGAAAAGAAGGAAGAGGGTGATAGAGATGAATAGGACCAGAAGAGGTAGAAGGTAATTGAGGGTTATAGAAGTTGAGAGTGTATGACTTGGACTTGGGCCTTGAAGAGAGGGTTATGCCCAGTGGCTGAGAAGGTCAGAGAGGTTGTGTGAGGAGTGTACTTATAGGGGCTGGGGGAGGGCAATTTGGGGGCTTTGGGGATAAGGAGTGCAGCTGACGCTAGGACCTGTAAGCAGAGAGGCCAGCCTTTTATCACAGGGTTGAGTTGTTTGGACAAATAGGCAACAGGCTGGAGGAGTCCCAGCTGATTGTGTGAGTAGCCTTAATGCTTGTTCTTTTTTGCTGGTTAAGAAAAGAGAGGGTTGTTAGGGTTAGGTGGAGTCAAAACAGGTGCCTTGAGGAGTGCTTGCTTAACGGCCTAGAAAGAAGCAGGAATTAAGTTTGTCTCTGGCACCCTTTATTGGGGAATCCCCATGGGAGACCTCATAAAGGGGTTTTGCAATGAGTGAGAAATTTTGGATCCAGAGTCTAAAATAGCTAAGAAGCCTTAGAAAGGAAAGAAGATCTTGTTTTGTGGGATTATTAATAACTTGTTTTCGGAAGGTGGGTATAAAGTGAGTGGTAGGGGTGAGATCAAGACCAAGGTAAGTGACCTTTGGCTGTACTAGTTGAGCTTTGTGTTCTGAGACACGGTATCCATTTTTCCCCAGGAATATAAGGAGGGAGATAGTGTGGGATATAGAATCATTTTCTGAGGGTCATTGACATACTGGAGCAGGCAGCTAGGGGAAAGGTTGAGAGACTAGAGGTCCTTCTGTAGTGCTTGGCCAAAGAAGTGGGGACATTATCAGTTCAGACTGCCTGCCCTGCCTTAAGATAGGCTGTTGGCTATTGTCTGACTACCAGAGAATATGTTAGGAATCTTGCTTCTCAACTCTCTGCTTTTTAAAATGGAATCTTAACCTTAAGATGGAGTCTCTCCTGTTCTTACTATACTGTTTCTATCTCAGCATTTTTCATCATAGGCGGGAAAAGTTAATCATGATGCTTGTTCCATGTCTCTGCCCTACTTCATTCACCCGTCAAGGTATGTGAACCCTTGAAATCTTTCAAGGAAAAGTGGGTGTCAGTCACTCTTCCGTAACTGCTTCCTGCTGAGTAGGGACATTGTCCCTTCCTGTGGGTCCAGCAGTTCCTTGCTGTCTGTCAGGGAGAGGAGTGGTCATGGAGCCATTTTAGCAGAGGCAGACGTGGACAAGGGCACATGAAAGGAGGGTGCAACTAAGTTACAGGGTTGCTAATGTGCGTCTTCATCAGTGTTAGAAAGGATTGAAATCCTCTTCTGAGCAACATTTGGAGCTGGATTTTTTGTTCTGGAGGAAACAAACTTGACAAGGAGATTAAGAATGAATGGTTGAGTATAAGGGTAGAAATAGTAATAAAACTCTAATTGAAATGACTGGAGAAAACAAACGTTTGGAGTCATAGCCAGATAATTTGAGGAAAGTAGAATCCAGGATCTAGTCTATTTTACAATGAACAGTATTAGAATCTAATAGTGATAAGGCTATACTGTTGAAACACTATTCTTCATTCTAAAATTACCCTCATTCTTATTAATATAAGTTTAGCTTTAAAACAGTTGGCCTGATTATTTACATAAGTGCAGCAAGAACAGCCATTGACGGCACAGGCTCTTTCAAATGTGCTTTGCTGGAACTTTTATAAGGAATTTCAGATTGAGCTTTTAAAGGCCTCTCGAGGCCAGAAAGCCAAGCCAGATTTGCCATCAGGTTTTTGCCTGCAGTACCTGTAGATTTGGGTGAATTCCTCTGTTTTTGAGGTCCCCAAGATATTTTGAGGTTCATGCACCTGCCAGGAAGTGACCTTCCTTACTCACCTGGTAAGCCTGCTGGGAACCCTGTAAGCAAGGTAAGAGGCAGTTTTTCCAAGGGGCTTTTTGGCTCTACTAAGTCAATCTTAGTTCCTTAAAGCTGTATTTTCATATCTGAGTCTATGCACGCATCTCAAATATGACATTCCAGACAAAGCCTTGATAATATAATCAGTGTTTTCAATTGGTCCTGTCACAAGGACAGCAAATTCTTACTGAACTTATGCAAATAAAAATATTGCCATAAAATATGAAAATAGTGAGAGTTTCTAAATTTTGGAGGGATTAGGTAGAAAGATAAATTTTTCAGTTCTGACTTAACTTGTAAGCTAAAGAGAAAAAGGTTAAAACAGAGACTTGTTTTTCTTTTTAAGAGATTAGCAATATTTGCATACAGATTAAAATCATCTTTCTCTGTTTACTTAATTTTATATAACTAACTTTTCCTCTGCTTGAATCTAGTTCTTTACCCGTTCAGAAGTAAAACAGTAATTATAAATGACAAAAACCTTAGAAATTGGAATGGTTAAAGATCTGACGAAAGCTTATACGACAGTTGATATAAGGATGTTTGGGTATTTCTGTAACATATAAACTTATCTTTTAGCTCTTTTAATATTAAGATCTCATTTTCTTAAGTACTTAGATAACTCATTGAGACCTCAAGGATGAGAAATCATTTTGATTAAAAAATTAGAAAACCCTTCACAATTTTTCAATATTAAGAGCAGACTAATAGTTCAAGAAAACTTTGTCCTTTTAACACACAGAAAACAAAATTCTAATTTGCTGTGTATTTCATATCAAGACTCACTGCTTTAATCTCATACAGTATGACCATATTAAATTCTTCCACAAACTTCCTACAACTTTCTTTTTACATTCAGTTCTCCTTTTTTAAATAAACAGCTGTACTTTAGAACAGTTACCTTCTTTTACCCTCAATGAAATGAATTTCTATTCCTTACACCTTCTCTTATCAAAGCACACATCTTTTCTGTCATGCAGAGATGTTTTCTTTATTATTTCAAGTAGTTTTAATTAGAACTTAAAACCATTAGGAACTTTAATTTTTGGTGAACACTGAGAAGTAAGCTATTGTAAACTGTTACACTAGTATTCTTCAGATTGGCAAATTTATGAACATATTTCATAATTTCTAGAAACGTGCTTTCCAGCCTTTCCACAACAAGGAAGCCAAAAGTGGATTCTTAAGCTGTTTTTAGGTATACATACTGTAACCCACAATTATTATTAAGACGTTTACTTACTACACTTATATAGTTCACTCGTTCCTAACAACCATGCTAGATTACTCACAAAACCTTCACCAAACATTAGACAAAGTCAAGTCTCTCTTTAAGCATTTTTTTGAAAGATTTAATAGATAACATCAACTTAAATGACTTTAGATAAACTTAGGCAGCTGATAACCGTAAGGACAAGTCTGTTTTAGTTAAATGTAAATTAGCATTAATGCTGAGTAACTTTTATCAGAATTTCTGGAAGTTTTGGAATGCCTGATTTTTACAAGTACTTATCTTTAAATCAATTAATTCTTAGCAGTACCATCCAGAGGTAGAGAAGTATCTTATCAGTCCTCTAGGTAATTCTGAAAAATCACCATAAGAAATTTACTGCTCTGGTCCCCTCCCAGGATAGCAGCTTTCCTCTGGGAGCATATCAATCAAGTCCGTCTGCCCTGCCTCCATGAGGTGGAGGATATCTCTTCCCAGAAGGGGGGTGGGGCAGTGCAGATTGGATTACCAGAAAGGAGTGAGGGAAAGTAATATAGCCTAAGGAACAATATAAAGGAGGGGTTTGGACTGGTGTTTCTATTAAGCCTTTCATTCCAACAACCAAGATAGAGGACGGGAGCAAAGGTCCCAAGCATTCAGTAAGCACAGAGAGGCTGGCCCCTGTGTCGACCAGGAAAGAAACCTGACTTCCTGCTACCACCAATGTTACCTGTGGATCCACTCGTGTCATTGTGGAGGGGGCCTTGGGATCTGGGCCGCGTCAATTGGTCCCTGAAGACAGGCCATAAGGGCTGCTGGGTGCTGGGTCCTCTCTAAATGTGTCTGGTTGCCTGGAGGGGCGAGAACTCAAGGGAGGGGCTGACTTCCCTAGAGGGTAATTCACTCTCCAGTGACCCCACAGTGTGCAGTTCGGACACAGCTTTGTAGGAGGCCTGGGATTAGGGCAAACTCTTGCCCAGTGGCCCTGATTGCCACAGTGAAAACAGTTGATAGGCAGGTGTGGGTGGAGCCTTTTGCAGGCTTATCAATGGGAGGTCAAACAAGGGAGGCCAAACAAGGGAGGCCAGAATCTGATATTTGGCTTTAGCCTGTTCTTCTTTCTGAGTTTTTTGTTCCTTATCCTGGTTGTTGAAAACTTTAAAGGCAAGGTATATAAGCTCTTTCTGGGGTGTTTGGGGTCCATTTTCTAATTTTTTAGAGGTTTTTACAAATATCTGGGTAAGACTGGGAAATGAAGTGGAGGTGTAGGAGAGTCCCTCAGCGGAGTTAGGGCTGGTGTTTGTGTATTTGATCATGGCCCTTGAAAGGCGGTTCATAAAGAGGGCCGGGTTTTCATCTGCCCCCTGGGTAATTTCCCTCAGGCACTCATAGTTGAATTTATCAGGGTTTTCTGAGAAGGAGCCATCTTTTGTTCAGTACACTCCAGGTTATTAATTAAAAAGGACACATGAACATGAATGGGCTTTTCAATGCCTGCTACCTCACCGAGGGGTAGGATAGGGTGAGAAGCGGTCTTGGGAAGTACTGGGTGGCGAGTGAGAGTGTGAGAGCATGTTTGAGGCTGGAGCAGGGGGGCTTGGAGATGGGGTTGGGTTAGAAGAGGCACACGTGCTGGCGGATATCAGAGAGGAGGAGGAGGGCTATTCCAAGGAAAAGAGGCAGATGTGCAGGCGGAAAGGAGGAGGGGGGAAGGATGTTCAGGTGAAGCCAACAGTGGGGAGGGATTTGGATTTCGCTCAGGCTGTTGGGGAGGAGGACAATAAGGTGGAGGGTGACAGAGGAGAGAAGAGGGCCATAAAGGCGCAATGTTGTCAGGGTGGGGGGTAGGGGATGTTTGTTCGGTGAGGAGAACTTTAGAGGGTTTTTATTCGGCTCTCACCTGAGTTCTTGGAGTCAGCAAAAGGCATAGAGTATACAAAAGGCATAAAGGGAGTATTTTGGCAAGGCAAGCCTCCCAGGGATCTGGGAGCTTTGTCCAGGAACAAGAGAAGTTAAGGAACCTGGGGAGATTACCAAACTAGTTAGGAAAGTTGCCTGGGCTGAGGCAGGCAGTTGTGAGAAAAAAAGAAGAGAAAAAAACTGCTGTGCTGAGAAAGAGGTTTTGGCCCTAGGCTATGTTTCTCCTGCAGGCTGCAGGCTAGGCTGGAAAGGTGGGTTCTCAGTGAGAGGTCAGAGATAAGTAGAGAACAAAAGGGAGATTGCCTGGGAGTGTCTTGCCAATGGGTTTCAGCCCCGGGCAAGTTCACTATGGATTCAATGTGACCAAAAAAATTGACAGCAAAATGTTCTTGGGGTGAAAGGGTTATACCCAACTTTATTTCCAGGTGGCAGGTCAGTCACTAAAATCCCGTTCACTCAGAACGAGTCTGTATGCAGCAAGCTGGTCTCTGCCTCTGGGCTCCTCTGTCTGCACAGCCTTCCCACACAGCTGTCCTCTGGGCCTCTGCACAATGGTCCCACACAGCCAGTCCTCTGGGCCTCTGTCCTCGGCACTGCCACCACTCCAGCCTCTGCTCTGCTCTCCTGCAGCCTTGCAGCCATACCACCATGTCACACCCAGAGCACTGGGCAGAGTTCTTTATATAGAGTCAACAGCCATGTATTGCCCACAGGTGTGCAGTGAGCTAGTCAACCAGGGCCAGGTGAGATTCCTGGCCACAGGAAATCTCATTTTATCCACAGGGAGGCTGAAGGCTTGGATTTAGGGAACCTCTGGTCATTTGTCCATTCTCTAGAGGAAGTTACTAAGATCTCGAAGAACTTGGAAATAGAAATTGCCCTCAGCTGGCCAGTGTGACCCATTATTAAGTTTATATTGAGGCCACATGGAAATAAAGTGAAAGACCATTTTTTTTTGTTTAATATCTCCTTTTAATCCCAATTGGGAAAGATTATGTAGGAGACAGCTGAGGGGGGTGTCTCCCAATGTCTTTGAGGGAGAATTGCCCATTGTGAGAGGGTGAGAAAGGGTGGCCGGGGTTTGGGAAGCACGCTACCAGGACATCTACCTCCTATGGGTTTCCCAACCAGAGGCTTCTATAGCTGGATTTTCCTGCACACCCAAAGGAAGTGTCCCCCCAGTCAGAGTGCAGGAGGTCCCCTAATGGTGTTCTCAACTAGAGAACAGAGAAAAGGGGTCCCGGACCAATTTTTCCTCGATGCCAAGAGAAAGCCGATGAGAGGCTAAAATCTTACCCTCCTGGGAATTGCAGCCGGTGGTGGATGTATAGATTGAGGTTTGGCAAGATGGGCTCTGGACTGGAGTTTGTGAGGGGGTGTTGGGTGAGGGAGGGAAAGGAAACAGGGCGAGACACAGGAGGTTCTCAGCATCTAGGCTTTAGCTCAGGACCAGCTGTTACTGCCCACTGCTTCCTAGGCTGCAAAAGAACCCCTGCTCTCGGCTCCCGCTCCCAGGTTTTGGCACCAAATGAAAGTAAAAAGAAGGGATGTGAACTCAGTCCAAGCAGGTTTATTGCTGAACCTGAAAGGGACCCCTCTGTCCTGGCCAGCAGAACAAAGGAAAGGGTCTCTAACAGGTCAAGAGGCTTCTTATGGCCAGGGTTTTTGGTGGGCTCTTTGAGGGGAGGGGTCAATGGAAAGGTGGGTTTGTGGCTTGCTGATGTGTCCTCTGGATAATGCTTGTGGCCTAGGTAAGATGACACTTAGGTCCCTCTGAGATGGTGGTTGGGCTTATTTGAAAGGTGGTACTCAGGTCCGGATTCTATCAGATACATAAATCCAATTAAGAATTACATATGCACACACACAGAAATTTTTGAGAAGTTTGAAACGGGCAGAGATTACTGGGTGACTGTTGTAGCATTACTTTCCAAGTTATCTTTAACTGTCTTTGAGCTGTTTCAGAACTCTGTAAATTGAGGAAGCTGCATGGTAATGCACATGATTTTTGACCATTCAAAGGCAAATATATCAATTTGATGATGTATTAGTGGAGATGAATTAATTATTGCTCTGTGGAAACTGACCATTTTTGCACTTATTTGTAAATTCATTTCAACATTTCTAATTGCATGTGTATTTTGAGTTATATTTTGAACTCATTGTAATTAACATCATACTGGTTCCCTCAATGGTTAATGATGTGTTCATTTTATATTTGCATGAGAATTATGATTTTACCTCTTAAAATTTTTATTATATATTTATGTTGTGACAGAAAACCTTAGTTGTATGATTTCTATTTTTGGAATTTATTGATATTTCACTTTTGCCTAATAAATGGCCAGTTTTGGGGTTATAATTTTTCCATTGTAACATGGTATTTCCCCCTCAGATCTGGGGCAAATAACATTATGTACTACTCCAATTATTTTTCCTTAAAATTTTGATCAAACAGCTTCAATCTCAAGGACTGCATGAATGAAAACAAAAGTTTATAAAAGGCACCTGAACAGGTGTGTACTTATGGCAGTGGAGATATATGGAAAAACCCTAGCCTTTAATTTGGCAAACATCCTTCTGCTCAGAACCTTCAGTTGTTACCTCCTATCACTGTTTTGGGCTAATTGCAAGCACAGGTGACTTTTTACCTTTGAAAAGCAGATCCACCACTGTTTCCCTGACTCACTATCAAATGACCCTATAAGCAGGATGTCTGAAGATGGCTCTTTCTGATTTTCTATTATCAAGAAATTTTGGGGAACATAAATAGTCCAAATTCTACCTGATTTTCCCTTTTTACATATCCAATATCTTTTGAGTGAAACATGCTCCTCAGTAGCCATTCCCTCCCCCTCCCTTGCTTCCAACCCTAACCACTCAGAAAAAAGATAATAAACTCATAATTCACAGAAATCAGACTCAGAGGAGTGCTTGGTTTTGTCTGGAGCAGTCAATTGTATACACAAAGTAACCAGAAAATTCCTCACAGAATGTCAACTCCACAGCTAGGCAGAGGAAGCAAAATTCAGCCAGGCACAGTAACCCTGCCCCTTCCAGGAGATGGAATTCACCAGTTATAGTCCCTGAAGCACAGTGGTGTGCCAGAAGAACATGCTTTCCGGTAGGACATGACCTGGCTGAGATGGTGAGGAAGAAATGGCTGACATGCACTCCTTTTCTGGGGGTGGGCTTTAATGTGGGGTTGGGAGAGAGGAAGAGGGCATCTTGGGCTTGGCAGGAAATATTCGTGTTGAATGAACGTGTGCCCGGGGGAGGTAAGGAGACAGGCAGAGGGGATCCTGACGGTGGCCACAGGGGAAAACTCTCCTGGGACCCAGGCCTCGGCCCAGATGTCTGGAAAGTTTTCAGGTCTTCTCCTTGGATTCAGAGAATATATAGAATATATAGTGTCTATCTTTGTAGTTTGTTATTTGCCCCAGGGCACAGGCATCTCAATCTAGTGACATGCATTTTTGCCTCATCTCCCAAGACTGAGATCTGAATCTCTGTGATGTCAAGCACCAGCCTCTTAACATGTTCTTCTCAACTCTGAATCTTTTCATGTGCTTCCCACTCAGCTGAGGATTCCAGGTGTTAACTGAAGTGGCTGGGCAGGCACTAAATTCAAGTGGAGCATACTGATTATAATCTGGTTGGCTGAAAAAATTGTTGGCAGTTTCTTTCTTAACTCCCTTATGCCAACGGAAAACAAGACACTGCCAAACCCCATTCAGTAAGAGAACACTAATGAACTCCAGCGATCATGCCATTTATGTCAGATCTGTTAGTTGGAGCCAAATTTGTTAGCTTTGATTTCTAGCTAGTTTTCACACACACACACGTACACACTGGCATGTGCATACACTGGCACACACATATTAGGCATCATCTTCACTTCCTTGCCACCCACCCATTCGGGAACCCACCTTTTCCCCAACCATCTAGAGATCTTCTACCTACTCCTAGAAAAAGCCAAGGTTCTAGTACATATCCTCAGTTTTCTGATATGAGAGAAGCAGATTGTAATATTGGGGTAGGGCAGGGACATGGGACAAGCATCATGATTAACTTTTCCTGCTTATGATGGAAAATGCTGAGATATAAACAGTATAGTAAGAACAAGAGGGATCCCATCTTAAGGCTAAGATTCCATTTTAAAAAGCAGAGAGCTGAGAAGTAAGATTGTTAACATACTCTTTGGTAATCAGACAATAACCCAACCAATCTTAAGGCAGGGCAGGCAGTCTTAACTGAGAGGTCCCTACTGCTTGAGGCTAACCACTATCTCGGAGAAGAATGAGATCAATAAATCCCATATGTTAAGTTTATCTTACAGAATTATCTAGAGGACTGACCAGAGGGTACGGTGTCCTTCACCAGAGAGAGACATCATGAGACCACCAGTCACGCCTATGCCCAACAACCTCCCCTTCTGTCCTTTCCCCCTTTTTGAAAGCCTTAAAAAGTCAGAATCCCCAGTCTTTCAGTGCACCTCCTCTCTGAAGACACCAGCACTTTTTCTCTCTTTAAGTGTGTACTTTTAAATAATTTTTCTCACTGTTCAACTACTGTGTTTTGTCTTTTTTCTATTTAATTCTATTTCAAAGTCTTCACTCTGTCTCTGCTTTACTCCTGATAAGTAGGGAGGGGCTTCCGAGAGCTCAGATTTTGGCTTGAAAGTTTCCGTGGCCTGGGTGGAACTGCAGCTGCAGGAGCTGCCTGAAAATCTCCTTTCTTTGGGAAGTTCTCAGAACACAATCTCACTCCATCCTGTACTCCACGGCTCCCCTCAATCCTGGGGTGGTGGGCGCTAGTCCCCACGCCATACAGATCCAAGCAGACACAGGACATCAGGTGATCCTAGCTTTAAGACTTGGCAAGGGACTCTGCCCTAGGCCAAGAACTTTCCCTCTGCACTTTCCTGTTCTCTGCTGCCTGTAAGGCAGCTGCCATTCCCTGCTGCTCTTGCTTTAATGAATTCCTTCCTTACTTATGCTCACCTGATCTACAGAAAAATTCTTTCTCGTTTAGAGTCAAGAACCCTCCGCTGTCCAGGCTGAGGTTTCACCTGGAGTGCAGGGAGAGACCTCCCAGGTGCAGCTGTCTGGCAACACTACTCAAAACAAAGCTACAATTATGTGAAATTTTAAGAACAACGATTGGCTACCCTGTATGCCTCAATATACAAAGTCTGGTCACATCTAAATGAAGAGGGTAACTGCTCATGCTTGGGGAAGTGGTGTGCTGGTAAGTGTTCAATAGCCTGTTTTCCAGGAGTGAAAAGCCCTGTTTATGTCACGTAATTACTCCTTCCAGGGCTGATTGCAAGCTACCAACTGTCTTGCCAATGGGTTTCAGCCCGGGCAAGTTCGCTATGGATTCAATGTGACCAAAGAAATTGACAGCAAAACTGTTCTTGGGGTGAAAGGGTTATACCCAACTTTATTTCCAGGTGGCAGGGCAGTCACTAAAATCCTGTTCACTCAGAGCGAGTCTGTATGCAGCAAGCCAGTCTCTGCCTCTGGGCTCCTCTGTCTGCACAGTTGTCCCCCACAGCCGGTCCTCTGGGCCTCTCTGCACAGTCACCCCGCACAGCCGTCCTCTGGGCCTCTCTGCACAACCGTCCCACACAGCTGGTCCCCTGGGCCTCTGTCCTCGGCACTGCCACCACTCCAGCCTCTGCTCTGCTCTCCTACAGCCTTGCAGCCATGCCACCGTGTCATGCCCAGAGCACTGGGCGGAGCTCTTTATATAGAGTCAACAACCATGTATTGCCCACAGGTGTGCAGTGAGTTAATCAGCCAGGGCCAGGTGAGAATCCTGGCCACAGGAACTCTCATTTTATCCACACCAACACAAGGGTATTCAACAGAGTTGTGAGGAAAAACTTGCAGTTGTCTCTCAAAACCCAGTGTCTCTGTGTGTACCATGACTCTAGGGACCAGTCACCTAGACAAAAGAGCAACAGGGTTTATGAGTAATTAGGATCAGATTCCAGGGTGGGGTGTGGAGGATCTGAAAGTGATTTTTCATATTCAGATTTCCCTGAAATTATCTTGGGCAAAATTGGAGAATGGTGTGATAGCATCACATACACACCAGCATGATGCGTCTCCCCATGAGGCATTCACACCAAGTGTCTTCTCGCATGGCATACTTCAGTCAGAGAGAGACTGAAAGGGGCCACCTGTGCCCTCCACATAGTGTAAGTCTCTGGAAGTGGCTTACTTGTTTAGGATTGTGACTCAAAGTCTTCACACAATAGTAAAGTCCCGTTGTGAAATTTTAGAATTTGGAAAAGATTCATAGATTATCTAATCTACTTGCTTTCAACTCTCTGAGACCTAAGACTCCTCTTTTCCCTAACTTTATGAGAGTATAGTGGAAATACACTAAATGGTACATATTTCAGGTATGAAATTTCATCAGTTTTGTTTATGTATACCTGTGAAACCATCACCACCATCATCTCCCTTCAAAGGTAAATTATTTTGTAATACCCTGTCGAAGAAATTCATGGATAAAGTAATCCGCCTACAAACATATTTTTAAAATCAATATAATGATCCATTACTAAATGCACAGGTAGTTCTGCATCAGGAAACACAGCGAGGAAGTCACATGGGTGTGTTTACATAGAGAATCATCAGGAATGCCACGGTATGAATGCAAACAAATGCGAGTGTCAAACCCAATGATCAATTCTGCTATCTGAGAAATGATTTTCCAAAACAGTGTGCACATCTCTTTATAGATCCAAACAGTAAAAGAAAAAAGCTCCCCAGATTTACAATAGCTATGTATTAAGCTGGTGTAAAAATATTTTGTGTTTATATATAGAATGGAGCGAGATTCATACATAATGTTATTACGGATATACAACAGTACATTCTTCAATCTTGTGGAATCTGAAATAATGGTTTTGTGAAACAGTTCTATACGTGGCAGGACATCTAACATCCTGTTCCTTCCCAATAAATACTTGGAATTCTCCCTGCAATAATAGTGACAATCCCCAAATGCTCCTACTGCTCCTGCTAAGAGCACTGATGTCATCTAATACACATTTTGCAGAAACAGTTCTTATGTTCTGGGTGTATTAGCTAAGTTACTTTCAGTCATAAATAACTTGAAGCCCTGACTCAAACTGGCTTGAACAATACAATAGTTGATTATTTCATGGAACAGCAACTCAACTATGTCACAGGAAAGCCAGGCTTTCCCTCCTGCCTGCCCCTCCATCCTATGGCCAGCTGCAGGAGAAGGCAACGATCTGAAGATGCTCCACCTGCAGACTTCCCTCGTTGACCAATCCCTCCCAGGATAAGTTCAGCAACCATGACTGGTAAGATAAATCAGGATCTACCCTGTCAGGAGATGAAGTCACTGTGTGAGGGGCAGATGCCTGAATAAAATGAGGAAGGAGAGGTTGGAGCTTTAGGGTGTAGCTTAGGCAATCCACAGACTGCAGTATATTAAATAAAATGATAGAATAGGGACTGACTGCTCATGGGGCAAGGATGGAAAATGTGGGTAAATGCAAGTGTAGAGGTAGAATCCTGAGAACTCTCTACATTTTATGTACATTTCCTATGGTGACTACGGAAGAGGACAGAGGAAGAAGCCTTAGCTCCGACCACCCTGACGCTTTCCCAGCCCCTTCTCCCCAGCGAATGGATGAGGATTCTGAGTCTTGGTGGAATTTCACGCATCTTATGGCATGACAGACTGTGCCTCCTGAATGCCTTTCCTCGGGCAAAGCACCTCAAGCAAACACAAGTAATTTCTTGTGTTTTAGACCCAGCACTTACCCATGATCATGACACATTAAGTGGTTGATGATATTTTATGAAGCAGCTGAAAGGCAGCTTTGTCTCTGTCTAGCCTCACCATCTACCAGGTGGGCTACTTGTCAACCCCACCTCATCCCACTTCCACCCCTTCCCTCTAATTCTCTTCCTCCCTCTTGATATGAGGGTCATCATAGCTCCTATTGGGAAAGCTTGGGGTAAAATTGTTACTCTAGAAACTGACTGCAGAATTCCCCTCCTGAGAGGACTGCCCTTGCTTAGGAATATAACCAGATGAGGTATGCTTGTTTATGGAGAAGAGGAGAACATCATCAATAAGGACTGGGAAACGATAGAAAGCTGGAGAACTTCCTGGTACTTGACAAGAACAGGGGTCCTGTGGATGGAGAGGAACAACCTCAACAAACAGGGTGAGATGAAGAAGTGGGGAAAGTATCCTCCTACCAAGTTGGGAGACCAGGGATATGAGGGGGAAGCCAGCCAACAAGAAGTTGGCTGGAGCAGGAATGGAGGAGGGATGCCCCTCTCCTCATCTGCTATCATGTGCTTTGCTGAGCTGTATGTCCCCCTCCCCATCTTCTTTAATTTTGGTTACGCCCCCCCCCACACACACTGATTTGTGTAAGTAGAGTTTGGTACAGTCAAGAAAAGGGCCTGAGGCTGGGTTGGGGGTTGGCATAGGGTCAAGGGAAGGGACAATCATGGGGGTTGAACCGTGGGTGAGCTCAAGGAATTGGCAGGACAGAAGCTGGAACAAGAGGTGACCATGGGAATGTTACCCCATGGAGTCCGCAGGATCGTGGGTAGGACCCTGGATGTCCCACAGGATGTGGGAAGGAGTCTTAGCCAATTCTATTTGAACTGGAGGACCTGGTGAGCCCAGCTGACTCCTAAATTACACAATCCCCACCCTTCACTCTTCTGGCCAAAAGTTGACACAAGGGATAAAGAAACCCAGGATCCTGAGGCACCAAATTTTTCTGTTGCTGTAGATGCACACACCAATGATGTATGTACTAGGCACGAGGCAGCTCTGTTCATATCCGTCCATGTATCCATCCCACCATAGCACTTGTCATGCTGGAGCCGGCTGGGCACCAGGAGGAAGCTGCACCAGTTTTAGTCTCCTCTGATTTCTCATTTTGGATCATCTGTCCTGCATACCTCTACCTTTCTCAGGCATTTGCCCCTATTTATTTGTTATAAGCAGTCTGCTATTCTGTCACACTGGCCTTGGGAGCCTGGAAGCTGATCTAGAAGAAGGACGTTTGAGTTGAGACCCAGCAGATAAGTTGATGTTTGCTAGGCAAAGGAAGGAGAGAAGTGGATACAGTTTTGATGAGGAACAAGAATTTCAAAAGCTCCCTCAGCTCCACTTATGTCTCAGTGTGGAGATAGGCCATAAAGTAAAGAACCTGCACAGTGATGTGGATACCGTCTTTATATTTTTAACTCCTTATAGAGACCCATATGCAAACAGGCATGAACACATACAAATACCCAGAGCATTCTTTCCTCATCCTCCCAGGGTCGGGAAGCTTTGGGGTGTGTGTGTGTGTGACACTCAACTAGCTTCCTTGCTGTAAAAGAATGAGGATAAGGGGATAAGGTGGGGCAGATGATTAATAGAAGACATGTTGATAATTACATGAGTGGGAATTTTAACTGCTTGTGGACAGATGTCTGCATACAACATGGGTACAGTAGTGCTGAGACAGAACATATGCTCTGAAGCCCAGTTGTCTGAAGTCTGGCTCTGCCAAGTTCCTTGCCTACCTGTGACCCTCTTTTCTCTTCCCAGTAGTACCCATCTGATAATACCCACCCTGTAGGATGGTTGTGGGGATGAAATGAGTTGACAGGGAAGCACTTTAGGACAGTGCTCAGTACCTATGTAGTGCCCACGGAAGAGCAGTAACTTACTATTTTACCACCAAGGGACTTTGTTGAAACATCTCCTTTAGGGGAGTTAGTGGCAGTGGGTGTCTCTTTCTGGGTCATAGAGAATTCCCCTGCTTCTATCACTGTACATAAAAACCTAAATGATAGGTGGTTTCTTGGGTAAGAGAATGAATCAAAGGTTGCCCAGGAAAACTCAAAATGTCCCTGAGAGACCTCAGGTTAGTAAAGTCCCCAGATGCATGTACCCGAGCCAGGACTGAGTTAAGAGATGGAGATGTGGGTTGCAATCCTCATCCTCTAGAGCCTTGATGTTTGCATCTCTTGAATAAGTATTGTTTGCTCTGCTTTTGTTAGTTTTGTAATTCAGATGGGAACGTATAAACAAAATTGCCCGGGAAGTGTGACCCACTCCGTAAGTGCCCTTGATACCTGCGATTCTGTTAGGAAGCCACCATTTCTTCAAGAAGTTCTCAAGCCACATGAAGGAAATGTGGCTGACGTAATTTCTCTGTAGTGGTGCAGTGGTTGGGAATGAAAGGTGGTATGTAAATGTGATATATGACTGGCGTTGTCTATAGTGATTGACGATCTTCTGCTGCCACAATTCAAAAGCAAGACAGCCAGTCCTGGACATGCAGTAAAAATTCTGGAGCCAAGGGAAAATGAAAAGCATTACCTTTCACTGGTGTGACTTTCTTCCTCAGCAGCCCCAAGACAATGCCTGTTGAGGTGACTGAGAGGAGCCCTTAGAGAAGGCAGAGCCCCGGTCTAGTTTCTCCATAAAATGTCCCTGGTGTCAAGTTAGCTGTATGTTTTTCAAACTAGCCACTTTGAATGCCTCTGTCATTAGAAAAGAATTTAGTGGCTTTACATTTAATATAAGCTAATGGTTTCTGGAGGATTTTGAGCAGCAAATAAGAAGTTTAAACAGCCTCCTGAGAAGTTTGAATGACGTACAAGTGCTAAAGCACCTGAGAGCAATATGCTTACCATCTCTGAGAGCAATATGCCTACCATCTCTGAGAGCAATATGCTTACCATCTCTGAGAGCAATATGCCTGCCATCTCTGAGAGCAATATGCTTACCATCTCTGAGAGCAATATGCCTACCATCTCTGAGAGCAATATGCTTACCATCTCTGAGAGCAATATGCTTGCCATCTCTGAGAGCAATATGCTTACCATCTCTGAGAGCAATATGCTTGCCATCTCTGAGAGTAATATGCTTGCCATCTCTGAGAGCAATATGCTTGCCATCTCTGAGAGCAATATGCTTGCCATCTCTGAGAGCAATATGCTTGCCATCTCTGAGAGCAATATGCTTACCATCTCTGAGAGCAATATGCTTACCATCTCCAGGAGCAAAAGCATTCATTATTTAGCTGTGCTGCTTACATTTATCTGAAAGACAGGAGCTCCATTCCTTCATGTATGTACAAAGGAATACAGGGTACCTTGTACCTTGACCTCTTATTTTTCTCATCCCCATGGATGATTCTTGTTATTGCAGTGCCCACTTAAGTTGTGTGAAAGTTTCCATATGTAGGAACAAGATAAAAACAAATCCATAGAGAGACTGATTTTCACAGATGCCTGTATGGCAGAGAAAAGAACTTCACCTCAAGACCTAACGCTGTACAGTGAAATGTGCCAGAGACTCAACGTGGGGATCTGAAAGGTGGTTATTTGAAATTTTATCTGATACTATAATATTTACACCTCACACCAGTGTCATAAGGACAAACCATAATCTGACAATTCTGATCATGCAGCTTTCTTCTTTTTTAATATGATAAAATACACTTTACATAAAATTTATTGTTTTAACCATTTTTAAGTGTACAGTTCAGTAGCATTAGGTACATTTAAGTTGTGCAGCCATTTCTAGAACTTTTTCATCTTTCCAAACTCTGTAGCCATTCAACAACTCTCATTTTATTGAAAACCAGGTGGCACATTGAGATGACAGATCATAGTGACACACTGAAATGCATGGACAATCCTCTGGGAGAATGCCATTCGGTGTCATGTCTCCCAGGAAGGGTCAGTCATCAAAGCAAGCTAGATAGGAGCCAGGCTCAGACTATTGCCCCCCTCTCAGCAGGGCATGCACTGTCTATGTCCTCTTTGGCTGTGTATTTGTTACAGTGACAATGTGAAGAAGGACAGCTCAACATCCCTAGTGATGCTGGCAACTTCCAAGTTGACCCACTCTCAGTCCGTCTTGGGAGTGCAGGAATATACCAACACAATTCTCATTTATGGTTCAATGCTGGCACTTAAAAAAAATCATCTAAAAACCTGGCTATTGCCAAATTGGCCCAAAGAAATTATCTTTGAGCAAAGGGAAAAGTATTTTCACTCCTCCCATGGTGAATTTTGTCCAAAGTAAAGAGCAGTGCCCTTCCAAAAATAACCAATCTGCTGATTGGGTCATATGCATTTAGGTTTGGTCAGAGCCATAGAAAGCCAGGACATAAGCCAGCAATTTTGTGGGGAGGGCACTTTGTGGATGCAGCGCCTTGTTCTGCTGTCTGAAAAAGACCTCCAAGAAGAAGGAGAGAGCCTCCCAGAGAGGAGAAAGGAGGCCATGCCCATGGCTTTGACTCAGTCACCGTGCCCTGCTATAGGCCTGGGTACAGGGTGGTTTCTGATGGCGCCCCCCAGCTGCTGTGGGGTTGCTGGCACTGCTGGGGAGGAGGACCGTGTGCGGCAAGGGTGGATGGTTTCTGGGGAGTTAAAAACATTTAGAAATTAGTTTCTGAAATGTAATACTAATGTTTCATGTTTTTATGATCTTGAGTTGCCTTGGGAGACTTTCAGGGTTGCTGAGCTCCCCAGGGGTGTTTAGCAGCACTGTGTGTAGAGACTGTGGTTCAGTCGGAATGCTTACACATCAGCAGTGTGCACCCTGGGCTGCTGCCCTCACATGGCCACCGGCATTGTGAAATAGTTCTTTCTATGGAGTGAACACTCATGTGGGGGAGAAGAGACACGGAGAAGAAAAGGAGAAAGGAAAGAGGCACCGTCATCAATGGAAGACCTTGTACATGCCAACCACCTTGCTCTGCTGCTCTGGTCTTACGAAATTAGGGTCTTATAAGGTTAAGTGTGGTTTCAAGAAGTTAGATAACTAGTTTACAGACACACGGCTTACAAGTGTGTCTAAGAGTCCATCTCCTTGACTCCATAGACCATTCTTTCATCACATGGTGTTGCAAAGGCAGTTCAGGCCCTCTGACTACTTCCATCCAGAAGGAGTGTGTCTTAGTCAGGGTTCTCTAAAGAAACAGAACCAATCGGGTCTCACTGTCTTTCTCTCTATCATTTATCTGTCCATCCATCCATCATCTATCACCTATCCTATTCTATTCTATTCTATTCTATTCTATTCTATTCTATTCTATTCTATTCTATTCTATTCTATTCTATTCTATTTTATTCTATTCTATTCTATTCTCTATATCTATCCATCTATCCATCCATCCATCCACCCCTCCATCCATTACCTACCTATTACCTATATATATGTGTTCCATTTATCTATGTCTATGAGAGAGATTACTATAAGGAATTGGCTCATTATGGAGGCTGACAAGCCAAGATCTGCAGTCAGCAAGCTGGAGAGACAGGAGAACTGATGGTGTCAATTCCAGTCCAAGTCCAAGTCTGAAGGTAGGAAAAGGCCAATGTCCCAGCTTGAAGACAGTCAGGCCCAGAGTGAATCATCTATTATTCAGACTTTTTGTTCTTTTTGGGCCCTCAGTGGGTTGGATGAGGCCCACGCACCCTGGGGAGGGCCATCTGTTCCCCGTATTCCACTGACTCAAATGTTAATCTCATCTAGAAACACCCGAACACACACACCCAAAATAATGTTTGACCAAATTACTGGGCACTCAGTGGCCCAATCAGATTGACATATAAATAACAAACTGCTAATTCTGGAAGGATTTTAGATAGATCATTTCAAGGAAATAGATATTAAGAAAGTGACAGGAAAAATTTCTTTTTTTGGAAGTTTTAGTAGCAATAATATTTTACCTTTATATAGTAAAAAATGATAGATCTAAGAGAGTTATATAGATATGTAGTATTAAAAAATCACCCTTTGAAGTCAGGTTACTAATATTCCCATTTTACAGATGAAGGCACTGAGGTCTAAAGAGACTGAATCATTTCCGTAAGGTCATAAGTGAAGGATGAGGAAGAACAAGCCCTAGAGCCAGATATTCTGTTATTTAGGTTCTTTCTGCAGCAACCATTGTTTTTGAATAGATCAAAATAATGTATTTTAAATTCAGATCGTTCAAAAAGGTAACCTCAGTAGTTAAATCACAGTTTTGTTCATTTGTTTAAAAACCTTTTTTAAAAATCAAAATTATTGCTTGGTAAACTTAGATTTCAAAATGCCGAAGTCTTTCCACACAAACTGTGAGTCTCAGGTACTCTGAATAATTTTTGCAATGTCAAATTGTAATACATTAACACGGGTTTACGTTTTTTGACCACCAGGGAGACAGAGAATGGTTTAAAAAGTTGGAAAAGTGAGATAACAGCCTAGAAAACTTATTTTATTGGAAAAAGAAAATTGCCAGGTTTTATGCTCTTCAATACATACTGTATTCCTTCGAATCCTTTTCTCTTGTTGGACCTGTGCTGATACTTAAGAGGGAAGAGAAAGTCTCTGAGTGGAGTGTAGCTCAAATTCTTGGGGGGATTTAGCAATAGGCTGTGAAAGGATCACTATACCGGAACTTTTGCTGAACTGAAGAACCCTGGTTGTCCGAACCAGGAACCAACACCGTTAATTCTAACATGTGAAACCCGCAGTCAAAAGGATTTCCCAGAAGAACTGCAACTGCAGGATGAAGGCCCGAAGGAGCTATAATGACGTGTCAAGCCTGGAGAGGGGGAAGGAGAGAGGACAGGTAAGAGTGACTGAGAGCAGTCAGAAGCATCCAGATGTCTTTGTGACTTTGAATTTTGCTCCCAGCATTGCATCTACAGATAGGTGAGTAATACCAGTCATGCTTATGCTTAATCATTCATACGTTACATAACTCATCCTGTTCACCACTGCCCTGGACCTCCCTCTGAGAGCCAGGCCTGTGTCTCCCACTGCCCACTGGACATCTCCTCCAAAATATCACAGAGCAGCTCAATTTTGACACATTCAAAACCAAAGTTGGGCATTGCCTTGGAAGTTCAGTGGTTGCTCACCTGCTTATCCCGCTGATGCGAGTGAGCAGCCCATAGTCATCTCTGGCTCTTTCAGCTCCTCACCCCACATTCACTACATCCCCATGCCAGTCCCCGCCTCCCAGCCTGGCCACTGGAGACTCTCCTTTGGACCACTGCAGTAGTCTTTTTTTTTTTCTCTCTGTGCCCATTTGGGTTGAGTTGTCACCCTGCAGCCAGAGGGATATTGTGAACAATGAAATGTCAGCCACATCACTGGCTTTCCCATGCCCTCAAGGAGATGTAGCATGGCCTGGCCACTACCCCTACAGAACTGCCTCTTCCCCTGCTTGGTCCCCTTGGGTTCTGTGTCAAGCCTACCACAGATCCTCATGCTCCACAAGACAAGCCCAACCAGCCTCTGACCCACTGACAGGCTTCTCCATAATCTGATCTCTTCACCTGGACAGTTTTCCCTTCTAGATTTGCTTGGTCAACTCCCGCCCTTCCTCCTTCCCCCATGGACCCTGCTTCCTCCAGGAGCCCTTTCCTCCTGTCCCCACTGGGTCAAGCTCCCCGTTGGAAGACCTCAGAGCTCCCCAAGCCTCTCCTTTCAAGCTCTTTTTACAACTGTAATTTAACACATATTCATGTGGGGGCAGGGAGAGTATCTGGTTTTGCTTTTTATATTTTTGGGTGGAAAAAAAAAGTAACCGAGCAGGACATGGCTACTGGCTTTTTTTGTGGCCAATATGCTACGGGAAACCTGATTGCTCAGTCCCTGAGCATAACTAAATTGCTATCATTATTATTGCTGTTTGCTCTTATTTAAACATGATCAGAAATAGGGAAATGGTTGTGCTAAGAATATCTTTGGAAGTGCAAACCAAAAAGATCATGCTAAATAGTCACTCTGGCATAAGGAACTGTAATATTATTAATAGAATGTGATTCTGCAGAAATTAATGAAAACGTTCAACCAGACCTCTTAGTTTCCCCTTTTTCATCATTTTAAGGAAAGGATAAACAGAAGTGAACACTGCGTATGATATTCCTAATTTCTTCCTTTTTAGAAAGTAAGGTGATATTTCCCCTTTCTTTCTTTTTCTTTTATCTCATTTTTGTGGCTATCTCTGCACAGTTAGACCTTACTTGGGAACTCTGAGATGAAAAATTCTGACAAGTTTGGGCAACATCAAGTCTAAGGAGAACTTTGAAGTATCTTGAAATCCAAAGTAATTCAGCTAAGTGTAACCATGTCCATTTCTATTTCTTCTTCAATATTTTTTTAGTTTTCTCTAAAGGGTGTCACATCACACACCTGAAGCTTTGTGAAGAAATTTAGTAAGTTAAATCAATAGGTCAGGAAGCCTACAGATTTCCCAACTTGCTAGAGATAAAAGTTAATCTCCATCCAGAGGAGTGTAGAAAGCAGAAGTCTGAGTTTTGGGTAAAGCTCCTTGATTTGTGAGTATTTTCTGGCACTTCATACCCTATCTGCATTAACATTCTTAAATTACACAAAATTTACAAAGGCAGTGGAAACAAGAAGCAGTTACATATCCGTAGGGATTTCAGTGATACTGTAAATCAGCTGCTCTGGCTCTGAGGATTGACCAGACCTTTTGACCTTTGGATTTTCAGAACATAATTCAGTCTCAGCCCTGGGTTCATCTACGTGTCTTCTTCCCAGAAGAGCAGGAAGAACATCCTGAGAGTTTTCGGATTACAGTTTATTGAAGTTCTTAAATCATCTCCAAAAGAGAAATATGACCTGAGTAAAACAAGTTATTTTTTTTAAAAAATGACCATCAGAACAAAGCCTGATGTCTTAAACTAAACAATTAATTGTGAATTAGGCTGCAAAACCATAGAGGATATTGAGGTTTCTGTTAACATGAAGTCACATACTCACTGCTGTATAATAAGTATATTATGCATCAGAAACATATCTGTACCTTTTTCATACAACACAATAGTAAGAAACTTGAGGCCAGCTTTCAACAGCTGAAGCAGAAGTTTCAACAATTTTCCTATGAATTTGAATCATTCTGAATTAGCAGCTTGGTTAGACGGCCAGTTTAAACTATCTGGACCCCAAAGTGGTGCCTTAAGTCTGATATATTTGTTTTGGCTGTCTAGATAATTCCAAGTCCTTAGACAATTGCTCATGGAGAAAATGGGGGAATGCCTTTCTTGCATGTATGTCTGCTTTCTGGGCAAGTGTTTAAATGGGAGATGTAAGAATTTGCCTTTCCTGTGATTGAAGGAATGACTTCAGAAGGTTTAACATTTTTCCTCTTCATTCTTGAAATCCAGACAGCAATGGGAACCTCGTGAGCCCTGGAAAGCCCCTTGTGGCAACTGTGGATAAACTGTTTTAATTGACAAAAGAGGCCCTTGGCTAAATTCTCATCTTTGTAGAACTTGTCAAAAGTGCTCAGTTTCAAGCCAAAAAGCTGCCAGAATGAAGGCCAATTATTAATGACAGAAAGATTAGGAGAGCAGAGATCTGCTGGCTGCCCAACAGCATGTAATGAGACCAACTTTGAAGGAGTCATCTAAGGGCAGTTGATCACCTAAGTGGCAAATACCTGAAGGGGGAACCTCTATATCAGATGCCCATCACATCACACTGGTGCTTCCACACAGGCAGCAATGATTTGTCTCTTGTCAGAAGAAACTGAAAATATGATACTCCAAGGATATGTCTGACTCCGTTTTGTTTCTTTCATCTGCATTGTGCATCTACACTGTCTCAAGCACAAAAGAAAATGGAGCAGGCAGTAAGGAATAAATGACTACCCAAGTTATTTACTGAGTAAACCCTACTGGGTGGGTCCTATATACTCCAGTGGCAAACACACATACACACACACACGCACACATAGCAGACCCTATACAACCCATTGTGGACTTTCTGCAGGCTACGGATTATCTCCAAGAGAAGCCCTTGCTTTTCTGAGTTAAACATAGGGCTATAAGTAGGCTATTTTCATGCAGCTGATGGGAAGTTTAAGAAAAAGGCAGAGTTAAGACATCTGTGAATAGAGCTGAGACAATTCTGCCCAGGCCTTGGGGATCGCATTATGCTCTGTTCTTGACTGCTGAAGACAGTTGTGGTAGATGTTTTCCCACTCATGTTCCCACAGCCATCTTCTGTAGTACTGAGTCAGAAGAGCGAGCCGGAGGAGGGGACTGGATTCAGAACTACCGATCTTGGGATTCACTATTCTGATTACCTGAAAAAGAGGTTGAAATTTGGCTGAAGAATCGTTTTGACTGTGGAATCGTCATCTCCACCGGTACTCCCCCCAACTCCCACCCAATGAGGGGGCTGCTGTCTTAATCTGCAGCATTAAAGTAATGAGGGAGTGGCAAAGGTAGAGAATACAGGAAGAGTTGATTGCCTTCCAGAAAGTTACAGGAGAAGAGAAAGGGAGAGATGGGTGGGGAGTAAGGCAAGTGTCGACTTAGCCTTGAAGGAGACTTTCTGAGCTTGGAGAAAAGTAGGAAAGGGGTCTTAGGAGAAACTAGTAAGTGACTGAGACAGTAAAAGAAAAAGAACAATTGGGAAGAAGACTTGCAGAGTGCCTTATGTGTTTTTATGTTTGTTTTTTATTGAAGTATAGTTGATATACAATATTATACTGGTTTCAGTGTCCAACATAGTGATTCAACAGCTAGATACATTACAAAATGCTCAAACGATAAGTGTAGTTACCATCTGTCACCACACAAAGAAATTACAGTATTATTGACTATGTTCCCTATGCTGTGCTTCTATCCCCATGACTTACTTGTTTCATAACTGGAAGTCTGTCCCTCTTTATCCCCTTTAGTAACCATCAGTTTGTCTTCTGTATTTATGAGTCTATATTTTGTTTGTTTGTTTTTAATTAATAGAATCCCCTTTTGCTTTTTAAAGAGACCCCAGTAAAATATATTTGATTTGCTTTTCTAATTGAAACCTTGGATGTCAGACAGTGTGTCTTTGCATTTAATACCTTGTGCGGAATGGGTGGCAAAGTGTCCACGTTTATGTGGATGACATATGTAACTGACCACCTGTCTGCTGGATGCTGAGGACTAGTGCTAGGGAGGAAATTATGTACAAGACCCAAATGCCCAGGCATTTGCACCATGCTGTGCTAAGCCTCTCACATGTGAGTCTGACGTGCCCTCGTGCGGATACCTGTGTCCCGGTGCAGTCCTCTCCAGACAACAAAGTCAAGGCGCTAACACAGCTCCAGTTAAATCAGAGACATAAATGTGATCATATTCACCCGTGCCTATTACAAATAGCTACACTCCTTGAAATAAAATAGCTCATTTTAAACCTTGTGTGTAGACAAGGCAGGATAAGGACTTTAACACTAGAAAATAAAATTTTCTACTTTTCAAAAATGCCACTATGTTCAAAAACAAAAGAGAACAGAATAATTGCCACAAAGTCAAACAGTCAGTGTTTGCCTGGTAATTTTCCATCTGTGCCATAGCAATTTTCACTAGCAATTAAAAAAAATACCTGTTTTAAGCAGAAAACAGGTTTGGCCATGAAAGTAAACTCCCCTTCCCTCTGGTGATTGAATGTGACTTCCAGATTTATAAACTCATAGGCCACTCACATCGCGTTTGTTGTTGAAGTAAGGCAAGGTTTGGCTTCTAAGATGTTTACAATATTTTTCAAGTTTTGTAATAAGCAAGTGTCCATGAAATTCACCATGTGGACAGCAGGAACGCCGCCGCCTGACAGCTTTCTGCTTGTGTTCCCATGCTTAGCTGCCTGCATCACCTGCTCAGTGTTGCTCGAAGATCTCCATCTTAACAAGATCAAAATGACATGGAGATGCTGAACTGTCAGATGTTCAAAGACCTTATCTAAAGTGACCTGCATACCAATGCTAAGTGAAATCATTCTTTCTAAAAATTTAGCAGATTAAAGTTTTGCCTGTGCCATGGGCAGGAAGCCAGCTGTTTCTGAAAATGTAAGAAAGGTACAGATCTGTATCTCCTCTGTTTTCATGTTATGTGAATTCACTGCTCAAATTATTAAACTATTTAAACCTGATCTGAGAACTTGGGGTCGGCAAGTAGCAGGTGATTCCCAGGCACAGTCTGAATGGGACTTACTGCCCACCACTATCACTAAGTTGTTACCGGGCTCAGGACTTCATGGTGGCAACCTCCAGACCCTGCATTTGGAGGCCCATACGGCTTTGGCTGAAAGGTGGAGCCATCTGCTGGGAATGGAGAGAGGTAGTCAGAGTTGGGAAAAGAATCACCTGGGGTCCTTATATGTATACTGAAACACATTACTGGTGTAACCTAGGGCAGGCTGTTTGGCAACCATTTCCCCTGTTCTTTCTACAACCCTTCCCAGGCTGCTCTGTCAACCTCTCTGGGATAGCTTTTCTTCATTTCAAGCCTGTGTCTTTTGTTTTTTAACCAGATTAAGTGCAAAAATTTTGAGGCTAGACGAAGAACAGGAAGACATACTGATTTGCTTTTAACACCACCTCCCTCCAGCCCCCCAACCCCTGCCCCTGCACCTGGCCTTCACAACCCTCTCTGTACACTTAAGTTGTGTGCCATTTCACCTTCCTTCCTCTTCAAAGTTCTCAGCACAATGTATTCATTGCTCAAGCTAATGTAAATTATAACAAAAGCTTTCTGAGAGCTGATCTAAGATACTCTGAATATCAGTCAGGCATGTCTTTGAATATAACAGAAAATTTGTATATGTTTAAAAAAATTAGGAATTTATTTGTGTCAGCTAACAAGAAACCTTAACGTAGCTGAAACAGGGCTAATATCCAGGGCCTATCTGTATTCCTGCTCTGCCATCCTTAGCATGTGGGTTTTTTCATCCTCATAGTTGCAAAATGGCTGCTATGTCTCTGGCACTGTATTCCAGGCAGGAAGAAAGGTGAGTGAATGAAAAAGGGCTGAAAGGAGCAGACCTACTGAGTCTTTCCTCTTTAAGAAGCTTTCTGTGCCACTCTGCCCTAGAATGGACTCTTCTATCCACCCTTTGCTGTACAAATTCTATAGCTTCTTTATCAGAGGAAGGGTGATTGCTTGACTTCTAAGAAGCTTTGTGAGGGCTTCAACACTGCTTAAGATCTAGAGGAAATACATGCTTCAGTTCCATGAAAGTGAACCCAAGGAGGATTTAAATTAAGCATCAGGATTACCTGTGCATGGGATGACCATATGTCCAAGCTTGTCTGACACAGTTTTAATTTATGCCTGTGTTTCTAGCCTAATTGCTCATAGTAACTTGTTATGAAAAATGTCATGTTTTTATGAAAAAGTCAAATGGGTTTATGGGAATAACTGTGTATCCACTACCTAGATCCTACCATTCACAGTTTCCTACACTTGGTTTATCACCTATCTCTCCATCCACCAATCTTTTTTATTCTTTAGGATGCATTTCAAAGTAAATTGCAGACATCAGTACACTTCTCCTCAACTACATCATTAACCACAGTTCTATATTTGTTTACAATGTGTTTTTTCTTTGGGGGTAAAATTAACATAAAATTATTTAATGTAAAACATCCTAACTGTATATTTGCTGAATTTTGACAAATAAATCTGCAACCCAAACCCCTAACAAGATATAAAACATTACTATCACCCCAGGAAGTTCCCATATGCCCCCTCCCAATCAGTCCCCCTCCCTCTACTGAGACAACCACTGTTCTGTTTTTTAAAATATAGATTATTTCTCCTGTTTCAGGACTTCAGATAATTGGTTTCATACTACAGATATTCTCTTGGTAAGGCTTTGGGTAAGGGAAAACTCAGGATAATATTTTGAGACTCACCCAGGTTGTCATATGCATCTTTGCAGAAGCTTATTTATATCAGTTTTTAAATAAGAACCAAGCTAGCTCTGGATTCCAGTTGGGTCAAAAATCGCCTGTTTTCAATGCAAAATTGGAAAAAAACTTCACGGGGAGCAAAGACCTTCAAAATCATCAAATCAATGCTGCTCCCTCTCCATGGCAAAGAACATGAACTCCTAGAAATAAAAACTTTATTTCACAAAAAGGAATGTGAGTTTTGGAACTTCTAAATGGTTCCTTTTAAATTTAATGTCTCTCTAAGAGATGTAAGTTAGCAGCAGCAAAATATTACAGGCTTTGAATGCATCAGCCTGTGAATTGAAATTAAAGTTTGTTTAGCCATTTGGTGGGGGCTTAACCATACTAGGAAGAGCTGTTAAATATGTTATGGTATCTAAATGTACTTGCATGGGCACCATTCCTGTCCCCTGACACATTTTTGCTCAAGTGAGAAAGGAATCAACTGAGAATGCACATAAAAATATTCCCAGTTAACAGACGTTTAAATGAATCAAAAAAATAAAGGACACACATGTTTGCATTTAGACATGGTAATTTTTTCATGAAGAGCACCTTATTACTTTTGCTCTAAGCAGTATTCTAAATGTTCAACATTTGACAAGGGGAATTTCCCTTCCCTTCTCTCCTTTCCCTACAGTATATATTAAACTAATTGCTTTATTTTAACGAGGGGGACCGTGTTTTCCCCAACCATCCTACTGACCCCCAGCTTGAACTTCAAGGATCTTTGCTGAGAGATAATTGCACTACCAATATGATTTAGTGCACTTCGGCTCTACTGCATCAAGTCTTCTCTGTCTTTCGAAACATTTTTAACTCTCAAAGGGTCAGATTCCCATCCTATATAATTCTTGGACAGTCATAAAAAATCTGGCTCAGAGTTTCCTTATCATTTATAATTTCATAATGCTCTCAGAGCCACAAAACTATCTAGTGTTTCAGAGTTGAACAATTTGCTGTTTTTTACGATTAAAAATTCTCTACAGAATAATGTAAGGAATGCCAGTAAGATTAAAACTGTCCCAGGAAAATCATAAATAAAACTCAGGCCATAACCTAAAGGGCCCTCATTTCAGATCTACATTTATAAATAACCATTTCTTCAGCTTCTTCTAAAAAGTCATCATGATTGAAGTGAACACTCATGAAAAACTGGCAATGAGATGAGGGATGGTCTTCCTGTCATGGATGAGAGACAGAACCATATGCCGCTCCAAGGGTTCCATCCTTTGCAACTCAAGATTCTTCTTCCCTGAAAAGTTATCTCTGATGTACCTGCTCCAGATTCCTAGGGAAGCACTGAATTCTGTGGTTAGTATAACTTATATTTCCCCTTACCCCATTTTTCTTGGTCAGGTTGCTTTATGCACTTGTGCATTTACACACACACACACACACACACACACACAGGCACTCAAAACACACATATATGCCCCTGAAGAGAATCCACACACATATGCAAAGAGAATCCAACTCCTGTGTGCAAACACACACAGATACACACTTCCCAAATGAGGAGCATTATGTTTATTTTTTTCACTTTCCATCTAGTTCTTTCTCTTTAAAGAAGAATCTTGCTCTCTTGGGATAGGTATAAGCAAATACTCCTAATAATTCTTTTGGCAGGCTAGGCGTTCTAACCACAGAGTATCTCCAGGCAGCCTCAGCTACTGTAATACTCAGGACCTAGCCCCAAAGATCTGGGTCCTGCCCTGGCTCCGGTGCTTTTTCGCTAAAGCATCTTGGACAAATTACTTTGCCTTTCTAGGTCTCAGCTGTCTCATCTGTAAAGTGGGAATAAAATGATCTGCCCACAGCTTTACTGTGAGGCTGTATAAGATGTAAGCATTTTAAATATGTAAAACTCCACAGAATAGTTCTCCCTGCTACCAGATAGCCATCTCCTTTCCAATAAGGACTATGTCTGAGCAAGACTCCTTTATAACCCCTAGCAAAGTGCCACAAGTCCTGAAACACATAACAAACTTTTATCATGAGGATGAGAGTGGACATGTCTTCCAGAAAAAAGAAATGAAGCTGAGATTATTCCTTTAGCTCTTTGCTGTTATGGGAGTTGGGAAAGATGGGCTAGAAGAAACAGGGTCATTGGTGTGTGGCCAGTGGCTGGGCCATGTCAATGTTGGCCAGCTGCAGTGTTGGGAACTTCATTCACTGACAGGCAAGCAGACAGCAGAAAGGCTGGTTGTGTGCAGTTGGCCACACAGAGCTTGGGAGATGACTGGAGTCTTCCAAACACTCAAGTTTTTTATTGAACTTGCGAGATGTGGAGGGCTGCCACCCACACTCCCTCCAGGTCATAGCAAATCCTCTCTGCACATGGAGTCTTTGTTTTCCTTCGGTTCTTCTTTGGGAGTCGTCCCCAGATTCCAGCTTGGGATGTTCCCTTTGAACCAGTATCAGTCACTGTGTGCAGGAGAGCCAGACACCATGGCTAATATGTGGAAGGACACCTCAACCAGTGTCAAGCACTCTCATAAAAGAACTTGTTTGTCAAAACAATTAGTCCATCTCAACTAGTCAGTGGTCTGGCCCTCTTGCTCTTGTTAGGGAGCAACATTTCATTTCATATTGGAATGTGGGAAGAGGAAATGAATTTCCAGGACAGGCCTGCCATACATGAAGCTCTCTCTGATGTGTTTTCTAAAATGCTCCCTTGTATCTTGCTCTCTGGTGGGCATGCTGTTTTTGTGACCTATGGTGCTTGACTGCCTTGATTGTTTATTTTAGCTTCTTGTCTCTGTCCCTCAGTTAGTGCTGTGGCTTCTCAGAGTTACCTTTCCACTTACAGGCCCTGGAGTTCAACCCAATTCTCTTTATTATTTTTCACTTTTGAATCATTTCCAACCACAAATTTCCCATTTCAGTGGCAGTAAGGCTATAGGTTGGTGCAGTTTCAATTTCTGAAGTGAGTTGGTTATACTGTGGTCAGATATAGTATCTCTAAAATGCCCAGCCATCTATTAATCTAGCAATCTAGCCAGTGCTTGGTGGTGTTCCCCCTGGGAGAAGGACAAACATTTGGTATAAATCCATCAACAACGAAAAAACCATTTCTGGAGGTAGTCATGCTATTGGGTACATTGTGTGGATAATATTGTGTGGATAGTACCAAGTTGCTCCTGAATGGTCAGCCGCGCTTCCTCCGGGAAGCCTCCCTGGTTCCTCTTGCTCTGCCCCACTCCTCCTACAGAGAGATGTAATTGTTTCCTACTTTTTGCTCTGATCTTACTTTTATATAGTTGATTGGAACTTGCTGCAGTTGTTTATTGATCTGTCTTCTGCTAGATGGGATGAGCAGCATTTTTCTGTAAAGGGCCAGATAATAACTACCTTAGACCCTGCGGGCTACATAGTCTCTGTCTCAACTCCTCTATTCTGTGGTTATAGCACAAAGCTGCCATGGTCAATATGTAAACAAATGGTGGAGCTCTGGTCCAATAAAAGTTCATTTATGGACATTAAAATTTACATTTCATGTAATTTTTACATGAAATATTATTCTTTTGATTAAAAAAACATTTAAAACTGTAAAAATGCCTCTTAGCTCACAGGTTATAAATAAACAGGCAGTGGGCTGCACTGGGCCCATTGACCAAATTTGCTGACTTCTGGGCTTACTACAGGATAAATTCTTTGAGGGCTGGGACTTTTCATATTTATGTACACTAGAGCCTTGGCCTACGGCAGGTACTTAGTAAATACTTGTTTAACCAATGAGTGAACTAAAGAATTTCTTCTGAATCTACAATATAAATATAATACATGTTTACTAATATATATATTATATAACATTATAAAAATATCATTATGTAAATATAATAATATAAATTTATATTAATATAGTACTTTTTTTGGAATAATTAACTTTTTTATGGTATCATTGATATACAATAACATGAGCAACATTGTGGTTACTACATTTCTCCTGTTATCTAGTCCCCACCACATACCCCATTACAGTCACGGTGCCTCAGCATGGTAAGATGCAGTAGAGTCACTACTTGTCTTCTCTGTGCTATACTTACTTCCCCGTGCCCTCCCTACATTATATGTGCTAATCATAATGCCCCTTAAACCCCTTATCCCCCCTTCCCACCTACCCTCCCCAGTCCCATTACCTTTGGTAACTGTTAGTCCATTCTTGGGTTCTGTGAGTTTGCTCCTGTTTTGTTCCTTCCGTTTTTTATTTGTTCTTATACTCCACAGATAGTGAAATGATTTGTTACATGTCTTTCTCTGCCTGGCTAATTTCACTGAGCATAATACCCTCTAGCTCCATCCATATTGTTGCAAATGGTAGGATTTGTTTTCTTCTTACGGCTGAATAGTATTCCATTGTGTATATGTACCACCTCTTCTTTATCCATTCATCTACTGATGGACACTTAGGGTGCTTCTATATCTTGGCTATTGTAAATAGTGCTGTGATAAACATAGGGGTGCATATGTCTTTTTGAATCTGTGATCCTGTTTTCTTAGGGTAAATTCCTGGTAGTGGAATTCCTGGGTCAAATGGTATTTCTATATTGAGTCTTATGAGGAACCTCCTTACTGCTTTCCACAATGGTTGAACTAATTTACATTCCCACCAGCAGTGTAGGAGGGTTCCCCTTTTTCTGCATCCTCACCAGCATTTCCTGTTGTTTCTCTTTTGGATGTTGTCCATCCTAACTGGTGTGAGGTGATATCTCACTGTGGTTTTAATTTTTATTTCTCTGATGATTAGTGATGTGGAGCATTTTTTTTGTGTGTCTGTTGACCATCTGAATTTCTTCTTTGCAGAAGTGTTTGTTCAGATGCTCTGCCCATTTTTTAATTGGGTTATTTGCTTTTTGTTTGTTGAGGCATGTGAGCTCTTTCTATATTTTGGATGTCAACCCCTTATCGAAAATGTCATTTATGAATATATTCTCCCATACTGTAGGATGCCTTTTTGTTCTACTAATGGTGTCCTTTGCTGTACAGAAGCTTTTCAGCTTGATATAGTCCCACTTGTTCATTTTTGCTTTTGTTTCCCTTGCCCGGGGAGATATGTTCATGAAGAAGTCACTCATGTTTATGTCCAAGAGATTTTTGCCTGTTTTTTTCTAAGAGTTTTATGTTTTCATGACTTACATTCAGGTCTTTGATCCATTTTGAGTTTACTTTTGTGTATAGAGTTAGACAGTAATCCAGTATCATTCTCTTACATATAGCTGTCCAGTTTTGTCAACACCAGCTGTTGAAGAGGCTGTTATTTCCCCACTGTATGTCCATGGCTCCTTTATCATATATTAGTAGGCCATATATGTGTGAGTTTATATCTGGGCCCTCTAGTCTGTTCCATTGATCTATGGGTCTGTTCTTGGGTAGTTTTTTGATTACCAATTCAATTTTATTGCTGATAATTGGTCTGTTCAGATTTTCTGCTTTTTCCTATGTCAGTCTTGGAAGGTTGTATTTTTTTCTAGAAAGTTGTCCATTTCTTCTAGTTTATCCATTTTGTTAGCATATAATTTTTCACAGTATTCTCTTATAATTCTTTGTATTTCTGTGGTGTCCATAGTGATTTTTCCTTTCTCATTTCTGATTCTGTTTATGTGTGCAGATTCTTTTTTTTTCTTGATGAGTCTGGCTAGGGGTTTATCTATTTTGTTTATTTTCTCAAAGAAGCAGCACTTGGTTTCATTAATTTTTTCTATTGTTTTAGTCTTCTCAATTTTATTTCTTCTCTGATCTTAATTATGTCCCTCCTTTTACCAAATTTGGGCCTCATTTGTTCTTCTTTTTCCAGTTTCAATAGCTGAATTTAGACTGTTCGTTTGGGATTGTTCTTCCTTCCTTAAATAGGCCTGGATTGCTATATACTTTCCTTTTAGAACTGCCTTTGCTGCATCCCACAGAAGTTGGGGTGTTGAGATGTTGTTGTCATTTGTCTGCATATATTGCTTGATCTCTGTTTTAATTTGGTAATTGATGCATTGGTTATTTAAGAGCATGTTGTTAAGCCTCCATGTGTTTGTGAGCCTTTCTGTTTTCTTTGTACAATTTATTTCTTCTTTCACACCTTTGTGGTCTGAGAAGTTGGTTGGTACAATTTCAATCTTTTTTAATTTGCTGAAGCTCTTCTTGTGGCCTAGTTTATGGGCTGTTATCAGAAATGTTCCATGTGCAGTTGTGAATAATGTGTATCCTATTGCTTTTGGGTGGAGTGTTCTATAGATGTCTGTTAGGTCCATCAATTCTAATGTGTTGTTCAATACCTCTGTCTCCTTACTTATTTTCTGTCAGGTTGATCTGTCCATTGGAGTGAGTGGTGTGTTGAAGTCTCCTAAAATGAATGCATTGCATTCTATTTCCCCCTTTAATTCTGTTAGTATTTGTTTCACATATGTAGGTGCTCATTTGCTGGGTGCATACATATTTATAATGGTTATATCCTCTTGTTGGACTGACCCCTTTATCATTATGTAATGTCCTTCTTTGTCTCTTGTTACTTTCTTTGATTTGAAGTCTATTTTGTCTGATACAAGTACTGCAATTCCTGCTTTTTTCTCCCTATTGTTTGCATGTAATATCTTTTTTGATCCCTTCACTTTTAGTCTGTGTATGTCTTTGGGTTTGAAGTGAGTCTCTTATAGGCAGCATATAAATGGCTCTTAATTTTTTATCCATTCTGTAACTCTGTGTCTTTTGATTGGTGCATTCAGATCATCTACATTGAGGGTGATTATCGATAGATATGTACTTATTACTGTTGCAGGCTTTGGATTCGTGGTTACCAAAGGTTCAAGGGCAGCTTCTTTACACTCTAGCAGTCTACCTAAGTCACTTATTACACTATTATAAACACAGTCTGATGATTCTTTTTTCTCTCCATTATTTTTCTTCCTCCTCCACTCTTTATATAAGGTGTCATACTGTGTACTCTTTGTGTATCCATAGACTGATTTTTTGGGTAGCTGATTTAATTTTGCATTTGGTTAGTATTTAGTTGGTCTACTTTCTTTGCTGTGGTTTCATTTTCTCTGGTTACAGCTATTCAGTCAGGCACACTTCCATCAAGAGCAGTCCCTTTAAAATACACTGTATAGATGGTTTGTGGGAGGTAAATTCCCTCAATTTTTGCTTATCTGGGGATTGTTTAATCCCTCCTTCAAATTTAAATGATAATCTTACTGGGTAGAGTATTCTTGGTTTGAGGCCCTTCTGTTTCATTGCATTGAATGTACCATTGAATAAAGAACTCACAGGCCTGTGTGGCAGCTACAGGAAATGAGGTAGATAAGCCATATTTCCCTCCCGAAGATCTGTCTGTATGAACTGATATTAACAGCAGCAATATATGAGAATCCCTCTTTGCCCATATTATCTACACTTTTTATCTTTGCCACCTTCATAAGTGAAATTTTGAAACTTGATGCAGTTTTAATTTTCATTTATCTTACATTGAAAAGCAAGATTGGGTGGGCATATTTTTGTATGTTTAAGAGCCATTTATATACCCATTTTTGGTGATTTCTGTATTAATACTCTTTGTCTACTTTTACATTAGTCTGTTGACATTTTTTAAATTGCTTTGTGGGAACTCTTCGTATATTAGGGAGATTAGTCCTTTGTGTTATGAGTTGCAAATATTTACCGCCAAATTATTGTTCAACATTTAAATTTTGTTTATGGAAGTTTGCTTCCTGGGCATAACTTAAAATTTTGTACTTTATAAAACATCAATCTTTTCTTTCTTGGCTTCTGGGTTTGTGTGATTCTTAAAAAGAGCATCCTTACTATGAGATTATTAAAAAAATTTTTATCCTGCTTTTCTTCTAATCTTTTTGGTTTCTATTTTTCATGTTTAAATCTTTAATTTACCTGAAAATTATTTTGGCCTAAAGTATAAGACAGTTGTCTAACTTTATTGATTTAACAAATGATTTTCAACTTGTACCGTTAATGAATGATTCACCTTTTCTGATTCAAAATGCTGTATTTTTCAAACTATATTTCTTTATATTTGTGTATATTTGGATACTCTGTTCTGTTTCACTAATCTATGTGTCTGTGAGTCATATTATAATTAGTGTGTTTCAGTGTCAAATAGTCCTAGTTCTTATAAAATTCTTGAGTATGTTTTTCACATTAAGTTAAAAATTTATTTATTTAGATCAAGGTATCTTGTTATTTTTATTGAGATCATGTTAAATTTATAGATTAATTTGGGAAAAATGTCTTTTTGTTTGTTTAAGTCTTTATTTCTGCCCTTCAGTAGCATTTAGAACTTTGTCTTATTATGTTCTTGGTATATCTTATTACTTTTACAAATGAAGTCTTTCATCATTTTTTAAAATTGTTTTAGAAATTTAGAAATTATTATAGAAATTTACTACTGAGCCATTTTGTTGAATTTTATTATTGTTTGTAATAGTTTTAGATAGATTTTGTTAGGTTTCTTATTAAAATAACAATATCATCTGCAAATAATGGCTTTACTTTCCATTTTCCAATTTTTATGCCTTTGTATTTTCTTCTTGTCTAATTGGATTTCTAGTGTCTGTAGAACAATTCTAGATAATAATTATGATAAAGGGCATCTATTATTTGTTTCTAAATTTAAAAGGAATCTTCTTAGCAGACAATTTGTCACCTCATGCATGATTATTTTTAAAATCAAGAATGGATTTCTTTTGACAAAAATGTCAAAAGAAAAAAATTACATTATGAGTAATGTTAATAGATGTTCTAATATTTAACCACCCTTGAATTCTTGGGATTAACCCACTTGGTGGTGACACATTATTCTTTCAATGTTTTTCTGGATTCTGTTTACTAATTGAGAAGTAAGGGTTGATCTGTTCAAGATCTCTGGAAACTTGTCCTTCAGATAAGGAACTGTTCTTTGAAGCTACATAGATAGTGGCTATAGTCCAGTGTATAAAACATCAATTCTGGTCAACTGCAAGGCTTAGATCCCAGCTCCTGATCATAGTAGGATAGGGGCTGGGATTTCCTCAACCTGGATGCTGATATGACAAATATCACTGTTACCTTGCTACTTCATATAGCTCTAGCTGCAAGGTCTGAACTCCAATTCTTTTCTCGCCAGAGGGTGTCTGATGCTTTCCCTCCCTAGTCCTGAAACTTGGGTTGACAGGATAGGAATGAAGCCAAGGTTCCATTGCACCGTGTTGGTATTGTATCTTGTTCTCTGACAACAGGCAAGAGGCTGACGCCTGAGTAGCAATGTGGCATAAAATCCCTTCAGCCCAGGAGGCAGGATCACTACTCTGGAGTGTGACATCTTGCTCTGTCAGACTGCCAGTGTGCTTCAGAGTATGATGGACAAGTGACCACCCATTCCCACAGATGCTGCCTCTCTCAAGGACCCCGGTGCGCCCAGGTCCAGTACAGCCATTTGCCCTGTTTGCACAACTTTGTGTGTGTTTTCTCCATTTGTATTCAGGAGCGATATAAGCCTATTATTTTCTTTTGTATGATAATATTTGGGAAGCTTTGTTATCAATATTATGCTATTTGAATAAAAAGAATATGAATGCTCTAAAACAGATTAAGTAGGTTTGGTAGAAATCTACTTAATTTACAGTTACAATGTAACACTGTCCAGACAGTGCATTTTAGGGAGCAAATCTTTAATAATTTTATTTCTATTATGTTAATCCATTTGAATGGATTCTTTGATTTGGGGGTCAATTTTGATCATTTATGCACATTTATTTGTATGAAGTTTTAAAATTGGCCACTTATAATTGAAAAAATGTACTCTGTATTTGTACTATCATTTCTAATTTTTCTTATTTGTAGTTCTCCCCTCCCCTCATCATGCCAATAATTTTTGATATGAGTATTACTAAACCCAGCACTTGAGGTTTATTGACATTACTGTTTTTAAATTTATTCTTTTCTAGTTTTATTTGTAATAATTCTGTCTTTCTACTTCCCTTAAATTCATTTGGTTGTTTTTTTCCCAAGTTCTTACACTGTGTGCTTAATTTTCTCATCTTCCATATTTTCTTGTTAATACTGTAAGTATCTAAAGCTACTGTTTCCCTCTGAATACTGCTTTAATTGTGTCTATAGGTTTTAGTACATGTTTTCTAAATATTCTGCTATTTTGATTTTGATTTCTCAGTGACTGAATAATTAAGAAATGTTTAAAAAATATTTCTAGATTGTAGGTTTGTTTTCTAGTTTCTACTTTTATTATTAATTTATTATTTACTACATTATAACCAGGAAATTTTGTTTTTACTTTTTAGTTTAAAAATACATATTGAGGTCTTTTTTCTGGTTGACTAGAGTCAGTTTTTGTGACTATTACTAGGTCATTTGAAAAAAAGAGTTATTCTCTGATTTTAGGGTATAAAGTTTTATATATAGCAATTACCTCATTATCTCCTTTATGTCTTCTATTTTAGTGTGTGTATGTCTTTGTGATCTAACATAAAGTGAGTCTTCTACTATCACTAAATTTCTACATATTTCTTCTTGCATTTCCTATGGGTTTTATGCTATGGCCATTAACACTGTACTAACTAGTGCACATTCATAACTATTGGGGATTACAAACTCAATCATTGAAAGTGTTTTTTTTTTGTGAACCCCATGATCCTACCATTTAAAGCATTTATGTTTGAGTGCATAATTTTAGTCACATCTGTTCTGCAATCACAGGCTCACCAAGGCCAAGTAGAGACTAGACCTTGATTCTTTTGAATTTATGATGATAGAACTAAAATCCTGTTATAAAAAAGTTTGCTTCATCAGCTCTCAGAAAACTACTTCAGTGTATGCATCATCTTTTAGAAAAAAATTTATATCTGAATTTTTGAACCTCTTCAATAAAACAAAACAGAAGAAAATAAAGCAAAAGGATTTAAAAAGTGCATTTACTTATAGCTGATCATCAAGCTGCAGCCAGAACCTCATTTCCTTCCTTCCTTCTTCCAACCCCTCCCCTTTTCCTCTCAAACCTCGCCCATTCTACCTTTTCCCTCTCTGTTCCCGACCTATACCCCTTGAAGAAATATGTTCTTTCTGAGGAAGCTATCCTCTGGTTCCTGCTCTCTTGCCGCTAATAGCCATTTGGAACCTGGGACACTGTTGGACTAATGCCACTGAATTCACCGATCTTTGGTGTGAGCACCAGAAGAGGAAAAGAGACAAATGTTAGGCATGAGCTCTTTAAACACTGCCTCTTCACATGTTCAACTTTTCACCCTTCCGAGTCTTTTACTTATTAAACAAATTTTCTTTTCGTGCCACTCATTCCTATGCATGCATTTTGCAAAAGCAACAAAATCCAAGTCTGACAAGTCATCTGACCTCTTCAGGTCAGTTGAGCTCAGAGCAACTTCTAGGCCCTGACATGTTGTACAGAGGCACAAGGTCACCCTTTGAAAGCATAAATGGGAGAAATTGGAAATAAAGAAAAATGATTTGTTATCACTTTTGATATTTAAATTAACACATTTTTGGCTTAGGACCCATGGGTTGAATTTTATTGTATGGTGAACATGTATCAAAACAGAGCCTCAGAACACTTACCTACACTGTGCATAAAGTGACCAGGAAAGGCCAGGTGCCTCTGGCTGGTGTTAGTCTTATTTTTGCCTTCCTGTTGATGAAGATAGATTCATCAAAGCATGTAAATACTAGAGCAAGAGCCCAGAATAGCTCTGGGTTGCCCCAGATCAGGCTGGTCACCATGGATTTTGAGCAAAATTAGTATCTTGGAGTTTACAATTACTTGGTTACAAGTGCACTTACAAGGAAAATAGTCTTTAAAACACACACACACACACACACAAGTAATTGAGGATTACAGATGTTTTAGTATTTTATTATAGGGCATTACATATGGAATTTCTATTTCAGAAATTTTAGCAAGCTATTAAATTAAGAATGGTGAACATCTGGAATATTTTTAAAAAGATTTGGAAATGTGATTTGATTCATTTTGTTGTAACTGTGGAGAGTCATAGCAGTGGTGCCAGAGGAAGAGGGTGAACAGAGGTCTGTTTGTTTACTTGTTTTAGCATAACAGCTGAATTTTGGAAATTATGAACCTGTAAGCTTAAAATCAATTCCCAGCAACATTCTAAAACAGGTCAGTGAATTAATATTTTCCAATAGCGGTCACCCAAGGGAAGAGCAAAGAGCAAATCCCATCAGTTCTTTTTCTGTTAGTATTGCAACAAAGAATTTGTAGATGGGGACAAAGCATGAGCACCTCATGTCAGAATTGCCTCAAAACATTGCAACTCTTTCTGTTGATAACTGTCAAAGCCCAACCAGAATGAGGAAGATAGATGATTCCAAAACTTGTTAAATATTTTTGCCTAAGTAATATTGGTAATGCCACTTGTCAACTGGAAGAGACAGCCTAACCCACTACCCGTGTCTATTGCAATTGGAAAGAAGAAAAACAATTGGGAAGGAGCATTTCAGGCACAGGAAGCAAGTGTAAACATCCTGAGGTGGGAATGTGTCTGCTAATTTGAGGAGCAGAAAGGAGGTCAGTAGAATAAATGACAGGGGAAATAGCCGGTGAGATGAGGGTTAGTCAATTTTCTGTCAGGGGCAATAATTATAGTTTTTTAAAATGTTGCCAGATCTTTATGATTGAGATATTTTGTAATGTTTGCTTAGAATCTCATTCCCTCTCCCCCAAATCAAATATCCTAATCACATGTTGACATCATATTCTTTCTTTTTTTACCATCTTAACCATTTTTAACTGTACAGTTCAGTAGTGTTAAATATATACACATCGTTGTGCAACAGATCTCTAGAACTTTTTCATCTTGCAAAACGGACTCAATACTCATTGAGCAACTTCCCATTATTATCCGCCCGCCAGCCCCTAGCAACCATATTTTAATTTCTGTTTCTCTGACTGAGTAGATAAGAGAAATCATAGTTTTTTTTGTGACTGGCTTATTTTACTTAACATAATGTCCTCAAGATCAGTCCATATTGCGTGAATTTCTCTCTTTTTTGAGGCTGAATAAGATTCCATTGCATGTTTATACTGTATTTTGTTTATCTATTTATCTGTTGATGGACATTTGGGTCGCTTCCACCTCTTGGCTATTGTGAATAATGTTGCTGTGCACATGAATTTACAAATATCTTTTGGAGATCCTGCATTCAGTGTTTTTGAATATATAATCATAAGTGGAATTGCTGGATCATATGGTAGTTCTAGTTTTAATTTTTTGAGGAAACTCCATATTGTTTCCTAAAGCAGCTACACCATTTTATATTCTTACAAAGAGTGCACAAGTGTTCCAGTGTCTCCACATTCTCACCAACACTTGTTTTCTGTTGTTTTTTAACAGTGACTATCCTAATGGGTGTGAAGTATTATCTCATTTGGGTTTTGATTGGCATTTCCCTAATGGTTAGTGATGTTGAGCACTTTTTTTATATGCTTGTTGGTCATTTGTATGCCTTCTTTGGAGAAATGTCTATTCAAGCTCTTTACCCATTTTTTAATTGAGTTGTTTATTTTTTTGCTGTTGAGTTGTAGGAGTTCATTGTACAGTTAAATATTAGCCTCTTATCAGATATATGATATGCAAATATTTCTCCCATTCCATAGGTTTCCTTTTCACTCTATTGTTTCCATTGACATGTGGAAGTTTTCAAGTTTGATACAGTCCTGTTTGTCTGTTTTGCTTTTGCTGCCTTTGTCTTTGGTGTCACATCCAAGAAATCATTGCCAAATTTAATGTCTGAAGTTTTCCTCAATCCCCCCCCCTTTTTTAGGAGTTTTATAGTTTTAGCTCTTATGACTAGGTATTTGATCTATTTTGAGTTAATTTTTACATATGGTGTAAGATAAGGGTCTAACTGCATTCTTCTGTATGTGGATATCCAATTTTCCTAATACTGTTTGCTGAAGAGATTATTCATTTCCCATTACGTGGTCTTGGGGACTGTCTTTATGCCAGTACCACACTGTTTTGATTACTGTAGTTTTGTAATATGTTTTTAAGCCAGGATGTATGATGCCTCCAAATTTGTTCTTTTTCAAGATTTTTTTGGCTATTTGGAGTCCCCTGAGATTCTCTATCAATTTTAGGGTGACTTTTTTCTATTTTTGCATAACACAAGTGTTAAGTCTAATGGAGAGTTTTGAGCAGAAGAATGACATGATCTCACATGCTTTTAGCAGGATAATTCTGGCTGCTGGATGGGGAATGGACTGAAGGAAGGGAAGGTAAAGTCCATTAGGAGGCTATTGCAATACTGTTGCAAATAAGGGTGTAGCATGTTCCTTAAATATTGTATAATGAAGTTATTCTTATTGTGACTATTATGACATCTTAGTTAAGCCTATTTCTGCTAACTCTAGGTCTAAATAAGGAATAAAGAATATTTTTAAAAAGAACATTTAAATCAATCACCGTGAAATACAAGCTGATTTTTCTAATAGGTGATTATAATTATATTGCAATATAAACTCAAACTGAATGAAATGGAGAGTTTGATTTTTTCGACAAAGTAATTCCTTAATGTCTCTATCTTTAAAATTATGTAACCATTTGGTCAATAACAAATTTATGCAGTTTTCAAAAATAAGACAAAGAAATGAAAAGATGGGAAAAAATTAAATATTTATTGATGGGACTACATCAAACCAAAATGTTTCTGCACAACTAAAGAAATAATCAACAAAACGAAAAGCAACTTACGGAATGGAAGAAAATACTTGCAGGTCACATATATGATAAGGGGTTAATAACAAAAATTTATTAGGACCTCATACAACTCAATAGCAATAAAACAAATAATCCAATATAAAAATAGCAAAGAACCTAAATAGACGTTTTTCTGAAAAAGACATACAGATAGCTATCAGACACATGAAAAGATGCTCCACATCTCTAATCATCGGAAAATACAAATCTAAACCACAATGAGATACCATCTCACACTTGTTAGAATGGCTATTATCAAAAAGACAAAAGGTAGCAAGTGCTGGTGAGGATACTGAGAAAAGAGAACCCTTGTGCACTGTTGCTGGGAGTGTAAATTGGTACAGCCACTATGGAAAACAGTACGGACGTTCCTTAAAAAATTGAAAATACAATTACCATATGATCCAAGGAAACAAAATCACTATCTTGAAGAGATTATCTGCACCCCCATGTTCACTGCAGCATTATTTACAATAGTCACAACACGGAAACAACATAAGTGTGTTCATTGATAGATGAATGGTAAAGAAATGTGGTATATATACACAGTGAAATATTATTCAGCCATAAGAAGAAAGGAAATCTTGCCATTTGTGACCACATGGATGAATCTTGAGGACAATATATGTTATTCCCAGCCAAACAAAGACAGATACTATATGATCTCACTTACATGTGGAATCTAAAAAAAACAAGTACATAGAAACACAAACAGACTGGCGGTTGCCAGAGGTGGAGGGTGGTGAGTGGAGGAAATGGGTGAAGGCTCCAAAAAGTACAAACTTCCAGTTGTAAGATGAATAAATTCTGGGGATGTAATGTACAGCACGGTGACCATATTTAACAATACTATATATGTGAAAGTTGCTAAGAGTAGATTTAAAAAGTTCTCATCACACACACAACAAAAAAGTAACTATGTGACCCCCATAGTTGTGCTTACTGACCATATTATAGTGGTAATCATTTTGCAATATATGTATATTTCAAATCATTTCATTGTACCCCTTAAACTTACACAATGTTACATGGTAATTATATCTCAACAGAGCTGGAAGAAAAAAAAGAAATGAGAAGATACACAATAGTAAAAATCTTCCTCCTACCTCTACCTTCTATCTGTCCCATTCCCATAAAACTTGTGTTTCTTGTACATCTTTCCAGACTTTTTAAATGTAAATACTAGCAAAGAGAAGCATATATTCTTATCTTTCTTTCTATTGTTACACAAAAGGAACATTCATCTTTTTCACCTTCTTTCACTGATGTGGAGATTTTTCTATATCAATATATTGACAGCTCCTCATTTTTTCCCCAATAACTGCCTTTTCCGTACTTTATTTAAATAGTTCCTAGTAGTGAAAATTTGGGAAGTTTCCAGTCTTTTGTTTTCATGTACAATGCTGCAGTGGAAAGCCTTGTATTTTACTTGTCCAAGTATATCTGTAGGATAAAGTTACAGAGGGGAATTAATAAGTTAAAGAATAATACATATTTATAATTTTGATAGCTATTGCCAAATAAACCATCACTGGGCTGTAGCAATTTACACCCCACTGGTAACCTGTGAGAGAGCCTATTTTCCTGCCACCTCACCAATAGAAATTATCAACAACTTTTGGATTTCTACCAATGTGATTGATTAAAATATGACATCTCAGTATAGTTTTAATTTGCATTTCCCTTTTATTAAGTACAATGAACATCTTTTCATATGCTTAAGAAACAACTGTTTTTCCTTTACTGTGGGTTGTCTGTTCCTAACCTTTGCCCTTTTTCTCTGGGATTGCTGGTCTTGGCTCTGAGTTTTTAACCCAACTGAGAAATGTTAAGCTCTATAATTAGCTTGGGTCTAAAAAATCCCTTGCATTTTTAATGTTGTAAAACTTACAATAAGCCCACCATTTTAATGCTAATAAATACGTCTTATTATACTACAAAATAGTTTCTTTGTTCAGAGGCTAAAATTAGAAATTTCAAACACGGCTCATATGTATGTATGTGTGCACATAATGATGCCCTTCTTACTAACACACATTAGGCCATAAAATTTCACTCCAAAAAAGGGAACGAACTCAAATGAGGTCTCTGGAATAAAGCGACTCTGAGGCTTAAAAATAAGGTCTCAGATTAGTCTAAGTATTGCTCACACTGAAGGGGATAACATTTCTAATTATGTTAAGCTCATTTGTTGAACAGTTTCCAGTCCAAACCATTAATATCAAACTGGATTCCTGCACTGGCTATTTGGATGGTTTACAGTGCATTATATTTATATTAAACTACATTTTATTAACAACTTTTAAAAGCATGCAGACATCATGAAATAGAATGCTAGAACTTGTCATCTTGTCTGATCCCCTCGTTTGACATGAGCCATTAATATGGGCTTTTATTTTCAACCCTCCCTTTTTATTTTTCTTCACCCTTTAAAATGCCTTCAGTGTTTATTGCAATATCATCATCAGATAGGTCCACCAGCTTCCATGTTGCATGTTGTTACACAAACCTAAACATATACAAAGTCTTTCTTAGTTTTTGGCTGCTCCAAATTTTAGTAGTCACTAGCAAAAATTATCTAGGATAGAAAAAGTTCTGTTTTTTTCAGTTGATAGGCTTCATTTTTCCCTTTGGGTCAGTTAAGGATTTTTGATTAGAAGTTCTCTAAAATTCCCAAAGACACAACCATCTGATTTTGTGAGAGAATAAGAAGGTGAAGTGATAGATTCCCCTACTTTCCCCAGGCTGTCCTGCTTTGGGGCAAAGTTAATATTTCTGCATAGCTCTGTTACATTCTATTTCCTGAGGTCATAACAGTCTGAGTTCCAATTACATTCCTAGAATAATGAGCCTATTACAGTAAATGAATATTTTCAAGTGCAACCGAATACCCATCTATTGAATGTGCCAGCACCTAATAATTTTCTCCTTGGCAGAAGGAAATAAGTAGGCAGTTGGGTGGCAGGAAGTCACCCATAAATTGTGATAGAAAAATGGGAGGATGAAAATTTAAGGCAGCTCTAATATCTCTCATGGCCTCTTTTTCATCAAAGCTACAGGTCATAAATGCTATGTACCCTTCCTGCAAACGTGGAGGCTTCCTGACACCAAACTGCCTCAGGATTGGTGCTAATCTGACCCCAGAAGTCACCTGATCTAAGTTTGTCACCTTTCTCTTTTTTTATGCTGTGATTGATAATCAAATGACAGCTCAGTATCCTGACTTCATTGGATTAGAGCTCTCACAAAGAATGGAGTTGGATCAAATAATCCATGTTGAGAGAGTAAGCTTTAGGAATAGATGTTTTCAAAAATGTTAAAAAACAGAGTTTTAAATAAAAAATGTTCTAAGTAACTATATTGCCCTTTGACTTCACGGTATTTTCATACGATTTTTATCAAGGCAACTTGTGACTGGACATGGCAGGTGTTCCTTTTAAAAAGGCAAAGGGAAAACTGATTGGCAATTGTCAGAGTAGGCAGTCTTGATGGAGAAATCTCCTTAATAGGATATAAAGAAAGGCCCCAAACCAAGGGTGAAAACAGGAATGGGGTTAGGATATTATCATCTACAAGTATCTATGCATGCTTTTCTTACTAAATAATTGCTAATCTTGCACATTTTCCCATATTGGAAAGAACAGTGTTTTAGAGTAAGATTTTATGTCCATTTCTGGCCCTGCAGTTTTCTACATGCACTTGTGTTAAATTTCCTGTCTTTTCTTCATCTGTGTAGACTGCCCAAGCTCAAACAAGTATTAGCTCCATTTGCAAATGCTGGAGGCAGATTCTGTTGATTTGGTAGATGTGTTCTTTTCTATTTTGTTAGAAAAAATGATCAGAAACAGTTTGTGTGTGTTCATGTGGGAGAGACAGCATTCATTCATAATTCTGCCCCAGAATTATGTTAGCTTTCCTGTTCTCTGTACCAGTCCAAAGAAATGCAGATTACTGAATATCCTACAAAATGTCACATTGATTCATTAAATTTGTGACATCATACTGCTTATACAGGACAAACAAGTGGTGGCTCGTATGTTGGAGATCTTGGTAAGAAACATATGCTTCCAAAGGTGGAGGATAAACACAAAAATTCAGGAGGCTGCTATTTAAGTAAAGTTTTTAGGGGCCCAGTGGTCAGTGGGTGCTCAGACATCCCTTCCAAAGTAACAGCTAAACAGCTGTATCTTGCTTCCTTACCACAAAGAAGGAAGCAGTTTGTGTAGTCTGCCCCTTTGGGTTCTGCAGGCCACATCACACACCTAGGATATGTGCTGGCCCATGTATCAGATGGCACGGGAGGCTGCCAACTCTGAGTGAAGCCTGGAGCAGGAAAGAGCTCTGCAGTGAGTCATGCTCCCTTCAGTACTGCCATACAATATGGCAGACCCTACAACATCAGGCGTCTGTGGGGCTGGGTGCTGTGTGAATTTGTGTTAAACCTCGGGGGAGGAATTAGGAAGTTGTCTCTGGAGTCTTGGAATGGGGCCATGCCAATTTAATCTGCCATGCAAAGTTGCATACTTTTTGAGAAATAGTTTCTGGAGAGTTACTGGGCTCTGATGGAGATGGAACATTTGAGCGTGGGGCAACTGCACCTAACGAGCTGAGTTTATCAGACCCACCAAGTCATAATGTTTGATGGGCCCAGCAGAAGTCGATATTCAAATGGAGATGGTACATCTGGGATGGAACCTGAGCAGGACCAGAAGGCCCAGTAAGCCGCATGACCAGGTAGTCCGTACCCTCAGCTCATGCATATGGCTGTTGGGGATTCTTGGTGACCAGTTGAAGGAGGAGGAGAGTCTGAGCATCCTTATGAATGCTCCTCTTGAAGCTGAAAATGGACAGTGGCTGCATTGCAGTCACATCAAGGGTGGCCCGGAAAAGCTGAGAAAAGCTTGGAAAGCTTCTCAGGGGACAGAACTGTGAGTGGTGCACCTGTTCATCCTCTTTAGATGGAAGGAAAAGTGGTCTGAAGTGGCAACATGTAGTTTTCTGGGCAGTAACAGGTGGTTTCACTGACTGGTCATGGGCAGAGAAGAAAGGCAAGATCAAAGATAAGCAGGTCTGGAGCAGGGGCATGCTGCTGGGGAGCGTGCATGAAGAACTGGGATGTCGGGTCACATGCCGATGACCACCACGATTCATACACACAAAGGTAGACAAATGGCTCAGCCAGTTCAGATTGACCAGCATTCTTCACTGGCCTCCTTAAAGCTGGTATAATGGCCACAGTTGGCTCAGGTACTTAAATTCTTACTTAACAAGGCCAGTCTAACCACTGCTGCCTCTGAACACCCAACCTGTCAGCAGTAGAGACCTATACTGAGCCTTCAGTATGACACAGAGATGAAGGGGCTTCTTGGTGGAGAAGTCTGCTACATGGGACCCACTCCATCCTAGAAGGGCCAGCAGTCTGTCTCATACAGATAGACGCCTTTTTCGGACATAGGCTGCCTTTCCTGCCTTCAGTGCCTCAGCCAGCACCAAAAGCCTGGTTTTTGCAGAAGGCCTGATCCACGGGGATGGGACCCCATACAGTACATACTTAACCAGGGGACCCACCTTAGAGCAAAGGCAGTGTGGGAGTGGGCCGATGACCATGGGATCCACTGGCTGTATCTTGACTTGCCCTAAAGAACTAGCTGGTCTCACAGAGCACTGGAATAGCCTCTGAAGGCTGAACAGAAGCACCAGCATAGAGAAAACACTAATAGACGAGGTGCCATGCTTTAGGATACAGTGTACTTATTAAATCAGCAACCTTTATATTGTGCTGTCCCCAGCAAGAGGAGGTAGGGCTACTGTTGCACAATGGGCGCAGGAAGAATACATACGGTTCTCAGGGGGTCCGCCGGGTATCCAAATGTTAACTGGGAATGGAAATGTGCAGCAACCCTGACCTGAAATGGTATGATTACCAAGGGCTCTGTCTCATTAGAAATGAAGATTTGAGCCACACCACCAAAGCAACAAGGCCCCCAAGGCCCCATGACCAATATGATAGCCAAGAGAGAGGAATCTGGGATGGGTACAGGAGAAGGGATGCTGAGTATCAGTCTGGGTCCAGCAACAGACTAATGTGGTGGGTTTGTAGTTCACGCAAATGGCTTCTCTCTTCTGAATTTCCTTTCAGAAATAGCCCAACAGGAACCATGGGGCAAGTGCTCCCTAGACAAGCATGCAGAAGTGGATCTGTGTGACACCCATGGTGGTGTATTCCTTAGATCTCCTTCAAGAGAATCTGCTGCAGGGGGCATAGCTGACCAACAACCTCAAGCCACAGTTCCTTTAGACCCCCCATGGCTGTCATGTGATGTCATGTCAAGCACATTTCCCCCAGATTACCCCCAGCCAGTGACTGAGCATGGCGGCAGCGTTAAAGCTGGCCTAATCCTGCCAGACATGGGATCCTTCCAATGGGAAACTTACTCAAAGACTAACCAGCCTGACAGAATTTCTTTGCTTCTTGAGCTGAGCTGAGACAGGTTACAGATATCTTCAGACAAGAAGTTAGTTAATAAACTAAGTCAGTCTTCAGCTTTGAAAAGAAAGGGTATTTTCTTGTCTCATTCATGTATAGTCACCAACTGAGTCAGATTTTTAGTTTGTGGAGATGCAGTCCTGTGTTGCAGTTAAGAACATAGCTTCCCCCAAACATATACAGTCAATTAATATTTGATAAAGGAGCCTTGGATATATAATGGTGAGATGACAGCCTCTTCAGCAGCTGGTGTTGGAAAAACTGGACAGCTACATGTAAGAGAATGAAACTGGACTACTGTCTAACCCCATACACAAAGGTAAACTCAAGGTGGCTCAAGGACCTGAATGTAAGTCATAAAACCATAAAACTCTTAGAAAAAAACATAGGCAAAAATCTCTTGGACATAAACATGAGTGACTTCTTCATGAACATATCTCCCCGGGCAAGGGAAACAAAAGCAAAAATGAACAAGTGGGACTATATCAAGCTGAAAAGCTTCTGTACAGCAAAGGACACCATCAGTAGAACAAGGAGAGATCCTACAGTATGGGAGAATATATTCATAAATGACGTATCCAATAAGGGGTTGACATCCAAAATACATAAAGAACTCATGCACCTTAACAAACAAAAAGCAAATAAGCCAATGAAAAAATGGGCAGAGGACATGAATAGACACTTCTCTAAAGAAGAAATTCAGATGGTCAACAGGCACATGAAAAGATGCTCCACATCGCTAATCATCAGAGAAATGCAGATTAAAACCACAATGAGATATCACCTCACACCAGTGAGCATGGCCAACATCCAAAACACAAACAACAGCAAATGTTGGCGAGGATGTGGAGAAAAGGGAACCCTCCTACACTGCTGGTGGGACTGCAAATTAGTTCAACCATTGTGGAAAGCAGTATGGAGGTTCCTCAAAAAACTCAAAATAGAAATACCATTTGACCCAGGAATTCCACTCCTAGGAATTTACCCTAAGAATGCAGCAGCCCAATTTGAAAAGACAGATGCACCCCTATGTTTATTGCAGCACTATTTACAATAGCCAAGAAATGGAAGCAACCTAAGTGTCCATCAGTAGATGAATGGATGAAGAAGATGTGGTACATATACACAATGGAATATTATTCAGCCATAAGAAGAAAACAAATCCTACCATTTGCAACAACATGGATGGAGCTAGAGGGTATTATGCTCAGTGAAATAAGCCAAGCCGAAAAAGACAAGTATCAAATAATTTCACTCATATGTGGAGTATAAGAACAAAGAAAAAAACTGAAGGAACAAAACAGCCGCAGACTCACAGAACCCAAGAATGGACTAATAGTTACCAAAGGGAAAGGGACTGGGGAGGATAGGTGGGAAGGGAGGGATAAGAAGGAAAATGGGGCATTATCATTAGCAGATGTAATGTTGGGGGGGGCACGGGGAGGGCAGTACAACTCAGAGAAGACAAGTAGTGATTCTATAGCATCTCACTACACTGATGGACAGTGACTGTAATGGGGTTGGTGGGGGGGACCTGATGAAGGGGGTAGTTTAATAATCATAATATTGCACATGCAATTGTAGATTAATGATCCAAAATAAATTATATATAAAAAAAGAACATAGCTTCCAAAACTGGTGTGACTTTAACTTTGGATGAGTTGGTTAATGCCTTTATTTTTGGTTTCTGTGTAGGAAAACCACACAAATCAGCCAAAGTGAAGTCAGGAGGTAGAAAGTATACAAAATATTTCAACAGATAGAATTTCAGATAAAGAATCTTTATTTTGGTATAAAGTTAACTATGTAACTCAAAAGACAAAAAGAGAACAATAAGGTTTCATGGAAATCATAATTTCAGGAAGCATTTATCATCCCCAGAATTGGGGGGAATAAAAGGCAAAGGTTGCAATTATGAAATTTAGGAGTTTGGAGGAAGCACCCTGTATTAGTCAGCTAGGGCCACCATAAGTAATATCACAGACTGCATAGCTTAAACAAAAGAAATATTGTCTCACAGCTTTGGAGGGTAGAAGTCCAAGATCAAGGTGTCAGTGGGACTGGTTCCTTCTGAGGTTGTGAGGGAGAATCTGCTCCAGGCTCTCCCCTGGCCTCTGGGGTGTCTGGCCATCTTTGGGGCCCCATGGCTTATAGAAGCATCCCCCCTCCAATCTCTAGCTTCACCCTCCCATGATGTTCTCCCCTCTCACGTGTCCATTTCTGTGTCCAAATTTCCCCCTTTTATAAGGACATTAGTTATATTGGTTTAACTTGCCTTAATGTGACCACATCTTACCTAATTATATCTACTATGACCCTATTTCTACATAAAGTCACATTCTGAGTTACTGGAGGGTTATACTTCAACATATGAATGTTTGGAGAGACATAATTCAACCCATAACAAGCCCTGTTCAGTCAAATAGACCTCTGAGGCAGATGTGCTACCTGGCTGGTGCTGGTACATCTGAGCTCAGAGGAATGTCCATTGACGTGGAATCCAGACCCTCAGTGAGGGGCCCCAGCTGGCTGGGGCTGGTGGCTCAGAGGGGATGCAATGATGCTGACTCTACAAGTGCTGAATAGACCTCAGACTTGTTTCAGCCACTGCTTCAGGAAGAAACTGCAGCTCCTGGATTGAAGATATGGTTTGGGTTGCCACTCAAAAGAATGGCATGCAGGCAGGAAGCCAATGGCAGGGAGCAAATCTCCAGCCTGCCCTTTCTTTCCAGTGTTTCCTTAGTGGGTAGAGGCTGGCTGGGCGTGAGCAGGAAAGGAAGGCAAGAAATGGTTGGCAGAGCTGCAGTCAGCACCACAGAGCGGACAACAGAGGGAGCTTGTTGGTGGGATCAGAAAGTACAGTCCACCCCTTTGCTCTCTACACACATTCTGCTAATCGAATTTCCATACAACTCTGTTTCAATATCAAAACAGCTCTGAAAGGTGCAACCATCCTTGGGACAAAGATCGTCCTACCATCTCTGCAAAATGAGGAAAAGCAACAGCCACTGCGAGGCAGGCACATGATCCGTCTCTAGTCCTCAAATTGAGAAACAATCCCATCTAAGGTTCTGTCATTCAAAGACTAGATTGTAAACTCTCCTCACGTGAAAAGTTGTATAAAATAATAAGTGGCAGGATGGACAAGAGGAAGAAAAACTAGTATACACAGATCATCTAAATATTTGAGAAGATAAGAGGAAGAAAAACTAGTATACACAGATCATCTAAATATTTGAGAAGATATGTATAGCTGTTACCATCTCTGCTTCTGTAATGGATAATAGACCATAGCTGATGTATTTCAAGCATCTTCATTGATATATAATTCATATATCATAAATTCATCCATATAAAGTGTACATTCATAGTGTTCAGTATATTCAGTTTTACAACACAACCCAATTATTTTCATCACCCCAAAAAGAAATGCATACCTGCTAGCAGTCACTCCCCATCCCATGGCACCCACCCCATTACTGGCAATCACGAACCTTCTGTCTCTATAGATTTGCCTATATAAAATTTCATATTTCTTATAAATGAAATAAAACAATATATGGTCTTTGTGGCTGGATTTTTTCACTTAGCATAATATTTTCAAGGTTCTTGAATTTTTTCAGAGTTCATGTTTATAATGGCTTAATAACTGGCATAATGGGTAATAGTAATATTTATTTTATAGAATTGTTATGAGAATAATGAGTTAACACATGTAAAAATCTTATAATAATGCCTGACAGAGTTAGTGCTTACTAAATTAAACCTATTACTGGCTGCTTCATTTAGTGTAGAAATATTTAAGGGGATAAACAACATTAAATGTCTTATATACTGGCCTTACTGAAAAAACATTAAATAGTTTTTAAAATGTGAGCATTTCCAAAGAGAAAGTAGTGATTACCAAGATATTTGAAGCAAAGTGGGATTTTTTTCTGTTTCTTCCAGTATGGATCCCAAGTTTCATGATGTATCGTCTGGGTCAGGTACTGCATGTCAACGGGCAGCTCTCATACTCACCACGTTCTTCTGAAATGTAGGAAAACACCTCCAGTTATTGTTTTCTTATATTTCACTTCAAAATCCTGGGTCCCCAAATGTGGTCTATATATCAGAACTAAGCTGTGTATTATATTTGTACTTTTCCTGTTTTATGGGGTTTTATTTTCTTCTCAAATAAGGTAACCACAGTCGTAATACCAATCAGTATTGGAGGGTTGAGGGTGGTGTTCTAAGTACCCTTGCGGTCAAGGTAATTAGGCTAGAACTCATCCAGATCTTGTTGCTTTCCATACTCCTGATATTCTGTTGCTAACCGAAGGTCGTCTTGGAGGATTACGCATTTCCCCAGCCCCTTACAGGAGCCCCCTAAAGACTCAGTCAAGTATTCTGCTGGCCTCTGAGGAGAGGAGGCTGGTTGGTCTCTTGGGAAGGTGACTCAGCCTTCTTCAAGTGGGACAGAGATGAGCTCAGGGCTAGGGCAAAGCCAAGGCCATTCTGGAGCCAGTATTCCCTCTAAGCTCTTAACGGATGAGCTGTGACTGGGAGAGTGGGAGTGACCCCTGGCCCCAAGCTGTGGTGACCGCCTTGTGTGGAGTAGGTGCAGCTTGCCTCTCACTGTCCTGAAAATGGGGGTGGTTGTCTGGACTCCTGAGTCTTGCTTTTTGGATCCCTGCAACACCCAGGAAGGAACACGGGAGCCTCACATGCCTGGATGGGACACAACTAGTTTTCCTAGCAACTATTTCCCTTACCTTATCTCAGCAACTAAGATGTAAGGGCGGTTCTCCTTGAGTATAGTTTTTTGTTAAGTTTTTAAAATGAGTATCTTTTATTTAACAGTGTTAAAATTGTTCATCTCTTCTCTTTAATGTAGTAACTAGAGTTAGTAAAGGCAGCCTAGTTCATTTCTATAAATGTTACTTGTATATTTAAGAGAATTACATTGGTGAGTTAGTGTTTAATGGGTACGGAGTTTCAGTTTGGGAAGATGGAGAATTCCTAGAGAAGGATGGTGATGATGGTCGCACAGCAATGTAAATGTGCTCAGTGCCATGGAATTGTATATTTAAAATGGCTAAAATGGTAAATTTTATGTTATATATAGTTTACCACAATTCTTTCTTTAAAACAAAACGAAGTAAGGGCATTGAGTCAGACCTGAACCTGAGCAACTGCTCCATTTATTAGATTACCTACACTTTTAAAAACCATTTCCTTGTTTGTAAAATAGAATAATAGTCCCTCCTCCATAAGGTTGTTGCAAGAATTAAGTGAGAAACATACGAAGGTAAACTCAGTGTGCCTGCAGACGAACTAACTGGCCCTGCCCTGGGTGCAGATTCACCTCCTCGGCCCTCCTTGAGGGCAGCGCTCCAGCTCCCTGCCCCCTTTCTCTACAGAATCAAATGCTCCTCCTCTATAGGGCCACTCAGATCAGCTCACAAAGACACCCTTATTTCTTCTGACAACAATAAAGGGTCTATCTGGACTCCACTTCTGCCAGCTATGGTTGTATGTTTCTTCTCTCTTTTGCAAGAAAACTTTTCAGAAATGCCATCTGCACTTGTTTCCACTTCCCCCTCATTCTCTCTTCAGCTCCTCCCATTGAGCTTCTGTTGCCACCACTCAGCTAAACCTGCTCCCGTGATGATCACAGTGTCTGCGATGCTGACTCCCATGGCAAATACCTAACTCCTCCTGTGACCCCCTCGATGACTCCTCTGATGTACGTTTTGTTCTGAACTTCCAGGATGCTCCTGGCTTTCTCCTGAATTAACTAGCTGCTTTCTCAGTCTCACCTTTTGGGACTCTCAACACTTCAGCATCTGGGGCTTGACCTTTGGTCTCATCTGATGACCTGGGTCCTGTCTACATGGTGGGAAATCCCGGATGTAGCTCTCCAATCCAGCTCTCTCCCTTAACTCCAGACTCCTGTATCTAATCCCGCTGCCTGAATTTCTAGAAGATAGGCCAAATTTGGTACATCGGAAGCTCACCTCCACAGTGAAGCTTCCCCATCTAGTTAACTGGCAACCCGTCAAACTTGGGTGTCATTCTTGACTCTCCTGACCCACATACTCTTGTAAGAAATCATTTGGCTAATAAGTTCCTTTCAGTATATGTCCAGAATCGGACCACTCTTCACTATCTAAACCTGCACCAATGCTTTCTTCTCTGGACTTCTACAATTAGCTTCCTACCTGCTGTCCCTGCTGTCCCCCTTGCTCCTAGAGACTATGACCATTACAGCAGCCATAGCCACTCTTTCAAGACGTAACTCACATCACACCACTCCTCTGCTTAAAACTTTGTTCCCAGTCCTTGCCCAGGTCTTTGAAACCCTCTATGCTCTGACCCCACCCCACTTATCTCCTCCTGATTCTACCAAACTCAACAGATCCAGTGAGATGGACTTCTTGCCTCCCCTCCACATTCCAGGCACACTCCCTTCTCAGGGTCTATGCCTGAAATGCTCTTCTACCCACAGTCCATACCACCAGTGCCTCTGCCTCCCTCCAGGTTTTAATCAACCATCACCTTCTCAAGAAGCTGTGCTTTGCCACTCTATACAGCATCTTCAGGTGAATCAGTGTTCACCCTCAGGCATACCAGCTCCTGTTTACAGTCCGCCTTCCTCACGCTATGTTAAGAATGTAAGCGCCATGGGGCAGAGATTCTTGTGTGTTTTGTGTGTGGATGTTTCTTATGTGCCGAAACAGGGTCTAGCACAGTCTTCCAAAAATATATGACAATGGATGAATGACTAAGAACATAGTGATCATAACAGATTTTGGTCTCTTCTAATTTTTATGTGCCCACTCATTTTGTGATATTTCATAGAATATGACTTTATGTATACATTTTCAGATTCCTAAGGAGACTTTATCTTTATTAATTTACTGTGTACATAATATTTTATAGCAAGAGTCGGCCAACTTCTTCTGTGAAGGGCCAAATAGCAAACATTTTAGGCTTTTGAGGACACATTCTGTGTCTTAGATTGTGAGTTATTTAAAAACATGTATAGATTCATATGAATAATATAATGATTACTCCATCACTGGACATACAAACTATTTCCATTTTTTCACTATTACAAATTCTATGGTTCATAGTCAATTAATAAACTCTGTTACATATTCTTTAAATTTTTTCCTTTTTCATAGTTTCCTTATTACTTTTCTCTTTTCCTTTATTATTTCTTTTAATGATTAAAAAGTAAAGGAATTATTTCTGTAACATAGCATAAATTCATTATTTGACCTTTTAAAAATTAATATTTTAATATAAAAATCACACATGCTCATTATAGAAAATGTGGAAAACAGAATATTAAAAAAAAATGCAAATCACTAGTAAAGTTAGCACTCCGAGGAGCGACTGTTAGCATTTTATGGGCTTTTTCCAATAATTTTTTTCTTGGCCTATGTATATATGCTTCAAAAAATCAGGATAATGCTATATATAGATAATTTTTAGTCTGGATAACATAACATTATATAATAATTAATTACTATTATACCTTTGTAAGCTAATTCTGTGTTTTAAGCAATGCCTTCTCTGAGTTTCTGACTACTTTTTGGCATTGATTCCTAGAATGTGAATTGTGGTTTTGGTCTCTTTTTGACAAATACTTTCTAGAAAGGATATATATAACACAGTTCTCTGAGCAATGCAAGGTCGGTTCCTCTCTGCACCCATCAACATTAAATGACCAGGGAGAGAGGCCTCCAAAGGAACAAACCCTGCTGACGCCTTGATCTTGGACTTCCAGCCTCCAGAACAGAATAAGACAACAGATTCCTGTTGTTTAAGTCACCCAGTCTGTGGTATTTGTTATGCACCTCGAGCAAACTAATACACTTATCCAGACACCATACTCTGTCTTCTCTGGATTATTACAACAGCATACACCTGGTTTCTCAGCAGTTACTTTGCTGCCCAGCAACCAGAGCAATAATTTTAAGTGTGAATCTCAATATATCATTCTTCAGCTTGTGATTGTTTAGTGATTTTATAGATGAAGACCCAGATCCTCACTGAGATCCTCCAGGTTTCTGCCTGCTTCTCCAGGTCCCTCTTGTGCCTCTGTCCTCTTCTGCCTTTGTGCCTTCTGTTTATTCTTTAAATACTGCTTGTTCCTGCCACCTCAGGACCTTTGCACATACTGGCCCTTCCACGTGGATAGCTCTCTTCACCTCTTAGTTATGTGTGTGTTAGTTTTTACCCATTCTTTCCATTTCACCTCAATACATCCCTTCCTCAGAGAGGATTCCCCTGTTATGTGATCATATAACTCTTTGAATGTCTATTTCGTGGCACATAATGTAACTGTAACTACTATAAATTATAAATTGTGAAATTAATTATTCAATATCTGTTTTCCCCATAGATGCTCACAGTCTAACAGAACTTTTAGCACTGTTGGAAATGGTCTATAATTGTGCTAACAGTCACCACTAGCCACAAGTCACTATTGAGCACTTGAAACATAGCTAATGCCTCATGTGATTTTTCTTAATTTAAACTTAAATTCAGGTAGTCACAAATGCTGGCCACCGCTGTGCTGGGTGCACATCTGGGACTGCTGGCTCCCCAAGGGCTGGTGCCAGTCTTTCTCTCACCACCATGTCTGGCATTGTGCCTTCCAATTCAAATATCTGTGAATGAATCAATGAATTTAATCTGAATTTGACCAAGAATATTATGTATTTTTAACAAAATGTCTTATATAAAGAATGCTGCCCTCATTGGGTTCACCTACTTAGCAGGACAAATTCTGCTGTTGTTCTTCGTGCCACCTTTTCTCCGTCTTGCAGAAAAATTTGGGTCAATAATAAGTCATCTCTGCAGGAGGTAACCTGCAATGCACCATCTGATTAGATTCACCAATTTTCCGTGTGGCACTTTGGTATGGATGGTGTGTACCAATAGTTTTTAGAAAATAAAACCAAGAATGGATTTATTAATCTGACAGAGGCCAAATGAAAATCTAAAAACAATGAGAGACAGCTGGCTAGGTAAAAGCTCAAAAGAGCTAATAAAATCCTTCAAAGAAACAAAGATTTTTGGCTTAACTCAAATGTTGATAGACCCAAAACAAGTTTTAAGTCACAAGATTAAGTTAATTCAGATATCCAGAGACAACTTCAAGCACAGAGCTTGCTTGGGCTTAAAAATAGGTACTCCTCAGCAGAACCCGGTACATAATCTCTATAAATACAGAGCTAACTCCTAACTAGTTCACCACATAAAATTTAGGATAAATTTTAAATTCAGATAAATTTGAATTTCAGATAAAGAATTAATACCTTCTTTGAAACTCAATCTTAACTTGAAAATTAACTGCATTTCCTACAGTTTTACTTGTTCAACCTTGCAGCTCTATTTCAAATACATGGGAATAAAAGAGCTGCAAAAGGTGAACGTGTGCTAAATCAGAATATATATGTCATAACGTAGAGTTCAATGCTAAGGAAATGACAAGAGATTTTCCTCTTTCTTGTCTCTCCCTTTCCCTTTGCTGGAAGCCTCATGTTCTCCTTTTGATCTGCTTTCCCAAATAGCTAGACCAAGTTTCAGCATCTTTCATAGTTTTATTCCTGTACTGAATGATGACTCCTTTGATCCTGAAAGTTTCTGTTCTTCATAAAACAACAGGAAAAAGGCAATAGTCATGTAGTCTATGAGTTCCTAAAGATAAGAAGTTGGTCTGAATAAACTTTACAGCTTCAGTCTAGCAAAGGGCCTGGCCCAGAGCTGGTAATCAAGGGATGTTTTCTCTTTCTTTAGATATGTTGCCTTTCCATTTATGTTGGAGATAGGATAGGATAGAATTGTCAGTAATGTGCTCATATGTGATTCATCATTTTATTCCCGTTAAAAGAGAATCTCAATGGCTCATTGAACTGAACTCAACTGATTTAAGGCCATGTGATTCCTTCCTATTAGGATGTTTCTTGAGAAGCATTTTTATTATTTGCATATCATGGAAATTTTGATTTGCTAAACACCTCATAACCATAATTACTATTTCATTACTTTTTTATTCCTCTGGGTTTCTTATTCACAGTACACAATGCTCTCCAGTGTGACAGATCTTAGCGTTTAGTAATTCCAAACTTCAGCACTCTCTCTCATCATATAGCCCAGTGCAATTACATGAGTACTTGAGATTCTGGCCGAGTCAGGAAAGTGAATGTAAGTGAGGCAGACAAGGTAGAAATGAACAGAGTGACATTGGAGAGACCACAGCCAAGACTCAAATATAGCCTGTCTTCAGCTGACCTCCTCCCTCCTTGACCTTCGGTCCCCTCCAAATCAGCACATGGCCTATGCACATGGGCTATGCTGGAGCTTGTCCCCAGCCAACCCCCAGCACCCCCAGGTAGGCCACATCAAGGCCTCCTCATTGGTCATTTTCCCAATCCCTATGGCTAAGTTTTGTTCTGATCTTGTGTTCCCTGAAAAAGATGCAATGTGTAAACTCTTAAACAATCTTTTAAAATCTCTAATTTCTTTGAATTTTCTACACAAAGTTCACATGAAAGAACTTTAGTTTGGCCACAGCCCCTTTAATTAAATTAAAGATAGAAGGAAAATGGGAAATGTAGTCATCCAGCTGGTAGAATGTTTGGGTTTAAGGTATGCATACTCTTTCCTGGATCTCTAAGATAGATTTTATGGTTTTAATCAAAATATAAGCTTTCAGGATAATGCTAAGAGATGGTCTATTGAACTGCATTCTTAAAATATGAAAGATGTCCAATCATTCTACAGTCCCCACATTGTAAACTTTTATATCTCAACTATAGTTAAATTTCCATCACCCAAACTCTTGGCTGGACTTCCACATTTTCTCAATAATAACTTCTTTTACTTGGCTTGTCATGTTAAATTTAACAAAAGCTGGGATGCTGATCACCTCTGCCCCAGTTTCTCCTCCATTAGGTCATTTCTGATACTATCTTGGGTTTCTCTCATCACATTGGGTCTCCCCACCACTGTGTTCCAGGTCCATGAGAAATTGCTTATTTGGATAACAATCCAGGAAGGCCCATCAGGCCTTTTACATCAACTCGCCTAAATCTGGAATCTAAACTACTGGCTGCAGGAAATAGGCCTTAGTGCTCCTGCATTGACACAGGAGAGTAGAGTGTGGCATTTATTAAAATGCTTGTGGGGATGTTTAACTGTGCATGAATGTTTTATAAGTGGGAGGTAGAAGCACTCCTTGTTCACAAAGAGCTACAGCTTCAGTGGAGAGAGAGGCCATACCTTCTCCTTTCTCTCCCACACCTACTACAATTAGGTCTTTTTGTGTATTGCACAAGGGATACATGGAGCAGGAAGAACTAGGGTGGAGGCAGTTTAAGGATTTTCAAGTTTTATCAGTGAGCAATCCATAGAGAAATGTTGCAGGGATTGTTCTTCTAGCAGATGGTAGGTGATAGAGATATGGGGTAGGGTTTCTATCTCATACTTGGATGTGGGAGGTGTGGTTTGGTCTCTGCTTACCTCCCCTACCTTGACTTTCATGGGTCCTCCTGTCCCACACCAACAGGCCAAAATAGTCTCACTTTGGGCCTTTGATACACCGTTTCCTCTTACTGAAAACACCTTCGCTCCTTCTACGCTTTGCCTGCCTATTCATCCTTCAAGTCTCAGCTGAGGTGTCCCTCTACTGGGGAGTCTTCCTTTAACCTCCATGATGTGGTCAAGAGATCCTCCTGGAGTGAGTCCCCACGGTGCTCTGTGCTCACCTCTACTTTTCTTTGACATATCATTTGAAGAAGTCTGTTTATTTGTCTGCCTGGTAACTACTCTCCCTGTTCACACATACACACACACACACACACGCTTAGACCATTTCACCCAAACACACATCTACACTAGGACAAAACTGCCTATTTAGACATACGTGCCAACATATGCATACACACAGGCTCTGAGCACCGTTAGGGCCAATACTGTGTCTAGTTCTCCACTATAACTCAGAGAAGGTGGTCAATTAATAGCAGTGGAAGCCCTGACCAACAATGAAAGATGCCTAGTATCCTGACACCACCATGCTATAGAGGTCCAGACCACAGAGAATAGAAAGGCCCTGTATTGACACTCTAGTTAATGTCACCTAAGCTCTCAGCCAGTAGTCAGCATCAATTACCACCCATGTGTGTGATCACCTCTGAGGTCCAATTCATATGACGGCATCTCAGCCATTATCATCATGAAGAAGTCCAAGGGAGAACCAGATAAGAAAATCCAGTTAACTCACAGAACCATGAGAAAAATAAAAAATTTGGGATAGTTTCTTATGCAGCAGTAAGTAATCACAAGAGTAGGTAATGAAGAAATAATGGAAAGATTTTAAACAGGAGAGTGAGATAGTAATGAGGAATGAGGTACCAGAAGTATAAACCTCTTATGGTCAACTGCTATTAAATACTTGAACAAGAAGTCTCCATCCATTGTGATTCTAGCTGAGACTCCACTGATCACAACTTGGACTCTGAAGCCCAGTTCTCCCCAGAACACCAAATCAGATCATCATGGAGTGTCTATGACCAGGTTGCTGTCAAGAACGAGTTACTTCCACCCACCGAAGACTCAAACAAACAACCAAATAAAAATTAAACAGTTCCCACTCATGAGCAAATACTGTTTGTATTGATAGTACATCCACAAGCACAGAGACAGGTCAGCATACAAGTCAGCCAACAAGCAGAGTGCCAAGTTACTGCTTAACTGTTCAAGATCAACCCACAATATAGATAAAAGAAAAAATAAAATAAAAACCATCATGAACTGCATGTAGCAACAAGGACTGAGAAATTTGAACCTCATGTAAATGGAGAATATATATTTGTATACACAGACATCTATGTGTACACGGATAGATGATGGGTGGATAGACAGATAAGTAGAAAACAAATTAGAGGAAGACAGCTTGTTGGGGTTGTTTTTTGGCCTGATGTTGAGATAAGCAAATTTGCTCTGTACCTGTGTTCCATGATGAATTGGAGTGAGAACCTTTGGATGGAAGCTGCAGAGAGAAGCAGAGAGAATCTGAGTAAGCCGAGCAGTCAAACAGCTCATTCCGGCTCCTTTGGCCAACTCACTGAGGTAGGGGGTCCTGAGTGAGAATAGCAGAGGTGGGAGTGAACGGAGAAATGAGCTTCCCCACAAGTAAGGAAGAGGGAGAGTCAGCGAGTGCTACCCATGCCAGGGTCCCCGCTTCACCTCAAGGGACCTTCAGGAAAGAATTTCAGTCCTGTGCAGTGACTGTGCTTCAGGACCCTGCACATTGTGCAAAATAATGATGATAATATCATCTGACATTTATTTTGTACTTTTCAAAGCACTTCCACACTTCATATCTCAGTCAGCTCTATGTGTTTGAAGACAAACTGCCCTCATAGCCCACCTGAAGGCTGTGGGCTGCCAAGTCCTCCTTCCCTCCCTGCAACTCCCACCTGCAAGACTCCAGCCATAACAGTGACTCCACCACATAAGGCCTTTCAAAGAAAATGTCCCAAAGACTCACACCTCAAAGAATTTCCTGAAGTGTATTATCTTGCTCTGATTTATTTTTGATAGCTCAAAATATTCCCCCAATGCTCACCTTCTCTCCATGAGATAAACCTAAAGATCCTTGTTACTCAGGTGTGGTCCATAGACCCGCAGCATCAGGATCACTTCAGGTCTCGTTAAAATGCAGACTCTCAGGCCCCACCCGACCCCTGCAGATGCACGACCGCATCCAAGCATAGTCCCAGGGGATCTGTGTGCTCATTAAAGGTTAGAATCTCTGTTATGATGATCCTACATACACAAAAACCATTTAGCATACACAGAAATTATGTTTTTAGATTTTGTTGGTAAATGTAGTGTTTGTCGTAAGAATGCATACCATAGATTTTATTTGTTAGCTTTGTTAACATACTGAATGCTAACTAATATTCTAGATGCAGTAAGTTGGGGAGAGGTTTTTTTGTTATTGACTGTCACTCACCTCTAATATTATAAAGGGCTAATTCTGAAGCCCCAAATCAGTGACTGGGTCTCAGGGAGTGTGAATAAGAGGGCGTATTAGAGAAAATTGTGAACTATTTTTGCATATCATTTGGGACAAATACTGTAATTCCTGGATGATCTTGATTAATCTAATGTAATATAGTCAGAATAATAATATGAACTAAATGAATAATATAAACTTAATTATTTATAACAGCCAGAAGACTAGGTTGTGATGGTCTGTTGTCCACATAGGCTCTACAGGATTAATGAAGAGGGGGAAAGCTGCTGTTTTACCCAAAGTTAAGAAGGGGGTACTTGAATATCAAGTATAACTGACACAGTGGAAAAATCACAGTGGCAAAGTTTGCAGCAACCAGTGGAAGAGCCAAATCATGTTACCACAGCAAATCTGCACCATGAGCAGCAATGGCTTGCGATGGTCACGTCAGGCAGCCAAAGCGATGGGAAAGTATTGCTGCCTTCCCTCAAAAGGTGGGGATCATCCAGCACTTCCTTGCCATATCTATGTTCTTAGCATATGCTCATTACAAACTTTTTAAATTTAATAACTCAGAGTCATCTTTCAGTGTTTTGCTAATCTGTCTAGAGCAGAACTGACATATTTGAGAAGTGTGTAACTGTACACAATTTCCAAAAGGAAAAAAATCTCATTTCATGGCCCTAGATCTCGATTTCCAGGACTATCATACTGACTTCCTGAATGTAAAATGCCTAAAAATGTTTGTGGCAGAGCTATTTTTTAGCCAGCAAACAAGTGAATTTATCCTTTCAAATCCCTTTACTTGCCTCCCTTGTGAAGTTACATCCTGTTGATATGGCATGACATCACCCTGCTGGGCTAGTTACAGACACAAGGCATAGTCTGGCAGGAGTTACAACTAGTAACTGGATCATTTTCTCAAAGGGCCACTTTACTGAAGGGAACCAGAAGTCAAAAAAATTAATTCTTACTCTACAAGATTTAATGCTGAGTCAGAAGAGGTCACATCCTTGGAAAAGACATTCTTGATAAAAATAAACTTTTTTTCTGATTATGTAATTATAGAAAATGTATAAAATATAGCAAAGTATAAGAGAAAATTGAATTTCCTCATACTCATCACTGGGAGATAGCCATGGTCATTATTAGGGTATGTTTTCTTTTTCAATGCACATATACATTTATAAAATTGGTATCACTGCATTTATGATTTGATACTTTATCCTTTTTATCTAACTTTGTAGTATTTCCCAATATTAATAATCATTCTTTGAAAGTACCTTATCGATCACTGCACAAATACAAACTCAAAATACATTTAAACATTCTCTTAGTGTTGGTACTCTAAACAACACTCAGATAACTATCACTGTATACAAATCTTGTTTATATTTCTGATTATTTTCTTGGGGCAGTTTCCTAGAAAGATATTTCTGATTTCTTTCTTGGGGTAGTTTCATAGAAAGTAGAAAACGTTTTCAAAAGAATAGCAGCACCCTCGTAACTTCAGGTGAAGCTGGAGAAAATCTGTGGTTGAGCATCATTTCCGTGTGCCTTTGAACGACATAATCCTACCATGCCTTGGGCCTCCTAGGGACCCAGAGGCCTTGGCTCAGGGCCATCAGATTGTTGAGCTTATTTTTGAGAGGCTCTTAAGTTTCCTGGCTTCCAAAGATGAGGGAATGTCTCCAATATTTCTCCATCAGCTGAGGGAAAAAGGAGAAGGAAGTATATTATTCCTTGAAAGAGAAGGTAGTATATTTTCCAGCCACGTGATCTCATCCCACACATCTCTGAAGGACTAGTGGTAATCTGAAGTCTATTCAAGTTCATACAATGTGCTTTTTCTTTACAACTTTTGTTGATGGTATTTGAGGTTTGTTATAAATTATAAATACTTCTTATTTAAATAAGAATCTTGTTTCAAAATTATTTTAAAAATCAGTTATAGTGTATCAAGGGGTCTAGAGCAAGAGTTTGCTTTTATCAAATTTAGAAAATGCATCTGCCCTTTCTGAAATGAAATTATTTCAATGCCAATTTTAATAATAATGTATTGCTTATGTTTGTATGTATATGACATATGCATATACAAATGCACATATACAATAATGTATAATTATACTCACAAGTATATAGTAATTGACAGTTAACATTTTCCAAACATGATCTCTTTTGATAGGCATAACACAAAAATAGTACCTTGGCCATGGTACTTATTATTTCAGTTTGCCGGTGAATATAAGAGGCTTGATGTTCAGTAAATTGTCCAAGGTCACCTGCCTGGTTCACTGATTACTAGACAGCCCCCATAATTCCCACCTCCCCACCCCCCTTCCCCACCACCTTCTTGATGCTACACAGCTTCCCTAAGATCCTTCATGAACATGGTAACTGATTAATCAGTCTTGGTTTCAGTTTCATCTTGCAGAACACAAAGGTGACTCTTTCTCCACTCCTTGTAGAGATATGATGAAGACAAATAAATTAGTCCAAAAACTGAGGAGAAAAGATGGTGGCATGAGAAGTGTGGCAGAAATCTTCTCCCCAAACCACATATATTTTGAAAATACAGCAAATACAACTATTTCTAAAAGAGTGGCCAGAAGTAAGAGTACACTGGCCAGTCTACATCTGGAAGAAGTGAACATGTCACAGAAAAGGGTAAAGTAAAAAGCCGTGACCCAGCAGGACCTGAGAACTCCCCCCACCCCAGCTCACTGGCAGGAGAAAGAGAATCAGAGCAGGGAGGGAGTGGAAGCACAGCATTGCTAAATACCCAGCCCTAGAAATCTACCCCGTGGAGCACAGACCCACATTGCATGGTGCTCTGGAGAGTAGAGGGGCTGACAACCAAAGTCAGAGACTAAGACTGCGAACAGGTTCCCACAACCAGCTGCCCTGTGACAAAAGAAAAGCAGGTGCTTTAAAAGACTACTCAAGAGTCAGAAAGTTGCTAAAGGGGCAACAGTTAAGGAGAAGGAATAGATGGACAAAATCATATGGGCACACTCAGCCCAGCAGGCTGAGAACTTTCAGGACCTTCAGGCGCCCTATTCCCCTGGGTGGCAACGCAGCCCCAAGGTCCCTCACTGTGATAAGCTACCTGCTGCTCCTTCCTCCCCGCTGGCACTTGTGTGCAAACCCGCTGTCCCTACCATTGTTGCAGTCCAGCCAAAGGGCAGCCCCGCCTACAGCAACTACACAGCTTAATGCAGAGGGTTCTCCCTGCACGCGGCTAATGGGCCCAGACAGCGGAGACAGGCATGGTGACCGGGAAGCACGAAAGGGCTTTGCCCTCCCTGCAAACAGCCGTGCCGCTTGCCAGTGACCCCCGCAATCACCCTAGACCATCCCCAAGGGCTGTCCTGCCCACGGCAGCTTAGGGGATTAACCCAGAGGCTACTCCCTTTGCGCAGTTACCCGGCACAGATAATGGAGACAGGCAATGCAACCAGGAAGCACAAAAGGGCTCTTCCCTCCCTGCAAATAACCACGCCACTCACCAGCGACCCCCGCCATTGCCTAGGCCAGCAGGAGGGCAGCCCCGCACACACCAGTGTAAGGGATTAATCCACAGGCCGCTCCCTGCATGGCGTTAACCTGCTCAGACAGCGGAGACAGGCACTGTGACCGGGAAGCAGGAAGGGGCTTTGTCCTCCCAGCTGACACCCGCACCACTCACCTGTGACCACTTCCATCAGTCCAGGACTATGAAAAGGCAGAAGAACCTTGTTCAATCCAAAATCCTTCAAACACCAGGAAGAGGGCTCAGTGAGACTGAAATCACAAATCATCTTGAAAAAGAATTCAAAATAAAAGTCATAAGCATGCTAATGGAGCTACAGAAAAATATTCAAGAACTAGGGGATGAATTCAGGAGGGAGAGAGACAATTTTAAAAATACAGTTACTAGGAGTGAACTGGGCAGCTAGGGGGCAGCAAGGGGGCTGAGGGGGGTGAGGGAGCAGTGAGGGGCTGAGTGGGTTGGGGGGCGAAGTCGGGGCACAGGTTATGAGCGCCTTGCACCGGGAAGCTGGACTTTAGATAGAATGGGAAAGAAGCAGGTGCGTCCTCCACGAGCCCTTCTACCTGCACCAAGACGATATTCCACTTAATCGTCCTAAGAAAAACAAGCCCAGAACAAAAAACACACTAGGCAGTGCTTCTTCAGAGGCCTTGTTCAGACTGCTGTCCACAGGCCATCTGAGAACAGTGAGCTGCCAATTGAAGAATGTGTAGAGCAGCCAGAAGCTCCTGTGCAAAGGAGACAGAAGGTGGCGGGGCTACATCCTGAACTGGAGACTTCCTTCACCCAGAAGAGGACATCTAGTCCCATATTTATTAAAAAATGAAAATGGTATTGATATGGAGCCAGTGAAGGAGGCAGTTATTCAAAAACCTTGAAGGAAGACAAAGAAAACCCAGCCAGCAGAATTACAGTATGCCAATGAACTAGAAGTAGAAGATGAAGACATAATTACTGATGAGAAAAGTAGTCCAGAGCAACAGTCTATATTCACTGCACCCGCTGGCATTAGCCAGCCTGTAGACAAAGTGTTTGTGGAAAAAAGCCAGCGATTCCAGGCTGGTGATCACTCAGAATTGATAAAGACCACCGAAAACATAGATGTGTCAATGGACATGAAGTCTTTCTGGACAATCAGAGATGTTGCAGTTTCAGTGCACTGGGCTTTCAGGATTATTGGTCTCTTTTCTCATGGCTTCTTGGCTGGCTGTGCTATGTGGAATACTGTTATGATATATGTTCTAGAAGGAGATCAGCTTTCTAACCTCTCAAACCTTCTGCAACAATACAAGACCTTAGCATATCCATTCCAGAGTCGTCTTTACTTGCTTTTGGCTCTAAGTACAATTTCAAATTTTGATAGGATTGACTTTGCTAAAACATCAGTAGCAATTCAAAATTTTCTTGTCCTGGATCCAACAGCTTTAGCATCTTTCTTGTATTTACAGCTCTTATACTGTCTCTGAGTCAGCAGATGACAAGTGACAGAATCCACCTTTACACACCTCCTTCTGTTAATGGTAGTCTCTGGGCAGCAGTAATTGAGCAACAGGTTCCTCAGCCATGGATTGTTGTGAATCTGGTGGTGGCCCTTCTGGTTGGATGATCTTGGCTTTTTTTGTCTTACAGGCGAGGCATGGACCTTAGTGAAGGGTTGATGTCCTCCTCTGACATGGAAGAATATCCTGGAAAAGATAAAGGAATCAAAGCCACTTCATAATGCAAATGCAAAATTAAACCAAATATCCCAAAAGTCAACCAAGGGATAGACAAAGAGTACAGAATATGATACCTAATATATAAAGAATGGAAGAGGAAGAAAAAGGAGGAGAAAAAAAAGAACCTTTAGATAGTGTTTGTAATAGCATATTAAGTGAGTTGTTAGACTCTTAGATAGTAAGGAAGTTAACCTTGAACCTTTGGTAAACACGAATCTAAAGCCTGCAATGCCAAAAAGTACATACTATCAATAATCACCCTAAATGTAAATGGACTGAATGCACCAATCAAAAGACACAGAGTAACAGAATGGATAAAAAGACAAGACCCATCTATATGCTGCCTACAAGAGACTCACTTAAAACCCAAAGATATGCACAGACTAAAAGTGAAGGGATGGAAAAAGATATTTCATGCAACTAATAGGGAGAAAAAAATAGGAATTGCAGTACTTGTATCAGACAAAAACAAAGAAAGTCACAAGAGACAAAGAAGGACATTACATAATGATAAAAGGGTCAATCCAACAAGAAGATAAAACCATTATAAATATCTATGCACCCAACACAGGATCACCTACATATGTGAAACAAATACTAACAGAATTAAAAGGGGAAATAGAATGCAATGCATTCATTATAGGAGACTTCAACACTCCACTCACCCCAAAGGACAGATCAACCAGACAGAAAATAAGAAAGGAGACAGAGGCACTGAACAACACATTAGAAGAGATGGACCTAACAGACATCTACAGAACTCCACACCCAAAAGCAGCAGAATACACATTATTCTCAAGTGCACATGGAACATTTTCAAGAACAGATCATATCCTAGGCCACAAAAAGAGCCTCAGTAAATTAAAAAAGATTGAAATTGTACCAACCAGTTTCTCAGACCACAAAGGTATGAAACTAGATATAAATTATGCAAAGAAAATGAAAAATCCCACAAACACATGGAGGCTTCACAACATGCTCCTAAATAACCAATGGATCAATACCAAATAAAAACAGAGATCAAGTAATATAGGGAGACAAATGACAACAATAATTCAACACCACAAAATCTATGGGATGCAGCAAAGGCCATGCTAAGAGGAAAGTATACTGCAATACAGGCCGACCTCAGGAAAGAAGAACAATCGATATGAACAGTCTAAACTCACAATTAATAAAACTAGAAAAAGAAGAAAAATTAGGCCCAAAGTCAGGAGAAAGAGGGACATAATAAAGATTAGAGCAGAAATAAATAAAATCGAGAAGAATAAAACAATAGAAAGGATCAACGAAAGCAAGAGCTGATTCTTTGAGAAAATAAACAAAATAGGTAAACCCCTAGCCAGACTTATCAAGAAAAAAAGAGAGTCTACACACATAAACAGAAGCAGGAATGAGAAAGCAAAAATCATTATGGACACCACAGAAATACAAAGAATTGTTAGAGAATACTATGAAAAATTATATACTAACAAACTGGATAACCTAGAAGAAATGGATAGCTTCCTGGAAAAATACAACCTTCCAAGGCTGACCCAGAAAGAAACAGAAAACCTGAACAGACCAATTACCAGCAACAAAACTGAATTGGTAATCAAAAAACTACCTAAGAACAAACTCCTGGACCCATTGGCTTTACTGCTGAATTTTATCAAACATTTAGTGAAAACCTAATACCCATCCTCCTTAAAGTTTTCCAAAAGTAGAAGAAGAGGGACTACTTCCAAACTCATTCTATGAGGCCAACATCACTCTAATACCAAAACCAGGCAAAGACACCACAAAAAAAGAAAATTACAGACCAATAACTCTGGTTAACATAGATGCAAGAATACTCAACAAAATATAAGCAAAACAAATTCAAAAATACAGCAAAAAGATCATCCATCATTACCAAGTAGGATTTATTCCAAGGATGCAAGGATGGTACAACATTCAAAAATCCATCGACGTCATCATCCACATCAACAAAAAGAAGGACAAAAACCACATGATCATCTCCGTAGATGCTGAAAAAGCATTTGACAAAATTAAACACCCATTCATGATAAAAACTCTCAATGAAATGTGTATAGAAGGCAAGTACCTCAACATAATAAAGGCCATATATGACAAACCCAAGGCCAGCATTATACTTAACAGTGAGAAGTTGTAAGCTTTTCCCTTAAGATTGGGAACAAGACAGGGATGCCCACTCTCCCCGCTTCTATTCAACACAGTACTGGAGGTCCTAGCCACAGCAATCAGACAACACAAAGAAATAAAAGGCATCCATATTGGCAAGGAAGAACTTAAAACTGTCCCTGTTTGCAGATGACATGATATTGTACATACTAGATATAATATCTGAGTTCATCAAAGTTGCAGAATACAAAATTAATACACAGAAATCTGTGGCATTCCTACATACTAACAATAAACTAGCAGAGAGAGAAATCAGGAACACAATTCCATTCACAATTGCATCAAAAAGAATAAAATACCAAGGAATAAACCTAACCAAGGAAGTAAAAGGTCTATACTCTGAAAACTACAAGGCACTCATGAGAAATTAAAGAAGATACCAATAAATGGAAACACATCCCATGCTCATGGATAGGAAGAATTAATATTGTCAAAATGGCCATCCTGCCTAAAGCAAATTACATATTTAATGCCATTCCCATCAAAATACTAACAGCATTCTTCAATGTACTAGAGCAAATAGTTCTAAAATTCATATGGAACCACAAAAGACCCCGAATAGCCAAAGCAATCCTGAGAAGGAAGAATAAAGCTGGAGGGATTATGCTCCCCAACTTCAAGCTCTACTACAAAGCCATAGTACTCAAGAGAATTTGGTACTGGCACAAGAACAGACCCATCGACCAATGGAAAGACTAGAGAGCCCTGATATAAACTGAACCATATATGGCCAATTAATATATGATAAAGGAGCCATGGACATACAATGGGGAAATGACAGCCTCTTCAACAACTGATGTTGGCAAAACTGAACAGCTACATGCAAGAGAATGAAACTGGATTATTGTTTAACCCCATACACAAAAGTAAACTCAAAATGGATCAAAGATCTGAATGTAGGTCATGAAACCATAAAAATATTAGAAGACAATATAGGCAAAAATCTCCTGAATATAAGAATGAGCAACTTCTTCCTGAATGCATCTCCTTGAGCAAGGGAAACAAAAGCAAAAATGAACACATGGGACTACATCAAACTAAAAAGCAAAGCTTCTGTATGGCAAAGGAAACCATTAACAGAACAAAAAGGCATCCTACAGTATGGGAGAATACATTTGTAAATGACATATCCAACAAGGGGTTAACATCCAAAATATATAAAGAACTCACACACCTCAACACCCAAAAAGCAAATAACCCGATTGAAAAATGGGCAGAGGATATGAAGAGACAGTTCTCCAAAGAAGAAATTCAGATGGCCAACAGACACATGAAAAGATGCTTCACATCACTAATTATCAGGGAAATACAAATTAAAACCACAATGAGATACCACCTCACACCAGTAAGGATGGCCACCATCCAAAAGACTAAGAACAACAAATGCTGGTGAGGATGCAGAGAAAGGGGAACCCTCCTACACTGCTGGTGGGAATGTGAACTACTTCAACCATTGTGGAAAGCAATATGGAAGTTCCTCAAAAAACTAAAAATAGAAATATCATTTGACCCGAGAATCCCACTCCTTGGAATTTACCCAAAGAATATAACTTCTCAGATTCACAAAGACATATGCACCCCTATGTTTTTTGCAGCACTATTCACAATAGCCAAGATAAGGAAGCAACCTAAGTGTCCATCAGTAGATGAATGGATAAAGAAGAGTTGGTACATATACACAATGGAATACTATCCAGCCATAAGACAGAAACAAATCCTACCATTTGCAACAAAATAGATGGAGCTGGAGGGTATTATGCTCAGTGAAATAAGCCAGGCAGAGAAAGACAAGTGCCAAATGATTTCCCTTATTTGTGGAGTATAACAACGCAGCAAAATTGAAGGAACAAAATAGCAGCAGACTCGCAGACTCCAAGAAGGGACTAGTGGTTACCAAACGGGATGGGTGTGGGAGGGTGGGTGGGGCGGGAGGGAGAAGGGAATTGAGTGATATTATTTTTAGTACACATAGTGTGGGGGGTCATGGGGAAAACAGTGTAGCACAGAGAAGGCAAACAGTGAATCTGTGGTATCTTACTACACTGATGGACAGTGACTGCATTGGGATATGGGTGTGGACTTGATGAAATGGGTAAAAGTAGTTACCACATTGTTTTTTCATGTGAAACCTGCATAAGAGTGTATATCAATAATACCTTAATAAAAAAATAAAAAATAGAATAAAATAAAATAAAATAGTCCAGCAGTTGTAGAAAATAAATAAATAAAAGGAAGCAGGACAGATGGGCATTCTGTTCAATAGGCCAAATGCAGGCAGCAACAGAAGCCTCTTTCAAGTAAGCTGCTCTTTATGGCTATTGAAGCTGTGTTCAAACCTGTCCTGGAAATTCCTCTTCTGAACCTAAATTCCTACTTGTTTATCTAACACTGCAACCAATGCCTTTCAGTTCCTTGCTCTTTACATATACAGAGTGGGATGGCTAATCCGAGGTGTGCCTACGTGTCCTCTGTGTATACCCCTTAATTCCAAGAGATACACGCGCTGTGAAAAGGACTTCTAACTGGCTTTAACGGAAAATGTTTCTGGAGCTCCTTGCACCTGTTCATCCATTCATCCCTACAAAGCACTGGTCTGGGCCTGAGCTCTATCTGCCTCAACTATCCTTCTGAAGGACTGCTCTCTCTGAGACCTGCATGGAGAAACAATCCGTGTTATGAGTCTTAGGCTGAATGATTTAGTACTGGCCGAAGACTGAGGCATTCAAGCACAGTGAATAAACCCTCTCGTTGTTGGGTCTTTTCTTTGTAGGTTTGCAATCCTCAGGTAGGGACTTGTTTCCTCAGGGCCCTAGAAGAGGACACACAGTACAGCCTCCTCCACTGTATGAAATAGCAATGCCCCGAAGATGCCTTTGTAGTAAAGTGTCAGAAACTGCTGCAGGAGAGCCTTATGCCAGACTCTGCTGGGGACTGAATCCACCATGCACTGAGGAGGCCTGCCTGATAGAACACTAGGCTGCTTCCCCTTGCATGCAACTTGCTCCTATGTGATATGGAAAACTTAGAAAACATTGCAGTAGAAGGCTGTCCTCTCTATATGCACTCTAACTTGCAGAGATAATGTGCTGTGAATAGGCCTTAGGACTAGCCACATGGGAAGGTGCAGAACAAGATGCTTTCTAATAACAGCAGTGCAAGGAAGTCAGATTTAGGCTCAGCTTAGGTGAGTAAAAGAAGGCACTGCAGGATGCCCCATTCAAGTAATCATTCAAGTCACCCTAGTGGATATTGAAAACGAGCTTGCAATGTGCTTTCCATGTCTGACCTGTGTTTCTGAGCTCTAAAAAAAAAAAAGAAATACAGTTACTGAAATGAAAAAAACAACAGAGGGATTTAAAAACAGATTAGATAAGGTAGACAAGACAGTAAATGGAATAGAAATTAGAGAACAGGAATACCAAGAAGCTGAGGCACAGAGAGAAAAAGGGATCTCTAGGAATGAAAGAATATTAAGAGAACTGTGTGAACAAACCAACTGGAACAATATTTGTATTATTGGGGTACCAGAAGAAGAAGAGAGAGAAAGATAGAAAGTGTCTTTGAGGAGGTAATTGCTGAAAACTTCCCCAATCTGGAGAAGGAGATAGTCTCTCAGGCCATGCAGGTGCACAGATCTCCCAACACAAGGGACCCAAGGAAGACACCAAGACATCTAATAATTAAAACAGCAAAGATCAAGGATAAGGACAGTCTCTTAAAAGCAGCCAGAGAGAGATATAAGATCACATACAAAAGAAAGCCCATCAGGCTATCATCAGACTTCTCAGCAGAAACCTTACAGGCAAGAAGGGAGTGGCATGGTATATTTAATGCAATGAAGCAGAAGGGCCTCGAACCAAGAATAGTTTATCCAGCAAGATTATCACTTAAATTTGAAGGAGGGATTAAACAATTTCCAGATAAGCAAAAGCTAAGAGGATTTAACTCACACAAACCATCTCTACAGTGTATTTTGGAGGGACTGTTATAGACAGAAGTGTTCTAAGGTTTAATAGCTGTCACCAGAGGTAAAAAAAAAAACACAGTAAAGGAAGTAGAACAGTTAATTACTAGGCAAATGCAAAATTTAATCAACTACACCCAAAGTCAATCAAGGGATAGAAAAAGAGTACAGAATATGATACCTAATATATAAATATTGTGTTTATAATAACATAATAAGTGATTTAAAGTAGACTGCTAGATAGTAAAGAAGCTGCCCTTGAACCTTTGGTAACCACAAATCCAAAGCCTGCAACAGCAATAAGTACATATCTATCTATAATCACCCTAAATGTAAATGGACTGAGTGCACCAATAAAAAGACATAGAGTTACAGAATAGATAAAAAAGCAAGACCCATCTATATGCTGCCTACAAGAGACTCACTTCAAACCCAAAGACATACACAGACTAAAAGTGAAGGGATTGAAAAAGATATTTCATGCAAACAATAGGGAGAAAAAAGCAGCAGTTGCAGTACTTCTATCAGACAAAATAGACTTCAAAACAAAGAAAATCACAAGAGACAAATAAGGACATTATATAATAATAAAGGGGTCATTCCGAAAAGAGGATATAATCATTATAAGTATCTATGCACCCAACACAGGAGCACCTACATACGTGAAACCAATTCTAATGGAATTAAAGGGGGAAATAGAATGCAGTGCATTCATTCTTGGAGACAGCAACACACCACTCATGCCAAAGGACAGATCAACCTGACAGAAAATGAGTAAGGACACAGAGCACTGAACAACACACTAGAACAGATAGACCTAACAGACATCTACAGAACTCTACACCCAAAAGCAGCAGGATACACATTCTTCTCATGTGCACATGGAATACTTTCCAGAATAGGTCACATACTTGGTCACAAAAAGAGCCTCAGCAAATTCAGAAAGATTGAAACTGTACTAACCAACTTATCAGATCACAAAGGTATGAAACTAGAAATAAATTATGCAAAGAAAATAAAAATTCCACAAACACATGGAGGCTTAACAATATGCTCCCAAATAATCAAAGGATCAATGACCAAATTAAAACAGAGATTAAGCAATATATGGAGACAAAGGAAAACAACAGCTGAACACCCCAACTTCTGTGGGACACAGCAAAGGCAGTTCTGAGAGGAAAGTATATAGCAATTCAGGCCTATTTAAAGAAGTGAGAACAATCCCAAACGAACAGTATAAATTCACAATTATTGAAACTAAGAACAAATGGGCAGAGGACTTCTGGGAAGATGGCGGCATGAGCAGGGCGGTGGAAATCTCCTCCAAAACCAAATATATTTATGAAAATACAGGAAATACAACTATTCCTAAAAGAAAGACCAGAAGATAGAGGATGACAACAGCCTGCAGCTACACCCGAGAGGACTCGGCACCCCGCGAGGCGGGTAAGATACGGAGCCGCAACCAAGCGGGACCCGAGCCCTCCCCCACCCCAGTGCACTAGCGGGGGGAGAGGATTCAGAGCGGGGAAGGAGTGGAAGCACAGGCCTGCCAAATAACCAGCCCTGGTGATCTGTGCCGGGAGCGCTGACACACATCGCATGGTGTATCAGAGACTGGAGAGACAGGGGTGCAGATTCCAAGACGGCAGGTCCACCCAGCTGGTTCCCCGGGACAAAAGAAAAGCACGCATTTTTTTACGGGTCTTAAAGAGACAGGGCCGAACGGAGGAGCAGGATCGATGCAGCGCACTCAGCCAAGCAGGCTGGGAGTCCTGGGGAATTTCAGTCCACTTGGACTGTGGCTGGGAAAAGCAGTCGCATGGAGACTTCTGACAGAAATCAGCAGCCTCCAATTCATTCCCTCCCTGGCCAGGGTCACAAAGGGCCTGGCGGAGTGGCGTGGCAGCGGAATAGTGGAGCAGCAGCGCCACCTACAGGATCCTCACAGAAAATACACCTGGCAGGCTTTTTTTTTCTCTATTTTCCCTTTCTTCATTTTTTCTTTTTCTGACCACTTCTATCGCCATGAAAAGATAGAGAAATATGGTACAAACAAAACTTACCCAGAAAACCCCAGACCAGACTACCCCAGAGAGGGAGTCTGAAGGGATGGACAGGCACAACCTTCCTGAAAAAGAATTCAGAATAAAAGTCATAACCATACTGATGGATCTACAGAGAAATATGCAGGAGCTAAGGGAGGAAGTGAGGGAAGTCAGGAAAGACAATGCAGAAATGAGACAAGTCATTGACAGGCTTAGCAGCAGACTGGACGAGATGCAAGAGACTGTTAATGGAATAGAAACCAGAGAACAGGAATACAGAGCAGCTGAGGAAGAGAGAGATAAAAGAATCTCTAGGAATGAAAGAATATTAAGAGAACTGTGTGACCAATCCAAACGGAACAACATTCGCATTATAGGAGTACCAGAAGAAGAAGAGAGAAAAAAAGGGATAGAAAGTGTCTTTGAAGAAATAATTGCTGAAAACTTCCCCAAGCTGGGGAAGGAAATAGTCTCACAGTCTACAGAAGCCCACAGATCTCCCAACACAGGGACCCAAGGAAGACAACACCAAGACACATAATAATTAAAATGGGAAAGATCAAAGATAAGGACAGAGTATTAAAGGCAGCTAGAGAGAGAAGAAATATCACTTACAAAGGAAAATTCATCTGACTATCAACAGACTTCTCAACAGAAACTTTACAGGCCAGAAGAGAATGGCATGATACATTTAATGTAATGTACAGAAGGGCCTCGAACCAAGAATATTGTATCCAGCACGATTAGCATTTAAATTTGAGGGAGGGATTAAACAATTCCCAGACAAGCAAAAACTGAGGGAATTTGCCTCCCATAAACCACCTCTTCAGGATATCTTAAAGGGACTGGTCTAGATGGAAGCACTCCTAAGGCTGAAAAGAGGTCACCAGAGAAAAAAAAATCATAGCAAAGAAAGCAGATCATCCAAATACTAACTAAAGGCAAAGTATATAAAGAATGGAGGAGGAAGAATAAGAAGGGAGAGAAATAAAGAATCATCAGACTGTGTTTACAATAACTTAACAAGAAAGTTAAGTTAGATTGTTATATAGGAGAGAAGTTACCCTTGAATCTTTGGTAACCACGAATCTAAAGCCAGCAATGGCAATAAGTACATATCTATCGATAATCACCCTAAATGTAAATGGACTGAATGCACCAATCAAAAGACACAGAGTTACTGAATGGATAAAAAAGTAAGACCCATCTATATGCTGCTTACAAGAGACTCACCTCAAACGCAAAGATATACACAGACTAAAGGTGAAGGGATGGAAAAGATATTTCATGCAAACAACAAGGAGAAAAAAGCAGGTGTTGCAGTACTTGTATCAGACAAAATAGACTTCAAAACGAAGAAAGTAGCAAGAGATGAAGAAGGACATTACATAATGATAAAGGGGTCAGTCCAACAAGAGGATATAACCATTTTAAATATATATGAACCCAACACAGGAGCACCGGCATATGTGAAACAAATACTAACAGAATGAAAGGAGGAAATAGAAAGCAATGCAGTCATTTTAGGAGACTTCAACACACCACTCACTCCAAAGGACAGATCAACCAGACAGAAATAAGTAAAGACACAGAGGCACTGAACAACACACTAGAACAGATGGACCTAACAGACATCTACAGAACTCTACACCCAAAAGCACATGGATACACATTTTTCTCAAGTGCACATGGAACATTTTCCAGAATAGACCACATACTAGGCCACAAAAAGAACCTCAGTAAATTCAAAAAAATTGAAATTCTACCAATCAACTTCTCAGATCACAAAGGTATAAAACTAGAAATAAATTGCAGAAAAAAAACAATCTCACAAATACATGGAGACTTAACAACATTCTCCTAATTAATCAATGGGTTAACGACTAAATCAAAGCAGAAATTAAAGAATATATGGAGACTAATGACAACAACAACACAAAGCCACAACTTCTATAGGACGCAGCAAAGGCAGTTCTAAGAGGAAATTATATTGCAATCCAGGCCCATTTAAAGAAGGAAAAACATTCCCAAATGAATAGTCTAAAGACACAATTAGTGAAATTGGAAAAAGAAGAACCAATTAGGCCCAAACTCACCAAAAGGAGGGACATAATAAAGATTAGAGAAGAAATAAATAAAATTGAAAAGAATAAAACAATAGAAAAAATCAATGAAACCAGGAGCTGGTTCTTTGAAAAAATAAACAAAATAGATAAACCCCCAGCCGGACTTACTAAGAGAAAAAGTGAATCTACACACATAAACAGAATCAGAAATGAGAAGGAAAAATAACAACGGACCCCACAGAAATACAAGGAATTAGAATATTATGAAAATCTATATGCTAACAAGCTGGAAAACCTAGAAGAAATGGACAACTTCTTAGAAAAATACAACCTTCCAAGACTGACTAAGGAAGAAACAGAAAAACTAAACAGATCAATCACCAGCAACGAAATTGAATCGGTAATCAAAAAACTACCCAAGAACAAAATGCCCGGGCCAGAGGGATTCACCTCTGAATTCTACCAGTCACCTCTGAATTCTACCAGTCACCTCTGAATTCTACCAGTCATACAGAGAAGAAATAACACCCATTCTCTTTAAGTTTTCCAAAATTAGAAGAAGAGGGAACACTTCCAAAATCATTCTATGAAGCCAGTATCACTCTAATACCGAAACCGGGCAAAGACCTCACCAAAAAAGAAAATTGCAGACCAATATCCCTGATGAACGTAGATGCAAAAATACTCAACAAAATATTAGCAAACCGAATTCAAAAATACATCAAGAGGATCATACACCATGATCAAGTGGGATTCATCCCAGGGATGCAAGGTTGGTACAACATTCGAAAATCCATCAACATCATCCATCACATCAACAAAAAGTAGAACAAAAACCACATGATCATCTGCATAGATGCAGAAAAATCATTTGACAAAATTCAGCATCCATTCATGACTAAAACTCTTAACAAAATGGGTATAGACGGCAAGTACTTCAACATCATAAAGGCCATATATGACAAACTCACAGCTAACATCATACTTAACAGCGAGAAGCTGAAAGCTTTTCATCTAAGATTGGGAACAAGACAGGTATGCCCACTCTCTCTACTGTTATTCAACATAGTACTGGAGGTCCTAGCCACGGCAATCAGACAAAACAAAGACATACAAGGCATCCAGATTGGTAAAGAATAACTCAAATTGTCACTATTTGCAGATGACATGATATTGTACATAAAAAACCCTAAAGACTCCACTCCAAAACTATTAGAACTAATATCTGAATTCAGCAAAGTTGCAGGATACAAAAACAACACAGAGAAATCTGTTGCTTTCCTATACACTAACGATGAACTAACAGAAAGAGAAATCAGAAAAACAATTCTATTCACAAATGCATCAAAAAGAATAAATACCTAGGAATAAACCTAACGAAGGAAGTGAAAGACCTATACCCTGAAAACTACAAGGCACTCCTAAGAGAAATTAAAGAGGACACTAACAAATGGAAATTCATCCCATGCTGTTGGCTAGGAAGAATAAATATTGTCAAAATGGCTATACTACCTAAAGCAATCTACAGATTCAATGCAATCCCTATCAAAATACCAACAGCCTTCTTCAATGAACTGGAACAAATAATTCTAAAATTCATATGGAACCACAAAAGACCCCGAATAGCCAAAGAAATCCTGAGAAGGAGGAATAAAACAGGAGGAATTACGCTCCCTGACTTCAAGCTCTACTACAAAGCCACAGTAATCAAGACAATTTGGTACTGGTACAAAAACAGACCCACAGACCCATGGAACAGAATAGAAAATCCAAACATTAACCTAAACATACACAGTCAAATAATATGTGATAAAGGAGCCTTGGATATACAATGGGGAGATGACAGCCTCTTCAGCCACTGGTGTTGGCAAAAGTGGACAGCTACATGAAAGGAATGAAACTGGACTACTGTCTAAACCCTTACACAAAAGTAAACTCAAAATGGATCAAAGACCTGAATGTAAGTCATGAAACCATAAAACTCTTAGAAAAAAACAAAGGCAAAAATCTCTTGGACATAAACATGAGCGACTTCTTCATGAACATATCTCCCTGGGCAAGGGAAACAAAAGCAAAAATGAACAACTGGGACTATATCAAGCTGAAAAACTTCTGTACAGCAAAGGACACCATCAGTAGAACAAAAAGACATCCTAAAGTATGTTAGAATATATTCATAAATGACACATCCGATAAGGGGTTGACATCCAAATATATAAAGAACTCATGCACCTCAACAAACAAAAAGCAAATAATCCAATTAAAAAATGGGCAGAGGACATGAATAAACACTTCTCCAAAGAAGAAATTCAGATGGCCAACAGGCACATGAAAAGATGCTCCACATCGCTAATCATCAGAGAAATGCAGATTAAAACCACAATGAGATATCACCTCACACCAGTGAGGATGACCAACATCCAAAACACAAACAACAACAAATGTTGGCGAGGATGTGGAGAAAAGGGAACCCTCCTACACTGCTGGTGGGAATGCAAATTAGTTCAACCATTGTGGAAAGCAGTATGGAGGTTCCTCAAAAAACTCAAAATAGAAATACCATTTGACCCAGGAATTCCACTCCTAGGAATTTACCCTAAGAATGCAGCAGCCCAGTTTGAAAAAGACATATGCACCCCTATGTTTATTGCAGCACTATTTACAATAGCCAAGAAATGGAAGCAACCTAAGTGTCCATCAGTAGATGAATGGATAAAGAAGAGCTGGTACATATACACAATGGAATATTATTCAGCCATAAGAAGAAAACAAATCCTACCATTTGCAACAACATGCATGGAGCTAGAGGGTATTATGCTTAGTGAAATAAGCCAAGTGGAAAAAGACAAATATCAAATGATCTCACTCATATGTGGAGTATAAGAACAAAGAAAAAAATTGACGGAACAAAACAGCAGCAAACTTACAGAACCCAAGAACGGACTAATAGTTACCGAAGGGTAAGTAACTGAGGAGGATGGGTGGGAAGGGAGGGACAAGGGGGAAAAAGGGGCATTACGATTAGCAGGCATTATGCTGGAGGGGCGCGGGGCAGGCTATACAACTCAGAGAAGACAAGTTAATGATTCTATAGCATCTCACTACACTGATGGACAGTGACTGTAATGAGGTTGGTTGGGGGAACCTGATGAAGGGGGTAGTTTAATAACCATAGTATTGTACATGTAATTGTAGATTAATGATACCAAAGTAAATTATATATTAAAAAAAGAACAAATGGGTCTCAAAGACTGTAGAATGAGGGACATAATAAAGATCAGAGAAGAAATAAATAAAATTGAGAAGACTAAAACAATAGAAAAAATTAGTGAAACCAAGAGACGGTACTTTGAGAAAATAAACAAAACTGATAATCCCCTAGCCAGACTTATCAAGAAAAAAAAGAATCTACACACATGAACAGAATCAGAAATGAGAAAGGAAAATCACTATGGACACCACCGACCACCGAAATACAAAGAATTATAAGAGAATACTGTGAAAAATTATATAACAACAAACTGGATAGCCTAGAAGAAATGGACAACTTTCTAGAAAAATACAACTTCCCATGACTGACCCAGGAAGAAGTAGAAAGTCTGAACAGACCAATTATCAGCAATCAAATTGAATCAGTAATCAACAACTACCCAAGAACAAAACCCCTGAACCAAATGGATTCACCACTGAATTTTATCATACATTTAGAGAAGACATAATACCCTTTCTTCTTAAAGTTTTCCAAAAAATAGAAGAGAAGGAAATACTTCCAAACTCATTCTATGAAGCCAGCATCACTCTAATACCAAAACTAGGCAAAGACATCACAAAATAAAACCTACAGACCAACATCCCTGATGAACATAGATGAAAAAATACTCCAAAAAATATTAGCAAACCGAATTAAAAAATACATCAAGAGTATCACACATCATGATCAAGTGGGATTCATCCCAGGGATGCAAACATGGTAAAACATTTGAAAATCCATCAACATCATCCCCTATATCAATAAAAAGAAGGACAAGAAATCACATGATCATCTCCACAGATGCTGAAAAAGCATTTGACAAAATTCAACACCCATTCATCATAAAAACTCTCAACAAAATGGGTATAGAGTGCAAGTACCTCAACACAATAAAGGCCATATATAACAAACCCACAGCCAACATCATACTTAACAGTGAAAAACTGAAAGCTTTTCCTCTCCGACTGGGAACAAGACAAGTATGACCACTTTCCCCACTTTTATACAGCATAGTACTAGAGGTGCTAGACACAGAAATCAGACAACACAAAGAAATAAAAGGCATCCATATTTGTAAGGAATAAGTTAAACTGTCACTGTTTGCATATGACATGATATTGTACATAAAAAATCCCTAAAGAATCCACCCTAAAACTACTGGAACTAATATCTGAATTCAGCAAAGTTGCAGGATACAAAATTAATACCCAGAAATCTGTGGCATTCCTGTACACTAACAATGAAGTAACAGAAAGAGAAATCAGGAAAACAATTCCGTACACAAGTGCATCAAAAAGAATAAAATACCTAGGAATAAACCTAACCAAGGAAGTGAAAGACTTATACCCTGAAAACTACAAGACACTCTTGAGAGAAATTAAAGGGGACACTAATAAATGGAAATTCATCCCATGCTCTTGGGTAGGAAGATTTAATATTGTCAAAATGGAATCCTGCCAAAAGCAATCTACAGATTCAATGCAATCCCTATCAAGATACCAACAGCATGCTTCAACCAACTGGAATAAATAGTTCTAAAATTCATTTGGAACCCACAAAAGACCATGAATAGCCAAAGCAATCCTGAGAAGGAAGAATAAAGCAGTGGGGATTACACTCCCCAACTCAAGCTCTGCTACAAAGGCACAGTAATAAAGATAATTTGGTACTGGCACAAGAACAGACCCACAGATCAATGGAACAGACTAGAGAGTCCAGATATAAATCCACACATATATGGCCTATTAATATAGGAGAAAGGAGCCATGGACATACAATGGGGAAACGCAGCCTCTTCAACAGCTGTTGTTGGCAAAACTGGACAGCTACATGTAAGAGAATGATACTGGATTACTGTCTAACTCCATACACAAAAGTAAACTCGAAATGGATCAAAGACCTGAATGTAAGTCATGAAACCATAAAACTCTTAGAAGAAAACATAGGCAAAAACTCTTTCAGTATAAACATGAGCAACTTTTTCAGGAACATATCTCCTTGTGCAAGGGAAACAAAAGCAAAAATGAACAAGCAGGACTGTATCAAACTAAAAACCTTCTGTACAGCAAAGGACACCATCAGTAGAAGAAAAAGGCATCCTACAGTATGGGAGAATATATTCATAAATGGCAGTTTTGATAAGGGGTTGACATCCAAAATATATAAAGAGCTCATGGGCCTCAACAACCAAAAAGCAAACAACCCAATTAAAAAATGGACAGAGCATCTGAACAAACACTTCTCCAAAGAAGAAATTCAGATGGCCAACAGACATAAAAAGATGCTCCACATCTCTAATCATCAGAGAAGTAAAAATTAAACCCACAATGGGATATCACCTCACACCAGTTAGGATGGACAACATCCAAAAGAGAAACAACAAGAAATACTGGTGAGGATGTGGAGAAAGGGGGACCCTCCTACACTGCTGGTAGGAATGTAAATTAGTTCAATCATTTTGGAAAGCAGTATGGAGGTTCCTCAAAAAACTCAAAATAGAAATACCATTTGACCCAGGAATTCCACTACCAGGAATTTACCCTAAGGAAACAGGATCACAGATTCAAAAAGACATATGCACCCCTATGTTTATCACAGCACTATTTACAATAGCCAAGATATGGAAGCAACCTAAGTGTCCATCAGCAGATGAGTGGATAAAGAAAATGTGGTACATATACACAATGGAATATTATTCAGCCGTAAGAAGGAAACTAATCCTCCCATTTTCAACGACATGGATGGAGCTAGAGGGTATTATGCTCAGTGAAATATGCATGGTGGAGAAAGACATGTACCAAATGATTTCACTCATCTGTGGAGTATAAAAACAAAGAAAAAACTGAAGGAACAAAACAGCAGCAGACTCACAGAACCCAAGAATAGGCTAATAGTTACCAAAGGGAAAGGGACTGGGGAGAGTGGGTGGGAAGGAAGGGATAAGGGGATTAAGGGGCATTACAATTAGCACACATAATGTAGGGGGCAGGCACAGGGAAGGAAGTATAGCACAGAGAAGACAAGTAGTGACTCTATTGCATCTTACCATGCTGATGGACAGTGACTGTAATGGGGTATGTGGTGGGGACTTGATAACAGGGGGAATGTAGTAACCACAATGTTGCTCACGTGAAACCTGAGCATAAGATTGTATATCAATGATGCCTTAATAAAAAAAAAAGTTAGTCCAAAAACTGCGTACACAAACACACAGACACGCACACAAACATGTGCACTTCCTATTTACAGAAAAGACTGGAGGTCATTGATACCCACATTTGGGGCAACAATTGTTTCACTGAAAAAAGCAAAAGAAGATTTAAAAATTAAAATTACAGAATCTCTACTATTTCTTTATTACACACTGCATGTTCAAACTCTGAGATGACACCAAAATCAAAAATTTTCTTCTCAATAATGACACTTCAAAAATCAAAGTGGCATAAGAGAATACCAAGATGCTACACATTGATAAAAATGTGAAATAATTAGGTAGAAAAGGAAAACGACACTGGCTTGCCAGGCATAGGAAGGAAGAGAAGTCACTGCAGATGAGAATATAAAGAAATACAAACTCAGGTACCAAAGTTCCCAAAGTCCACGTCACAAAATAATATGTGCAGACACAGTGAAAAGTTTAATTTTCCTGGACTTCAATTTTGTTATCTGTAACAGAGGAGCAAACATATTTTATGGGTTGTTATTCGAATGTGGATAGTTTATATGAGACTGTTTGGTTAAATTACTTCTGTAATCTTACCCAGCAAAAGTTCTTTTAAATAGTGTATCTTGGAGAAAATTAATACAGCATGAAACACACTGCAAATATAAAGTGCAATGTAAATGCTTCATGATGGGTGATGACAACACAGATGATGTCTACAAATTGCCAGTTCTATCTCTGACTCAACTACCACAGAGTGAATCTGGCAACTGTAAAGCTGCAAAGTACAGATATTTTTAAAAAGTTAACGTGGAACCCTTTCTACAGATGTAACCTCTCCAAGCAACACCCGATACACAAGTCTCAAATAATGTCAAGACAAATTTGGCTTCTTAGCCATCAAGGCGGCAACAGACTGGCCTCCCCCTGATCACTGCAAGCTCACAGGACAGACAGGGACCAGCTTCCCTGCATGTTCCTGACAGTCTGAATCTTGCTGCACTGGAAGCATGACTCCAAGCAGTTTTCTCAGAGGCTTTCTGGGGGAAAGAAGGCATGTCGCCAGCACTGGAGCTCACATGTTCACGAAGTTGGTGGTTTTCCAGATGTGTCTCGGTTTAAATTTCTGGAAGGGGATTCTTCCTCCCTCCTTTCCTTCCTTTTCTTTCTTTTAAAGTAAAACATAGTTGATCTCTCAGTGATCCTTTTGTCCTTGCATTTTGCTCTAGGATCACTAGTGCCCTCTGTAACCAAGGTGGGGCGCTTACCTAATTCTACTACTGCCTCCCACTAATAAACAGGGAAACCGATTTTAATTTTGGTCAATAAAGGGAACTAAATAACCCCACAAATAAACTATAACATGTATATATGTAATAAAATTATGCTATACACTATAATGTGTATATGTGCAATAGAAAGAACTAAATATCCCCAAGCAATATATAGGTATATGTATGTGTATATATGTATATATATATTTACATATGTGTGTGTGTATACATACATATAGTTTGTGGGATATTTACACAAACACATACTGAACAGGTCTGCTCTGATTCTTCCATCAGATTTTCCTCAAAGTCCTGAGCTTTGTTGGGGCCCCTCATCCTAGGGCTGGCCTGTGGCTCGTGCTGCCAGCAGTCACTGTAGGACCCCGGCAATCAGTCCCACACTCTCCAGGGGCACAATGGGATGTTGTGGGTGGAGACTCTAAACTGCGGCCACCTGGGAGGTTCTGATGTGCAGGATCTGGGCCTGGGCCTGAACCTTTTCCACACCATCATGAGGAGTAGCTGGCAATTTCTCACCTTCATTTATCTTCTCACCTACATTTTAGCTCCTCATGACCCCACCACCTTAAGAGCCCAAGCTACGGAGAAGCTTCCAGCTCTGAGCTCGAATGCATCCCCCTAGAGGTGCGATTCTCACACCTGGCTCTGGGCTCCACACACTGGCCTCCGTTAGGGGAGCCCGAAGGTGTCCCTGAGGCAGCCATGTGCTGACGCAGGTCACGGTGAGCCAGGGTCACCCTGAGCCCTGCACTCACCACGTGCACCACCTGCCCCTCATGCCTTTTGTACCCCTGCAGATCTATGGAGGGCAGGGTGCCCCTGGAAGCTGCACACATAACACATCCCTGCTGGGCCTGGGCCTGCAAGCACTAGCGAGGTCCCCCTACTTTTGATTTTAAATCCATGGGTCCTGTGAGAAAGCATTTCAGGGCATTTGCTCCACCCTCACATGACCCACAGCTCCTCCCCAGTCTCTGGCTCAAGGTGGGATGTGTAAAAGGAGGAAAAAAATAGCCAGAAGACATTGTTTCAGCAGATGCCCCCTCCTTCATTACTGACCCCTCCAGCTGTTAAAGTGGCCAGTGGCTGTGAATGAAGGTGTGTCTGTGGGAGTGGGGTGTGTGTGTGGTGTTTGCAGTGTGTGGGGTGTGGTGGTGGGGGGGTGATGTGTGTGTGTGTGTGCACTGTGTGAGAAGGTTGGGGGTGGGAGGTTGGGGTGTGTGTGTGTGTGTGTGTGTGTGTGTGTGTGTGCATGTATGAGCCCTGGCACTCATGCTCTCACTTCTGGAAGTCTATTGTCCTCCTTACTCACTATACCTGTGTCCCTCCTAGAGAAGCATCTTGGGACCCCCTCACCCCCATCTCAGCCTCCTGGATCATCAACTCTTTGCAGACTGAAGTCCATCAGCAAACGTGGTGCCTACAGCATTGCCGCCACGACCTAGGCAACTGTGGGGAAGCAGGGTCTCTAGGGTCCACACCACCCTCCACACTGACCAGCTCCCCTATTGGAGGCAAGTCACTTTCTTTAAGCCACAGTTATTCCTGTGTGCGTGGCTGAGAAAACCAGGTAAAATAGTGTATGCAGTGCTTAGCTGTGGGCCTGGCATGTAGTGAGCACTAAATAACTGTGAGCCACAGAGAGACCGACATGCTGATTAATAAGAATCCCATCTGCACGCCAGAAGGGGAGCCCTTGTGCTCCTTCTGCTTCCCTCGCCCAGTCATCCCGCAGGCACTGGAGTTGCTGCAGCCCTGATGCCTGCACTGATAAGATGCTCTGCATGAGGGGGATTCAGCAAGACTCCGAGGAAAATGGCTCTGGTTCCTTCCAGCTCCAGCTGTATGAGGCCCCCAGCATTGGACACCACCCACCTGGAGCCCGGTCTAGGGCAAGTGCAGGCCTTGCTGTCTTGTTCTGGATGTCCCCCAGCACCCATACCTGGCTTCTTGCCTGTGAACAGGACGGAGTCCCACTTCCACTTGCATCCTTCCTCCTGGGAGAAGCAGACACAGAGGGCCAGACCTGGGGTGGGAGGCTTGGGCTGCATTGGTCTCCGCACCTGCACCCACCCGGGTGCCCTCTGTAGTTGGCAGAAATTCCATGACGACTTCCTGGAGTCCAGGTGGGACCTCGGTCAATGCTCGGAAGTGCCATGGGAATAGATGACGAGAGAGTACACACCAAACCCACCACAGCCCTAGGACTTCTCGGGCTTGGTTTTCCCGGCATGGAGATAGGCTTGGCAACTGCAATGTCAGCTAGGGATCTCCTAGCCTCCGCAGGGTGCATAGGAATTTATGACAGAGTATGGAGAAAGAAGTCCACACTGGTGGCACCCATGTGACTGGGGTCCACAAACAAACCCAGTCTCTGAAAAATAACTCCCTGATCCTTTTTCTCTTTTCAAAGGCAGTTTTGGAGGGATTTCTAGACATCCAAATCTTCGTTTGTTTACAAGGCCCTATTTTCATTATCAGTTGGAAGCTAATGTTTCACAGACCACATGTTTAAATGCTCACCTCCGTCATTGTTTATGAAAAAGCAAGAGCCCAACATTTCCAGGCATACCCTGGCTCTCCACAGGGCCCCGCTGGGGGTGGTGAGGAGCAGAGGAGGTCAGCGCGCCCTCCTCCTGGAATCTCCATGCTGGCCGGAACCTTCCAGTGTGTGGGTGGTAGGTGTATCAGCTGACAGGGGAAGTGAGAGCGTGAAGGCGGCCACCCAAGACTTCGGGTCACCGCTGACACTCCTGACAGAGCTCAGATCTCAGCGCGGGGAGGGCACCTGCATGCCTCGCCAAAAAAACCAGGCTCTGCTAGAGGCACTGAAAGGAGGGGCAGCAAGGCAGGGGCTCCAGGCTGCACTGAAAGGGGCTCAAATAACCCGGTATGACGCTGCAACTTTCTTGGACGTTGGGGTAGGAAAAGGGCCGAGGCCTCACTTACACCGATCAGCAGAGCTGGCGGAAGGAGCAGGCTGCCTTGCAGCCCTTACTCCGGTGGTCCTCGAACCGCTATTTGTTGTCTTTAGGCCTGAGAATCCATCTGGTTTTGATTCAGGTGGCCTCAGGCTAGCCTCAGAGGTGAAAAGGGTGCACGCTCAAATTGAATTTCTCAAAAATTTCGAAGCTGAAGAATCCTGGTCTTCTCACACAAAGTGAGTTCTACTCGCGCAGCCCTGGCCCTTGAACCCTGGCATAAATGAATTTCACCTGTTTGGCCAAATGAGCACATGTTAACCTAATGACAGTGACTGAGGCCATCAGGTCGTTTCTGCATATGTTCTAACGTAGGGAGAATTGGCGTGGGTGACCTCTCGTTGACCTCCTGTCGCTTCTCTTTCTTGTGGGGACAGTGATTTGGGGTCCCAGTAGGGCATGTATGGGTCTTTGGAGGAGTCTCAGATTGGTAGTTCTCAGTCCTATATCCCAACTGAATAGCTGTAGAGGAGAAGGAAGTTTTGTATCCAATTGCAGGCTGGGTGGGGGGCATCTGAGTCTGAGCCATTAAAATTAAAATTTCCCTTGAGGCTGCTGGATCAGGTAGCAGGGCTTCAGATGAAAAACATTTAGACTTTTGCCCCTTGATTCAGAGGTCAAGTCTTGAAAACAGCACTCATGTCATCAAGCTGGGTGAGGAAGCAATATGTTGGAGCCTCAGCGGGACAGATGGTCACCTACTTAGAATACTCTTATATATGGCTATTCCTTTATCTAGATGACATGGGCTTCCTTGGCAATTGCAAGTTTTCATCATAGTTACTTTTCTTATTAAAAATTACAAATCAGGCATGATGTATTTAATGCAATGAAGCAGAAGGGCCTTGAACCAAGATTACTTTATCCAGCAAGATTATCATTTAAATTTGAAGGAGGGATTAAACAACTCCCAGATAAGCAAAAGCTGAGATAATTTACCTCCCACAAACCACCTCTACAGTGTATTTTGGAGGAACTGCTATAGACGGAAGTCAAAAATTACAAATCAAATGAGTAAGCAGAAGTTGAATCATCAAAAGTAGGGATGGACAAACTATGGCCAAATTCAGGCCACAGCCTGTTTTTATCTATAAAGTTTTATTGCAAGAAGCACACACATACAATTTGTTTACATATTGTCTACAGCTTCTTTCTCAAGGGCAAAATTGAGTAGTTGTGACAGAGACTACAAAGATGAAAATATTTACAGAAAATGCGTGCCAACCCTGTTGTGAAATTGTGATTCTGTTTTCCCTTAGCTGAAGTAATTAATGGATAATGTTTTCCAAACTGACACAGGGCATAAAAGACCCCTCTGATAGAATCCCCTGGGAAAGTGGTAATGGTGCAGCCACTTAATGAACTTGATGGAGACTCTGGCGTTGTACCTACACTCTCACTTGTTTCCTCTCTGTAAATATATGCCCTCCTTTTAAGCCTCAGAGATTCCTATGTGCATGAGGATGTTGAAAATACAACAGCTCTCATATCACAGAAAATCTTGTTGACAACTTCTTGGCTGTTCTCGAGCTTAATTTTCTCAGCTTCTCATTGTGGGTCTCCTTACTCCACAGATCCTGGGCTCCTCTGAGTATAATCCCATCTCCTTTCATGTTATAACATGACTGATCCACATGGTACATGCATCTACATTGCATAGACCAGCCACAATGAAACAGACTTGGATGTTTTCTTATTGTGGTCTGGTGTGGTGCCATATATGGCAAGATAAATGTCAGTATTACTAAAATTCTAATTCCTTCTCTCCACCCAATCCGCTGCCCCTCTCTTTTTAAAATGAGGTTTCGGTTGCAGCCACACAGTGTAAATTATTCTAACACAGAAAGCAGAACTCCCTGGTGGTTGGAATGTCAGGGAGCTGGGAATTAAGGAACACCTGAGTTCCATCCCTTAACTGCTTCACCACATGGTTTACTGACAACAAGTTTGCTCAAACAAAACATTTTAAAAAATCATTCTTTATATAGTACTTTCCCCTTCTTGCTAGAATAATATTTTGTGGTCTTCAGGTAAAAAAATATATATACATATACACGTGTGCATTTTATATATATATGTATATGTGTGGGTGTGTTTTATATGTAAGATTTATATATGTTTGTACATACACATATATATTCAAAATTGTAAGAATGAAACAGACATGCCCCCTAGTTTATAGGTGTGCATAGCCCCAGCCTATGGACAGAGCCCTCTGTCCCTTTTTGGGCTCACGGAGCTCCCAGGACAAAGGAAATAGGAACTCTCTTTGCAAGAATTGATATCTGCTTTCCATTTTGGTTAAGTTAGTCCCCGTTAAGATGAAGACACATTTTCTGACATGGACCTAACCTCTGTATCATTACTTTCCTTACTTGTAAGCTGGGTGCTACATGATGGGGGAAAGGATCCACATCCCTCTCCATAGTTCTCACAAAGTACACTTACTGAGCCCTCCACAAGCACTTGGCGAATGAGTTAGTGGGTGGACAATACTCCAGTGTTTGAGGAAGCCTGGAAGGGTCTTCGTTCAGGGCCCCTGAATCCCATCATGGAACAGGCGCTGTCCCGGAGCTCTGATGGGTGAGGGCCTTCCCACCGGCACGCAGGTGCAGCCTTGGGCAGCTTCCTCCTGAGCCCGCCGGTCTTCCTCAGCTGTTGTCATGGACCATGTAAGGCAGGAATGTTGTCGTTAGCCTTCTTTTGTAAGGAGCAATCAGAGTCTCTGGCTCCTTCCCAGACACTACCACAGGAGGGGCGGGACCTGAGGGGAGAAGCAGCGCTGACAGGGCAGTTAAGCCCTTCAGCAATTCTTTCATGAATTACTCTTGCACTCAAGTGAAAATGAAGACTGATCTCCTCAGAAAAATAGCGATCCATCCCTACAGTCAACTGCCCGTGTTAACATCTGTAAAGTGCTCAAAACTAGGTAAAAATCTTGGAATTTCTTATTTTTCAAAGACATTATGGACAGTTTTTTTCCAGCTTCGCCTGTCAGCATCTTGGGAGGATGGTGGTGGTGTCACCAAGGGTCTTTAAAGGTTTTCATGTGAAAAAACAGCTTGAAATGATACTATCTCCACAGGAAAAGCAGAGCTGTGCAAGGGTCAGCCATTTGAAGTTCTAATTTCAAGAAGAAAGTAAAAGGAAGTGTGGAAAATAAAGAAGGCATCTGACTGGATGAATGCAAAATTCTTATGTGACTTGGCTCACATTTTCCTTTTGCAGACAGAATACAGCATGATTCTGGGTTCACTCTGTGACAAGCCGGCCACACAAAACAAAGAAGGGCAGAGCTGTGAACTGACTGTTGCTCTTGATAAGCTCTCCGGGGTACGATTTCAAGGAACACATTAATGGCCTCACTACAAAAGAGTCCCAGGGGTCCCTGAAGCTTGACCCCAAAACTTGAACTCTACCTGAACTGATTTTTTTTCTTCTTTTTTGAGGTTTGAAAACATTTAATCAACTCTCCTCCCAGGACATTTGATTTCTGTGCACTCCTGCACTTGTGGGCCCCATCTGGGGGAAAAAGTGCCAAAACCACCATTGGAAAAGCTGCCCTGGAGGTATTTTCAGTCCTGACTGGAAGCAGCAGGTAACGGAAATCTTGCGAGACAGCTTGTTCTCAAGAGATTTTCCTGCCCAGTTTTGCTGACCAAAGCATTCCCCTAGTTTGGGTAAACCTTGAATTAGCAACTGCACTTTGAGACCCTGGTTCTTGATTCCAACGGTAAGAACTGGGAAGCCCTATTCCCTATTCTTGCATTTTGCCATCATCCCTGGTTTTGTCCCATGACATTAGTGCTTCCTGGACTCTTGAAAGCATTTAGCTTCTCTTTCAGAAACACTGGATTATGGTTGCGGAAATCATCTAACTGCTTTCAGTCAAGTCAATGAGCATCTAGTCAACATCAACAATATTCCTATCATCCATTTGGAGCTAAAAATTCCTCAATTCAAGGGACTCAACCTAGAAGAAAAGACAGCACACTTTTGTGTGATGATATACAAAACTCTAGAAGCTCAAATAAAGTACAGTGTGAACACATAGACATGGTAGAGCTACATCTGAACTTAATAGTTATTTATTTTTAAAATAATGGACCACACAAAGTTCTTTCTCCCAAATGCCAGTTGTTTTGGGGATAGTTTGCTTTGTTTTGTTTAAATAGTCCACATGTACAGAACAGGGAGTGTTAAATGCTGGGCTCATCTAATGGATTGGTGGTTGCTCTCTGGAGCAGTGTGTTGAGAAAGATGCTGAGGTTATATCTGGTCTCAACAGGAAGTGGTACTGTGATTGATTGGTTGTCCCTGATACCTTGTGTGGAGGGAGGAAGAGCATGCATGCCTCAGCCAGGCCATTCCTAAAGTAGATACAGTCCTTATATGAATCAATGCAGTCTTAAAGCAGAGCTCAACATGCACACTTTCTCAGCCCCAACTGTGAAGTGCAGCAGAATCTCTTTGTGACAATGTTCTTTTTACTCTGATCTGTGTACTCTGTGAGTCATATGCTGGTGCTAGAAAAATATATACATAAAAAGCACAAAGGAAAAATCAGAGACAGTAACGCATCAGAATATTGATGTCCATGTAGACCTCCCATGATGTGATTTTACACAGAGTCTCCACTGTGTTTAGATACTCTGTCCCAAGGAATAATAATAAACAAAAGTAAAGATTTTCCACAACATTGCTTTAAGACTTTGAAAATGAGCTGTAGCTTGTCAGAATGTACAGACAGGGGATTATCCATGAACTTTAGATTTATCAAACAAGAAGTGGGTATTTCAAGCAGAAACCATAGTATCCACCTAGAGATGGGGCATATGTGTGCTTGTTGAGAAATGGAATTCCCAAATAATTTTGGAAGATTGAAGGCCCAGCCAGGGCCTTCAGTGGATTGGTGGTTGCTCCAATATAGACATGAGACAAAACCAGAAGCTGGTTAGCAGGCAACTTCTGGTGGTGACATGCAAGAATGTATTTATCGTCCTGAGGGCTGGGATACTATGACTAGAGAAAGTGAGGTACTATGACTAGAGTGCTATAAAACTGTCAGGGTATTTTGGGATATTATTCTTATTAAGTTAAACTTCTATTAAAGTGAAACATGTTACTATTTAGATTTCTGTCTTCTTGGCAGCATTTTCTTCATAAATCTTGCAGGAGAAAATTGGCTCTCTGGAATTGGATGTTGGATATAGCATTTCTTCAACATCGAAAAAATGGCCACACATTTTTTTAATTGTTTCCCTTGCAAATAATTTTTAAGCAGCCTTACAAAAATGTTTTCCTTGCTTCACTCCCCAGTGAGTTAAAAATGAACGGCCGTGGTTGCCAGTTGGCATGATCTCTTGAGATTCCAGCAGACGGCAATGGGAATGTATGAACTGATTGCTGGAGGTGGGGAGCTGCTTGTCCTTGCAGTATGCAAAATTATCTTTTTGTTTTTAACGAATTCCTTAAAGCAAAAGTGCTTCCCACCCATAAGTGATGCCTAATTTGGGGACATGAAAAATGAATGAAGAAACAAGCTTTAAACAAAAGTTGTTTGCTGCTCTCATTTTAACACTAGTTAATTATTGTTGCCAGGAAACTGAAAATGTCCGTGGGATTACATTTTCCAGAGTCTTTTCCTGGGCTACAGTGGGTGTGGACGTGTTGCTCCAGGCTTCCAGTGGCAGTGAGAATACAGTTGTAACCAGTGGGAACTCCTGCTCACACACTCCTGTACGAAGCGTGATGTGCTTCAGTATTGGCCTGTGGTTCTAAAATGAGATGCTTTTCTACTTGAATTATATTGCAGTGGATCAAACAAAAAAATAAGCCTCAAATAGGAGTTGAGACTTACCAAAAATGAAAACATATGTTTGAGTGTCCAGACACAATGGTCATTTGTTGACGCCTTGAACTACTCGGGCTGTTCCTGCCATGTTACAGGCACAAATTGTAAAGAAGGTGTAAATTTGGTTTCCATACATTCCCAACTCCTTTGCATGCCTTTTAAATGCAGAGTTGAGAGGAAATGCCACGATGGACTCTGAGAGCTGTGCAAGTCTCTTCCCTTCTGAAAAACCAGAGGGACTGTTCACGCAAAGTCTTACTCAAATGAAATAAATGTAGGCCTTTTCCCTGAACTCGGAGGAGTTCTGACACAAGCCAGGGTTTTAAAACTCTTCTACTACGCAATGTAAAAATTTGGTAGGCATGGCCAGGCTTGCTGCACTGAATCTTGAGGTCCCAAAGACATGGAAAAATAATAGAACAGTGATAAAAACATAAAATTCCCATTAGGTTAATAAAATTCTCTTTATAAACCATGGAAACATTTCTACAGCCTTCTGTGATGCCTGATGTCCATCAGGGAGCTGACCGCCACGACCAATGTGATACCCTGACATTACTGGGTTTCTGCTATCGGCCTCAGCAGTTAAAAATTTTTGGAATTCCAACCGATATATTAAAAACAAACAAGACAAAGCAAAACGACACCCACAAAACTCTAGGCTCAAAGTGCTGCCTATGGCCTTGCAAAGAAGAGAGGCATGCCTCATTTTTAACCCTGCACAACAAGAGTTCTAGAAACTTAGGTGCAAAGCCAAGGAAATCTGCATTTCTTGCAACAAATGGAGAAAAGCCATCTTCTCCTTAGGAATCGCAGGCAGGCATAATTTCTTATTCACTTTTGTATTAGCAGCGCCTGAGCTCAGGGTCAAGTTCAAGGTAGAAATTTAAAAAAAGACAGATACATAGGTAATAATTTGTTGACTTGCATAAGAGGATATGTCTTTATGATTAACTTTGCAATCATCTATCCATTAAAAGCTATCTTATTGTTGAACTTTAATATAAACAAGTATTAGGCTAGCTTATTAACTCTTAATTTTTAAATAAAATTTTTATTATGGAATAGTAGATGTATAGAAAAGTTCTGAAGATAGGACAGAGTTCCCATATAATCCACATCAAGTTTCTCCTATATTAACAGTTCAGATTAGTATGGTACATTTATTATAATTAATGAATCATTATTGATATATTATTATTCATTGATAGCCATAGATTACTCCAATTCCCTTAGTTTTTACCTAACGTCCCTTCTCTGTTCCAGGATTCCATACAGATACCGTATTACTTTCAGTCATAATGTCTCCTAAGTCTCTTCTTGATGGTGACCGTGTCTCAACTTTCTTTCTTTTGGAAGACCTTGACTGTTCTGAAGAGTATTGGTTGGGTATTTTATGTATTATTTCAAGGGAGTCCTTTTGATTGGGCTCTGACTGACATTTTTCTCCTGATTAGACTGCATGACTCCAGTGTTTTTGGAAGGAAAACCACAAAACAAAGGGTCATTCTCATCACGCCATATCCAGGGTATATGTTGTCAACCTGGTTTATCACTGTGATGTTGACGTTGATCACCTGGCTAATGTTGTGTTTGTCAGGTTTCTATACTGCCAAATTGCTCTATTTTGGGTAAGAAAACATAAAATCTCTGTCTTTTCATTGCTATATTTAGACCATTTACATTTAAAATTATTGGTATAGTTGGATCAGTATCTATCATGCTTGTTTGTACTGTATTCATTACATTTGTTCTTTGTACCCCTGTTGACTATGTTTCTTCCCCTCTAAGGAGAGGAAAGCTGAAAGAGATTTGAGTGGGAGGAATTCCCTTCCCCACCTGGGATAAGGCTCTGGCATATTCATTTCCTCTAGAGATTAAGCCTGCATTGTGGAGAAGGCTCTAGGTATATTTCAGTGTGATTGCTCTTCTCCCCATGCCAGAGCCATGAAGGGATATTTCTTGGATCCTCACTGAAAAACTGGTGGGATCATTGGAAAAAAGCCCATAAAAGTTTGGTGGCCAATGTGAGACTGTGACCCCCAGGCAGTTCTCACTCTTATGCTGGTTAACACTCAGCCTCAAGTAATTCATCAAAATTACTTAGATAAGCATTTCTACTAGTTCATAGCTCTAGCATTTCTTGCTCTAATAAGCAGATCTTGGCTTGTTCTCCCTAGATGTCTCTATCTTTTCAGAATTTGGGGCGGTGATTCACCCTGAAACCTCAGTTCTCTGATGGGTACCAGAAAGTAGCTGATTTTCAGTTTGTTCAGCTTTTTCTTGATAGGAGTGATGGCTTCCAAGGTCTTTACATGTCAGAGCTGAAACTGGAAATCCTACTTGTTTTTGTTTGTTAATCAAACTTTTTATTTTGGAATAATTATAGATTCCCATATAGTCGTAAAAAAATAATACATAGATCCCATATACCTTTTGCCCAGTTTCTCCCAATGGTAACATCTTGCAAAACTACATAGTGTGATATTACAACCAGCATACTGACATTAATAGTATCCGATACAGAACATTTCCATCACCACAAAGATACTTCACATTGCTGTTTTATAGCCACATTCAATTCTTTCCCCCACCCCTCTTGACCTCTGGCAATCATTACTCTGCTTCTCAATTTCTATCTTTGTCATTGCAAGAATTTTATGTAAATGAAATCATATGGTATGTAACATTTTGAGATTGTTACTCATTGTAATTCTCTGGAGATTCATTCAGGTTATTGTATATATTGATTTTTTTAAATTGGTGAATAGTGTTTTCATGGTATGGATGCACCACAATTTATTTAACCATTCACCCGTTTAAGGACATTCAGGTGGTTTCCAGTTTTGGGGTTATTATAAGTAAAGCTGTATGAGCATTTCATCAGTGGTTTTTTGTGTGAATATAAGTTTTAATTTCTTTGGGATAAATGCCCAGGACTGCAGTTGCAGGATTGTATGGCAATTGTATGTTTAGTTTTTTAAAGAAATTGCCAAACTGTCTTCCAGAATGTCTGTATCATTTATATTACCTTTTATATTACCACCAGCAATGTATGAGTGATTTGCTTTATTTTAGCTATTCTGATAGACCTATGGTAATGTTTCATTATGATTTTAATTTGCATTTCTCTAGTGGCTAGCGGTGTTGAACATCTTTTCATGAGCTTATTTGCCATCTATATCCTCTTCAGTGAAATATCTTCAGTGAAATGTTCATGACTTTTGCCCAGTTTATAATTGGATTATTTATTTTTGTTACTGTTGAGGTTTGAGAGTTCTTTATAGATACTTGTCCTTTGACAGATATGTGGTTTTCAAATATTTCCTCCTAGGCTAAAACTTGTCTTTTCACATAAAAAAAGGTTTTCATTTTGATGAAGTCCAATTTATCATTTTTTCTTTTATTAATCATGCTTTTAGTGTCAAGTCTAAGAACTTTGTCTAGCCCTATTTCTTCAAGAATTTCTCCTATGTTTTTTCCTAAATGTTTAATAATTTTACATTAAGCCCATTTTTTTTCTAGGTCATCTGGTCAACAAAGATGGGTTCAGCTTGTTATTTCCTATTTTTGTTTTCTTAAAAATAAAGATGTGTATGTAATAAAAAGTTTTTAACCTATGGAGTTACTGAGTAAATTAGCAAGGGCTTTTTAAATTTGGTGTTCATTAAACTTAGAATGTTACAGGGCTAAACAGTTCTGCCTATATGCATTGCACGGACTATTCAAAGCTGGATGTTTGGCTGGATGATAATTTGTCATTGCATTATCAGAATAGTCAGTTTTGCATTATAACTATTCTTGTTTTTAGGTATGAAATTAATTTAGCTTTATAATTAAATTTAGTTTCCATTTTCTGGCAGTGCCACAGTCATTAGTAATATCTGTAGCAATTTTATTGGCATAAAAATTAGTAGTCTATGGCATTTGTATTCACTTACAAATCCTCCCTATTCCTCTTGCTAAAGCAGCTGTGTATATACATATAAAAGAATGCTTCCTACAAGTAGCCCATCCAATAATCATCACAGATGCTTTTTACCCAATTGGAGGGGTAGGGAGGCTTCAGAGTCTCTCACTTCTTATGGGTGGGCTACAAGGATGAGCAGCTGTTGTGGCAAGCTCAGAACCTTTTTCCCACTGACACATGCTGCCTAACATGGAGAAGTTCTGTGCAGAAAGTAGTAGCATCCTTCATGAGGACGTAGTTGGGGCAGACATTAATTGAGTGCTTTGTAATCATCTTTGGTATCAGCTTCTCTAAAATAGACTATCATGTATTTGTGTGGATGAATCTGGTTTCTCAGATCACTGCAGAAGAGGTTAAAGGCGAGGGAGAACATGTCTTGGGACTCCTCATGGGGGCCACTCTTGCAGTTGCCACAGGTACCATCATGCAGTGTTGACATCATTGGAAGGAAGGAAATGAGTTTATCCACTGCTTCCTTCTGAATGGTAAGGCACTGCACTGGGCCCATATCTGCTATTTTTTTTTTCTGCCACTTTGCAAGGATAACCTCATTTCTGCAGTAGTTTTGAAGAAATTCAGTGAAATATCAAACTGTGTGATGGAAACATATTTCAGATGGGTAAACCACAAGAACTTTAGTGGTGGGCAGTGATGTGGTAGTAGCAAAGGAAGTCTTCATCCTTTCATGCCTCCACTTTAAATAGATCCCAACTGCCAGCATCCCTGTAGTCACCAACAAAGCTACAAAGAGGAGAAGCAGCCAGCCACCCAACAGGGTACTGCTATTTTGCAGAGGAACACCTGCCTGTGGGAAAAGCACAACAGTTCCTTTGCATCAGATGAAGTTGGATGCATCTACTTTGAGTTAATTTTTGTATAAAATGTGAGGGTTAGGCTAAGGTTCATCTTTTTGCCTATGGCCACCTCCAGCACTATTTTTTAAAAGGCTATCCTTCCATTAATTGCTTTACACCTTTGTCAAAAATAAGTTGGGACATTTGTGTGTATCATTTCTGTGTCTCTATTCTACTCCATTGATTTATGTGCTTATCCCCCCCGCCCCCAACACCGCAAAGTCTTGATTACAATAGCTATCTTGAAATAAGTAGATTTATTCCTTTCACTTTATTTTTATTTTAGAAATAATTTTTAGTTACTCTAATTGCTTTGCCTCTTCATATAAATTTATAATAAGCTTATCTATATCTGAAAGAAATCTGGCAACTTCATTAATCTTTTTCAAAGAACCAGCTTTTTGGTTCATTTTCTCTATTTTAAAAAAGTTTTCTTGATTGGTGCTTTTTTTATTATTTCTCCCACCTGCTTATTTTGTGTTTATTTTGTACTTTTTCCCTAGATTCTTGAGGTGTCAGCTTATATTATTGATTTGAGACTTTTTCTAATTTAAGCATTTAGTGATATAAATTCCCATTAACACTGCTTTAGCTGTGTCCCACAAATTTTGCTATGTTGTATTTTCATTTTCATTTTCATTGAGCTCAAAATATTTTTAAATTTCCCCTGAGACTTTTGCTATTACCTATGGATTATTTAGAAGCTTATTGTTTAGTTTCCAAATATTTAGACATTTTTCTGTTATATTTCTGCTATTGATTTCTAGTTTGCTTCCATTGTGGTCAGAAATATGCTCTGTATTTTAATTTTTTTTTTTTTGAGTTTTGTTTTATGACCTACAGTATCTTGGTATGTTTCTTTGGATGCTTGAGAAAAATGTGTATCTGCTTTTGTTGGGGAGAGTGTTCTACAAATGTCAATTAGATCGTGGTTTATGGTGTTATGAAGGTTTCTGTATCCTTGATGATTTTCTGTCTAGTTGTATCAACTGTAGAAAGAAGTGTTGTTAAAGTCTTCAACTATAATTGTGGACTTTTTTCTATTTATATTCCCATTCTATTTGTTCTATCCTTCACATATTTAGCAGCTCTGTTTTTTGGTGCATACATTAAAACTGCAATATCTCCTTGGTGAATTGACCTTTTTATCACTATGTAATGTCCCTCTCTGTGTCTAGTAATTTTCTTTTCTTGGAAATCTATTTTATCTGATATTAATATAACCACTCCTAAGTTCCTTTGACTAATGTTTACATGAAATATTTTCCCATTTTATTTTCAATCTGCCTCTATTGTTATATTTGAAGTTAGATTCTTTTAGAAAACATGCATAGCAATTTTTAAAATTCAATCCACCAATCTTTATCTTTTAATGGGCATATTTAGAACATTTACATTTACTGTAATTTGTGATATGTTAGGGCTTAAGTCTACTATCTTATTTGGGGTTTTCTTTTTTTGTTTTCTGTTTTTTCTATTTACATTTTTTTCCTGCTTTTTTATAGAGTTGCTTGAACATTTTTTAGCATTCCATTTCAATTTATCTATGTTTTGAGTGTATCTCTTTGTGGGTATCAACATTTTGCCCCAGTTTAAGTGAGCTATGGATACTTTCCTTCCTTTTATGTCCCCTTACCTCCCCCCCTCTTATAACTGTCTTAAACATTTCTTCTAAATACATTTAGAACTACATTAATCATCAAACATAATTTAGAAAATTCAAGAAAAAGAAAGTGTTTTATATGTACCCATATTTTACTCTTTCTCTTGTTCTTCCTTCCTTCGTGATGTTTCAAGATTCCTTTCCTATTCCTTACTTATTAAAGAAGTTCCTTTAGCCATTCTTTTAGGGTAGGTCTGACAGTGGCAAATTTTCTCATTTTCCTCCATCTGAGAATATCTTAATGTCTTCTTCATACCTGCAGGGCATTATTACTTGACATATAATTCTGGGCTGATGAGCTTTTCTATTTAATCACTTTAAAAATGTGCCACTTCTGGATTCTGATGAGAAATCTGCTGACATTTGAATGGTTTATTGTTATTTATTATTATTATTATTATTTCTCTATTGATAAGGTGTCATTTCTCTTCCTGCTTTGAAGATTTTTTTCTTTGCCTTAGATTTTCAAAAGTTGGCCATGATATGTCTTGATGTGATTTCTTTGGGTTTACCCAGTGAGGCATTTGCGGAGAATCTTGAATCTCAGTTTATGTATTTTTCCAAATTTGGGGAATTTTTAGCCATTATTTTTTCAAGTTATTGATCCCTGCTTTCTTTATCTTCTCTGATGACACAAATGTTAGATCTTTTATTTTAGCCCCCAGGTATATAAGCATCTGTTAAATTTTTTTAGTCTATTTCTTAGTTTATATTCCTTTTGTTTTTTAGATTGGGAAATTTCTACTGTTCTATCTTCAACTTCACTGATTTTTCTTTTGTTCCTTCTGTTCTTCTGTTGAGTTTAAAATTTTTTATTACTGTATATTGCAGTTCTAAAATTTCCAGTTTTTCCTTTTTTAGGTATTTTTTCTTAGACTTTCTATTCTTTTTTAAGATTTTATTTTTTCATTTGTTTCAATTGTGTTGAAGCATTTTTATCATAGCTACTTTAAAATCTTTGTCAGATCATTCTAATCTTTGTTGGCTCAGTGATGGCATCTATTGATTGTCTTCTTTTTTATTCAAATTATGGTTTTCCTGCTTCTTGGTATGATGAGTAATTTTTTATTGAAGCTTGGACATGTTGGGCAATAGGTTATGAAACTCTGGATCTTATTTAAACCCCCTATTTTATTTATTTATTTTGTGTGTGTGTGTGACACTTCTCTGACAGGGAAAAGCATACTATCTCATTGCTGATTGGTGGAAGTAGAGTCCAGTTTCCCCACATGATGTCCACATTGTGAGGTCAAGCAAAGGGCGAAAGAGACTCATTACCTCTGGCCTGGATGAATGTCCTAGTCCACATTCAGCCTTATCTGACACCACACTGGCGGGAGATTGGGGCTCATTACAATGTGGAAGATTGGGCTCTCCATTTGGCCTTTGCTAATGTGGGTAGGGCCAAAGTTTTTCTATGGTGTTTAGCTGTAGTGCATGGTTATTGTTTAAATGGTTTCATCTTGCTAGGCACACTTTTCCTGATCTTTTTGTCTAGAGAAAGGATCTTCTTTTGGGATTTTCAAAAATTTCTGTGCCTGTGGATGTTTATGGATTGCTGTCTTCTTTCAGCTCCAATATGAGCCAAAAAGAAAACTTAAGGAAGTCACTGCCATGTTATTCCTTTGGTCTTAATGACCCCAACTGGTTTGACTTCTTTCCATTTTCAGAGTCTTATGTTTGTTTATATATAATATCCAGGGTTTTAGTTGTAATTAGAGAGAAGAATAGGGAAAAATATGTTACTCCATCTTCCCAGAGCAGGAGACCTATTGAATCATTTTTGTCTTATTTTTTTTTTCTGAATATAAAATATATACATGTTCACTGGAGAAAATTCAGACATTGTGGAAAATTTTTAAATTTTGTCTGTGATTCCTGATATGTCTACTGTTAGCATTCTCTTTTATTTCCCGTTTTATAAAGTTCACATATAAATTATAGATCCTTTTACTAAAAGTATAGGCATCTGCAAATTCATTTTTATATCTTATATTTAACATACAACATATTCTGAGTATTTTTCTTACCAAAATTTCTCTGAAGACATAGCTTTTACTAACTGCATAATGTTATCACTATAGCTGGATTTAACCACTGCTCATTTTAGACATTTATTTCTAATTCTCTGCATTTTCAAGATGATTTTATAATAAATAAAATAAATATTGTTAATGTTATTGATTAACATTTATAACTAAATAACATTAAAATAAATATACCTTGTTAGCACTTTCTATTATCTTCCTGGGATAGATTCTTAGAAGGCAAAAAGATATTTCTAGAAAGGTCAAATGCATGTAGAGTCCACCAGAGCATGAGGGCCTCTCCATGGCCAGCTCTGACTGTTGTTATATGTAAATTGTGCTCTGAGTAATGACTTGCCATAGAGACTGAAGGGCCACTTTGTTTTTAGGGAATGATACGGTGTGAGAGTTGGGGAGAACATTACACCCAATGTAAAACTTTTGTTTTATAGAGAAGAAGAAAATATCCAGAGGTGTGTGTGAAGGAAGAGTTGCTTCCAACCTGGAGCCACAGTTGCTGCCTTGAACAGACATGGATGCTGACAAGCCTTGGAACACTGCCTAAAATCTTGGTTCACACCAGATTAGAAAAACAGCATCTACTTAGTGTTTGTAAACACCCAGCAAGGAGGAGTCTCAGCACAGTGAGAAGGGGAATATGAAATTGCCTCTGAGCCACCAAGAAATCAGAAGTTCTGTTTCCATAAAGGAAATAAAACATCTGACAAATCATCAGCCTTACTTACTGACTCTTTTGACAAGAATTTGGAAGGGTGGTCGGGAGCAGTGAAAGGATTCTACAGACTTGGGACAAAGTTCTCAGTTCTACTCCTTCTTGGACAAGTTTCAAACCTTTCTGGGCTTCTAAGTTCTACCATTAAAATGAGAAGACCATGTAAGACAGCCTCTAGGGCTGCTTCTAGCTTCAGTACTCCACTGTGTCACTGGTGAGGAGAGCCCAACGACCAGGACAGCCACCAGGGTTCTCCAATCAGCCTCACCCCGTCCAGGTCTGCAGGGTGTCATCCACAGAGGCCACGCTTACCCTAAACTCCAACTCCAGGTCATCCCATAAAACCCGACATGCTTCCCTAACCCATTCTTGGAAGAAGACTCCCAGTTTTTGCCCAGCTGCAGAGGACAGTGAGTAGCCCTGAACATAGGATACACTTATTTATGGGCTCTCAGGTTCTGAGCCCAGGGCAAATGCACAGCAGGGCTGTAGCCTTTCAGAGTCTTCCAGGCCTTGGTGGGTTTGTTGAAGGATTATGTGTTTGTGACAAGGCCCCCATTCCAGTCAGTATGTTCACTGCTCCCGCCACCTCAGGGACCGAGTCGCAGCCTCTGGCCAGAACTGGGCAGCAAGACATTGTGGCTGTGTTTTTAGAGTGAGTTCAGTGGGCCTGACAGGACTCACATTTCCAGTCAGCAAGACTATCTGTGAGTGGTAATGGTCACCATCTATTTGTGCTCAGGTTTTGGCAGCCATGGCTGGTGGAACACTGCATCACTGCAGACATAAGAGCAGTCAGGCTCCCACTGCAGAGAGCAGTGTTCAGACAGACCATCCAGCGGACACATGTTTCCAAACTATGAAGGCAGCCAGTAGCTGCCATGGAGAGACATTCTGGCAAGTGATCAGCGGCATTTTCCCAGCAGGACAGTTTTAAACTTGTGGAGGAAACAGGGCTGAGCAGGCAGGGCTACAAGTGTGTTGGCAGCCTCTCAGGGCCTGGATGGCTCTGGAAAAATCTGGTAGCCATATCAAACAGAAAAACAAAACAAGGGGTGGGGGTGGTAATATGGGACTTCTTGGAAGTGGAAAGAAAGCGAAGAGCAAGTCTGTATCCTCACCTTGATCTCTTCCTGCACCCTGGCTGCGGACTGGACGGCCCCACTTGGCTTTTCTGATGTCACCTCAAATTCAAATGATCCCAAACTGAGGTCATCCTCCCCCAAACTGGCTCCTCTTCCTACTTCTGTCAGCAAAACTACACTTCCAGACACCCAGAGCAAGGCCTCCGGGGAAACCTTTGATTTTCCCCTTCTCCATATCAGCTCTGTCCCTGGTTCTGCTGGCAATCATCCCCCTCCAGATGGCTCTTTCTCTGACCTTTCTGAGTCATGATTCAAAGGCATGGCTCACAAAACTGACCAATATTATTGTATAAGAAAAGGTATTTCAAAAAGGAAAACTAGACAAAAAATTGAAATACATGAGGGATTTTCCCAATGCCTCATCTTGAGGGCACGAGCCCGGGACAGGAGGATGCCTGCATGGCTTCCAGGGCCTCCTGAGCCCCTGTCTCTTTGCCTTGGAGCCTTTACCACATGAGGCCCATATCTTGTACCTACCTCCTGTGCCAGACTCCTGATCATACCCTCCTTGGCACCTGCTATTCCTGTTCATAATACACTCGCTCATCCCCCTGCCTGCCTCACAAAATGCCCTTTATTCGCCCCTGGAGGACTGGGATCTTTCAAAGAACAGCTCAGCTGTACAGCCTCTGCCCTGTGTGCTGTCTGACTTGTATCTGCCCTGAGATTTCACTGCACCCACAGCAAGGCCATGAGAGTGGTCACTAGCTCAGGCCCCAGCACCACAGGCGCCTGTAAGTGGTAGCTGTGCAATTTGGACCATGTTACTTAACATTTCAGAGTCTTTGTTGTTGTCGTATTTGTAAAATGGGACGAATAATTATATCTAACTTAAAAGGTCACACAGAGAATTAAATGGGATATTGCACGCAAGGTACTTAGAACAGTGTCTGGCAATTAATAATCATTCAACAAATTGTTGTTGTCATTGCTGTGCTTTTTCTTATTCTTCCATTTCAGCTTTTCCCTGACAGCTTTCATGTAGCCAGCTTGTCTACCCCCATTAAATCATTAGCTCTTGAAAGGCAAAGACAATGATATCTTTCTATTATGTCTGTTCTTGCTGGAACCCCTCCACAACCACACACACTCACTCACACACACATGATGGGTACTGCTGGACAAATACTGTGAGCTGAGTGAAAATAGTGACAGAGAAAGGAGGACCTCCCCATTATCTATAATGATGAAAAAGATGTGGATCCTGAGTGAAAGGGCAGGGGCCACCAACCCAGAGAGGTTAGGAGGACGCTTTTTCAGGGGCACAGTTATTTAATCAGATACTACCTCAAGGAAGGATAGCATAATGTGATCTGACTTCGGGAAATTTACAAAATAGGCAGAAGAACAATTGATAGGGAAATGCAAGCTCCTTATTTCAGGATTTCAGACAACATGTGAGAAGGAACTAGAAGAAACCAGAAGGAAGGAGTGTGGCAGGAGGATCCCAAACCAGAGCTCCTGGTGATGGCCACATGACGTTTTTCTTTGATCCCAGAACAAAGTACATAGGGAGCACCTCCATTTTAGGGTCATAGTTCCAAACAGTTTCTCACCAAACAAAACTGAACTGAAGGTGAAGTTGAAGGAGAAAACAATAAAAGGGAATGAAGAACAGAAAAAACAAACCAAGATACTGAAAGACCTTTTTAGCATGGGATGCCTTAAAAGGGAATGAGAAGGAGAGTTCAGATCTCTCTCCTCTCACAGGTGCTAACAGGAACTTACCCAGAGAGTCAGAGCTCCTGCTTGCCCCATGGTTGTTTTCATCAAGCCCCAGGGCACTGATGTTATCTCTTCAGATGTAGTCATTTCTTCCTTACTCATTTTCCTATCTCCAATATGCACCATTGTATAGAATCTGGGCATGACTACAAAGGTCACCCCACAGTTTCCCACAACATCTACACCAGTCACTATTCCAGAGTGCCCTCTCTCCTGTCTCCAACCCAAGGACAGTGAACAAACCAAAGACCTCGTGGGTTGATCGACACCTACACTCCTTCCACCATAGTCCCTGGGTCAGCACCACGGTGGGGGATAAAACGACTAAAGATCAATGATTTTGGCTTCCACCAGAAAAGCAAAAGAAAAGGATTTGCCATTCAAGGGAGAGGTTCTTCCACTAAAGCTCAAACAATAACAAAACAAACAAAATTAAGAATGGTAGAGTAATTGGTTACAGAATATCATAGAATTTGTTTTTTAGCTAGATTCTGTTTGGGTTTGGTATTGAATAGGTGGGACTTGGTAGGACAGGGAAGTGGGTGTGTTTGCAACCTGGTCTGTACTATTTATGCCAGTCAGACTGAGCCAATTAGAAATTGAGCCAAAAGAAATAAGAAAAATAAATAAATGATTGTCCCAAGGTTGGCTGCTGGGTCATGCTTACTTTTAAAGATGTCAGTTTCCAAAATCATGTTTCCTGCCGCAGTAGTGAGAGCTCAGTCACAGGCAGGGTCCACTGCCTCATCCCACTGTGCAAAAATAAGAATCAGGGAGAAACGTGCTATAGCCTGTCCTGGGGAAAGGTGGTGCTATTGCCAACTCTAAACAATCCTTACCTATATCCCAATGTTAAAAGTTTCAAAAGTTTTACCATTCAGCAAACCTGTAAAAGTTATATTAGATAGGCTTGAGACCTAGGCACATGTGTGGGCTTAAAATAAAAGTCTTTCCCTTGTCTTGGAGAACTAAGCCTGCAAATTAAATAGCCAGATCTTGGTTGTCAGAAGGACTAGTTTCTACTCTTTATCTAACATCAGTTTGGGGCTAGCTTTGGGCCACTCTTTCCGTATTTCAGCCAGAGCACCAGGGAACAAAGCCTAAATTTACAATTCACCCAAGCAAACTCTAATTGAGATGGCAAACTATAAAAAAAACAAAAATTAAAACAACTCAAATAAGAATCTGTCCCCCTCCACATACACAGTGCCTTGTGGAGTCAAATAGCCATGCCTTTGAGTGACCTGCTTCACTCCAGCATATGTGGGGAATTGACTATATACTGTGTCAACATTACAGTCTCCAGATTATGGCTGGTAATCATAAAGCTCTGCCTTTCCTGGGTCTGAGGAAAACATGTGCTTGGTAGCTTGCCAGACATTTATTGCTGCAATCCAGCCATGTGCTGCCAATGTTGGAGCCAACAAGGGTGTCTGAAAATGTGCAAAAGTGTGTTCTCATTGACTGCCTGGCACAAGCTTTGCCTAATGTAGGAGAACTAGATGTTTTCCTGCCAGAATCCAGTCCTCAAGTTAATGGAAACTAGGGAAATAATTTCTGATGTGCCTTTTGACTCTGCCAAGGTTGAATGCAGCTGTGGTCATTCTACCTCCAACTCAAATACATCCTTGATCCTAAGATGTTGGAGTGGTCTAGTTCTTAATAATTAAATACATACTAATAAAAGCTAATGTGATATAACATATCATGATATATGTATCACAATAAGGTAAGAATATTACATTAATATTAATTATATCTAGCATATACTATTAATTAATATACTTATATTAATCATATATTAATGTAAGGATAATGTTATATAATACTAGAATATTATATAAATTTTATTCTATTCTACCACATTTGGGAAAATTGACACAAGTAGCAGTAGTAAATTCTGCATGGAATCATCCAGATTTTGGCTCTTGGTGACAAAGCTCAGCTGAAAGTCCCCTCCAGGAATTGCTCTTTGTTGAAGCCAGCCATCTCATCCATTTCCTGTGCTCTTCCTGGGGACGACCTGCATTCAAATGACTGGTTGATGTGGTGGCATTAAGCTTGGTCCCCTTACTGTACTGGGGGCAACACTGTAGGACAGATTCCCTGTGGGGTAGGCTGACCCTTCCTCCTCTGCCCAGTCCTGCTCCCTCTGTCTCCTCACAGCTGTTACTCCTGCTGAGCACTTCCTAGTCAACTCCTGGCATGCTGACCTTCATCACAGAGCCTACTTCCAGGGAAGGTAACAGCAGCTGTTTGTCCCCAAAGAAGTGATGCCCAGTCCCGTCATACACTGGCAGTGACGGCCCTGTCACCATTCACAGGAAGACTACTGATGGTCTCTGAAACAGGGTGGCAGAGGAAAACCTTACACAGGACTGACTGGAATGTCGTAGTAGTAGACACAAGTATGCTAGAGGATTCAGGGTATCAAGTGTCTGATAAACATGGAAGAAATAGAAATTATAATGACAATGCAATTGAAGGTTATTGCTAGATGCAGTAGATTCTTTGGAAAGATTCAATTGCTCAGCAATTAAAGTTTGGGGATAAGAGCTAGAGCATCCCTTGGCAAAGAGACTCTCATGTCCTGAAGCTAAAGAGTGTAAGAGCTAAGCACCAAGTTCAGGATAAAACATAAGAATAACCAGAGAAAGTTGACTCCTCAGCCTAAGCAGGTGTGCTGAGGCAGGGCCAAGGACCTGCCTGGGAAAGAATAGGTGCAGGACATGGGGGATGCGCTTGGAAATCTTGAGTCCCCAGATTCCTTTGAACCCTCTGGGCTACCAGAAGTGAGCCACTTCTGCCCATTAGAAGCTAGTGAGCCTGCCCCTTGGAAAAAATGTAGAGGCCGCTTCCTCATAAGATAACGCATGCCCCTCTCTGAATCTGCCCCCACTCCCCTCTGCCCACTCCAGACCACTGAGTAGGGTTGATTCTCAACATAACTTTGGTGAAGGTGTGCTTGGCCTGGGAAAGGAGGTCAGGGACTACACCTGAAGACTCAGCCAATGGGAGCTGGCAGAAATTGGGAGAGTATACATGGGGTTGGATGCTGGGGAGCTGAATATAAAGTTATATAAGGAAGTCTTTATGGACACAGGAGAACTTTCCCAGGATATAAGATTTAACACCTTGCCAAGGGCCTTGAAGATGATGCTAATATGCTGTTAGAAGCTTGAAAAAAAATTGGTACATGTCATGTGAAGCAGAAAAGCCTGAATTGCCACCTCACATTATAAAAGAGAGGATTAAAAGGCTCAGCAAATGGGCCTGCTTGAGTAGCTATGTTAGGCAAGGCCAGAGGGTGCACCAGCTGATCATGTTCTGAGGACAGATTTCAAGAATCTCTGTATTATGGTACTGAAGACTGCACAGCATCCCTGAGAAACTTGGTGGCAGCTCTCCTTTGCAGGCCAGGGCTGACCCCAGGAAAGGTGGTCACAGAGCAAGCTCGCTGATGACAATGTGGGTGAAGTCCCTAGACAAACAGAGGCCAGATAATAGTGCTTCACCTTTAGTTATGATGACTGTCATATGAGTGGTAAGATTAGAGAGGCAACCAGAAGCATGTCCTGCAGAGAGCTATGGAGATGATAATAGAATAGGACATGCTTAAGGCAAGAATGAAGGGCAGCAATCAAGAGGACGGCTCACACATACAACCATAAGACATCGAGGATGAGCAGGGGACTAAGGGCAGATATCTCAATAAAATGTCAAAATAATTTTTCCCAGTTTTCAGACTTGAGCCTACTCATAGTCCATTAACCAAAGAAGAGCCAGGTCACCAAGATGAAGACCTATTAGCACATGACAAGAATATGTAATAATGATTCCCTATCCTTCTCTACAGGGACCAATGGCGATTTACTCAGATAACTAATGACTGAGGAAATGGGAATACCCAAATATCTTGATGATGGTTGGACATAAGATCCAAGTTGTATTAATGGTAAGGGATCTGAAATGTCATTTGCCACCTGTCCCCACCCCATCAGAATAAAATAAATGGTAGACAGGTAATAAATGGAGTTCTGGCCCAGGTCTTGCTCACAAGAGAACACTGGGTCCACAGACCCACCCAGTTTCCCCCATTCCTGAACATATAACTAGAATGAACATAAATGATAATTGGGACAGAGGCTTAAAGATGGCAGCATGAGAGGTGAGACCAAAACCACATACAATATGAAAATATAGCAAATACACATAATCCTGAAAGAACAACAGGAAAGAAGGCTGTGGCAGACTGCCTATAACTGGGGAAAACAGCAGACCTCAAGGAAAAGGGTAAAGTACCAAAGCGGTGATCCAGAGGGGCCAAAGCCCTTCCCCCACCCCAGCTCAGCAGCAGGAGGAGGAGAAACAGAGCAGGGAGGGGATGGAGGCCTACAACTGCTGGACACCCAGCCCTGGAGATCTGCTTTGGGAGCACAAACCTACATTACATGGTGCTCTGGAGATTAGTGGACTTGAAAAGCTAGACAGGTGGAATACTTGGAGAGACTGAGATTCAGCCACTTGGGGAAAACACATATACACAACCGGCTAATCTGTGACAAAAGAAAGGCAGGCAGTCTGAGAGACTTCCTAACAGCAAGAGGGCTGCTTAAGAGGCAAGAATTGCTCAGAGCTTACTGCTCAGGAGAGAAAAGACAGGTGGACAAAATTGGCCAGGTGCACTCTGCGCAGCATCTTGGGAACTTTCAGGAGCTTCACATGCTCCATACGCCTGACTGGCAATGAAGCTACGAGGCTCCCCACCATGATACACACCTTGCTGTGCCTTCCTCCTGGCCAGCACCAGCTCATAAACTGACTGCTCCCGCTATTGTGTCAGGCCGCCAGAGGGCAGCCCCACTTACAGCAGCTACAAGTGCAAAGCATAGAGGCTTCTCCCTGCACACTTGGCCCACTGGCCTTGGCAGTGGAGACAGACACTGCAGCTGGAAGCAGGAAAGAGCTCTTTCCTCCAGACAGGGACAAGTGCCTCTAGCGTGAGACCCCCGCTGTCTCATCAGGGGCTGAGCAGCTCCAGAGAGTAGAGCTTCTGGGCACTAGAAGGTGCCATCTACAAATATGAATCATCAAAAGAACCTGGTTAAACCAAAATCCTACAAACACCAGAAAGAGGGCCAAGTGAAACTGAACTCATCAATCTTCCTGAAAAAGATTTCAAAATAAAAATCATAAACATGCTCATGGAGCTACAGAAAAATATTCAGGAACTCAGGGCTGAATTCAAGAATGAGATTCAAATGTTGAAGAATACAGTATCTGAAATGAAACATACAATAAAGGGATTTAAAAGCAGATTAGATGAAGTAGAGGAGACAGTAAATGAAATAGATATTAGAGAACAGGAATACAAAGAAGCTGAGGCACAGAGAGAAAAAAGGATCTCTAGGAATGAAAGAATATATAGAGAACTGTGTGATCAATCCAAACAGAACAATATTTGCATTATAGGGATACCAGAAGAAGAGAGAAAAAGGGATAGAAAGTGTCATTGAGGAGGTAATTGCTGAAAACTTCCCCAATCTGGGGAATGAGATAGTCTCTCAGGCCATGGAGGTGCACAGATCTCCCAACACAAGGGACCCAAGGAAGACAACATTATGACATATAATCATTAAAATGGCAAAGATCAAGGATAAGGACAGACGATTAAAAGCAGCCAGAGAGAGAGACAAGATCACATATAAAGGAAAACCTATCAGGCTATCATCAGACTTCTCAACAGAAATCTTATAGGCCAAAAAGGAGTAGCATGACATATTTAATGCAATGAAGCAGAAGGGCCTTGAACCAAGAATCCTTTATCCAGAAAGATTATCATTTAAATTTGAAGGATGGATTAAACAATTTCCAGATAATCAAAAGCTGAGAGAATTTACCTCCCAAAAACCATCTCTACAGTGTATTTGGGACAGACTGCCATACATGGAAGTGTCCATAAGGCTAAAGAGCTGTCACCAGTGTAAATTAAACCACAGTAATGAAAGTAGACCAATTAATTACCAAGCAGATGCAAAATCAAGCCAACCACCCCCAAAGTCAGTCAAGGGATAGACAAAGAGTAGAAAATATGATACCTAATATGTGAAGAAGGGAAGTGGAAGAAAAAAGGGGAAAAAGAAAAGTACCTTTAGATGGTGTTTGTAATAGCATACAAAGAGAGTTAAGTTAGACTGTTAGATAGTAAGGAACTTACTCTTGAACGTTTGGTAACCATAAATCTAAAGCTTGCAATGGCAATAAGTACATACTATCAATAATCACCCTAAATGTAAATGGTCTGAATGCACCAATCAAAAAACATAAAGCCACTGAGTGGAACAAAAAACAAGACCTGACTTTATGCTACCTACAAGAGACTCACTTCAAACCCAAAGACATACACAGAATAAAAGTGAAGGGATGGAAAATGATATTTCATGCAACTAATAGGGAGAAAAAAAACAGGAATTGCAGTACTTGTATCAGACAAAATTGACTTCAAAACAAAGAAAGTAACAAGAGACAAAGAAGAACATTACATAATGATAAACGGGTCAATCCAACAAGAGGATATAACCATTCCAAATATCTATGCTCCCAACAAAGGAGCACCTACATATGTGAAACAAATACTAACAGAATTAAAGGGAGAAATAGAATGCAATGCATTCATTCTAGGAGACTTCAACATACCACTCACTACAAAGGACAGATCAACCAGACAGAATATAAGTAAGGAGACAGAGGCACTGAACAACACATTAGAACAGATGGACCTAACAGACATCTACAGAACACTCCACACAAAAGCAACAGGGTACACATTATTCTTGAGGGAACATGGAATGTTTTCAAGAATAGATCATATACTAGGCACTAAAAGGGCCTCAGTAAATTCAAAAAGATTGAAACTGTACCAATCAGTTTCTCAGATCACAAAGGTATGTAACTAGAAGTAAATTGTACAAAGAAAACAAAAAGGCTCACAAACACATGGAGGCTTAACAACATGCTCCTAGATAATCAATGGATCAATGACCAAATAAAAACATAGATCAAGCAATATATGATGACAAATGACAAAAATAACTCAACACTGCAAAATTTGTGGGATGCAGTGAAGGCCGTGCTAAGAGGAAAGTATATTGCAATACAGGCTTACCTCAGGACAGAAGAACGATCCCATATGAACAGTTTAAACTCACAATTAATGAAACTAGAAAAAGAAGAACAAATGAGGCCCAAAGTCAGTAGAAAGAGGAACATAATAAAGATTAGAGCAGAAATAAATAAAATCAAGAAGAATAAAACAATAGAAAGGATCAACGAAAGCAAGAGCTGGTTCTTCGAGAAAATAAACAAAATAGGTAAACACCTAGCCAGACTTATCAAGAAAAAAAGAGAGTCTACACACATAAACAGAATCAGAAATGAGAAAGAAAAAATCATTACAGACACCACAGAAATACAAAGAATTATTAGAGAATACTACAAAAAATTATATGTTAACAAACTGGAAAACCTAGAGAAAATGGACAACTTTCTAGAAAAATACAACCTTCCAATGCTGACCCAGAAAGAAACAGAAGATCTGAACAGACCAATTAGTAGCAACGAAATTGACTTGGTAATCAAAAAACTACGTAAGAACAGAAACCCTGAACCAGATGGCTTCACTGCTGAATTTTATCAAACATTCAGTGAAGGCCTAATACCCATCCTTCTTAAAGTTTTCCAAAGAGTAGGAGAAGAGGGAATACTTCCAAACTCATTCTACAAGGCCATCATCACTCTAATACCAAAACCAGGCAAAGGCACCACAAAAAAAGAAAATTACAGACCAATATGATGCAAAAATACTCAACAAAATATTAGCAAACCCGAATTCAAAAATACATCAAAAAGATCATCCATCATGATCAAGTAAGTTTTATCCTACGGATGCAAGGATGGTACAATATTCAAAAATACATCAACATTGTACATCACATCAACAAAAAGAATGACAAAAACCACATGATCATCTACATAGATGCTGAAAAAGCATTCAACAAAGTACAACATCTGTTCATGATAAAAACTCTCAGTAAAATGGGTATAGAGGGCAAGTACCTCAACATAATAAAGGCCATTTATAACAAACCCACAGCCAACATTATACTGAACACAATTTCCTTTAAGATCAGGAACAAGACAAGGATGCCCACTCTCTCCACTTTTATTCAACATAGTTCTGGAGGTCCAGGCCACAGCAATCAGACAACACAAAGAAATAAAAGGCATCCAGATTGGCAAGGACGAAGTAAACTGTCCCTTTTTGCACATGACATGTTATTGTACCTAAAAAACCCTAAAGAATCCACTCCAAAACTACTAGATTTAATATCTGATATCAGAAAAGTTGCACAATACACAGAAATCTGTTGCATTCCTATACACTAATGATGAACTAGCAGAAAAAGAAATCAGGAAAACAATTCCATTCACAACTGCATCATAAAGAATAAAATACCTAGGAATAAACCTAACCACGGAAGTGAAAGACCTATACTTAAAAACTACAAGACACTCATGAGAGAAATTAAAGAAGATGCCAATAAATGGAAACATCCCGTGCTCATGGATAGGAAGAATTAATATTGTCAAAATGGCAATCCTGCCTAAAGCAATCTACAGATTCAATGCAAACCCTATCAAAATACCAACAGCATTCTTCAATGAACTAAAGCAAATAGTTCTAAAATTCATATGGAACCACAAAAGACCATGAATAGCCAAAGGAACCCTGAGAAAGAAGAATAAAACTGGGGGCACTACACTCCCCAACTTCAAGCTCTACTAGAAAGCCACAGTAATCAAGGCAATTTGGTACTGGCACAAGAACACATCCATAGATCAGTGGAATAGAACAGAGAGCGTAGATATAAACCCAAGCATATATGGTCAAATAATATACAATAAAGGAGCCATGGATATACAATGGGGAAATGACAGCCTCTTTAACAACTGGTGTTGGCAAAACTGAACAGCTGCATGTAAGAGAATGAAACTGTGTTATTGTCTAATCCCATACAGAAAAGTAAACTCAAAATGGATCAAAGACCCGAATGTAAATCATGAAACCATAAAACTCTTAGAAGAAAACATAGGCAGAAATCTCTTGAATATAAACATGAGCAACTTTTTCCTGAATGCATCTCCTCAGGCAAGGGAAAGAAAAGCAAAAATGAACAAACAGGACTACATCAAACTTAAAAGCCTCTGTACAGCAAAGGACACCATCAGTAGAACAAAAAGGCATCCCTACAGTTTGGGAGAATATATTTGTAAATGACATGTCTGACAAGGGGTTAACACTAGCCTCAACAGCCAAAAAGCAAATAACCCTGTTAAAAAGTGGGCAGAGTATATGAACAAACACTTCTCCAAAGAAGAAATTCAGATGGCCAACAGGCACATGAAAAGATGCTCCATATTGTTAGTTATCAGGGAAATGCAAATTAAAACCACAGTGAATTATCACTTCACACCATATAGGATGGCCACCACCCAAAAGACAAACAACAACAAATGTTGGCGAGGATGTGGAGAAGGGGGAACCCTCCTACACTGCTGGTGGGAATGTAAATTAGTTCAACCATTGTGGAAAGCTAAATGGAGGTTCCTCAAAAAACTAAAAATAGAAATACCATTTGACTCAGGAATTCCACTCATAGGAATTTACCCAAAGAAAGCAATATCTCAGCTTCAAAAAGACATATGCACCCCTGTTTATTGCAGCACTATTTACAATTGCCAAGATACGGTAGCAACCCAAGTGTACATCAGTAGATGAATGGATAAAGCAGAGTTGGTAAATACACACAATGTAATACTATTCAGCCATGAGAAGAAAACAAATCCTACCATTTGCAACAACATGGATGCAGCTAGAGGGTATTATGCTCAGTGAAATAAGCCAGGCAGAGAAAGACTAGTACCAAATGATTTCACACATTTGTGGAATATAGCAGCAAAGCAAAACTAAAGCAATAAAACAGCATCAGACTCACAGAACCCAAGAATAAATTAATGGTACCAAAGGGGAGGGCTTGGGATGGTGGATAGGGAGGGAGGAAGAAGGGGATTGAAGGGTATTATGATTGTTACACATGGTGTGGCAGGGGGTCACGGGGAAGACAGTACACTGAAGAAATTCAAAAATACATGATTTTATTTTGCTGGAGTCATTTCTATGCAATGGAAGTGTGGTGTGGCATTTGGAGGAAGCTTTATGCCTGTGACCCATTTTCTTTGACTGGAAGAATGGTTTTAAATAAGAACCTGCTGCCGTCTAATTGTCAGGTGAGCAATTCATAGTGTGGTGAGGAATCAGGGTGTGGTTCTCACAGGTCCTTAATCCCTCTGTCCCCCGAACCCCCCACCCAGAAGGTCTGATTCTCTTATTATAAGGTTGCATGGGAGCCTGCACTTCTACACATAATGAATTTATTATGAATGGAATAAAAAAGATGTGGCACATCATTTTTATTATTATTATTATTTATTATTCACAATTATTTCTTCTGTGCTACAGCACAGAGAAGACAAGTAGTGACTCTGTGGCATCTTACTATACTGACGGACAATGACTGCAATGGGGTATGGGGAGGACTTGATAATATGAGTGAATGTAGTAACCACAATGTTTTTCATATGAAATCTTCATAACTCAATGATACCTTGATTTAAAAATTAAAAAAAAAAAAAAGATAATTGGCACAACTCTCTCATTGACTTGTCGGTGTGTGGAGTAAGAGCTACCAGAGTGTGGAAAGTCAAGTTGAAGGTTCTGAAACAGATCTTTCCCTAGTCAAGTGAGTAAATCTGAACCAATATTCTATCCTGGAGGGATGGCAGAAATCAGTGTCATCCTTTCTGTCATGAGGACACTAGGCATTGTGTCCTCACCTGGTCTTACCTGGAGATCCTTGATTTCATTACAGCAGCAAAGACCCATTTTCTAAGTCCACATTCACAGTTGCCTGGGCTTAGGACTTGGACACAGCTTTTGGGGAGCACACAATTCAGTCCACTACCACAGATGACACAAAAGGCATTCACCTCTAAGGGGAGTCCGAGGAGTGCCCTGCCATTCGGCTGACAGACTCTGTGGAATGGGTGGCATGTGGAGTGTGTGGCAGCCCCAGCAGGAGAGTCATGACCGTCCCAGGGGCTTCAGGTCGGGGCCAAGCTGCTGCAGTGGGAAGTGAGCTTGTGGGAAATACCTCCTGGTAAGGTGCTGAGCTCTGTTAGAGGCAGAGCTCCACAACAGTGTCACCAAGTGACCCCAGTGTGACAACCGCCCTTCATGAGCTGAGCTTTATGAGACCCACCAAGTCATAAGGTCAGCTGGGCCCAGCCAACGTGACGTCCTAAGATGAAAGTAGCATGTTAGGGATTAGTCATGAGCAAGGCTAGAGGGCACAGGTGAACTGCATGAGAGGTGACCCAGGCCCCATGTCACCCACATGTTACAGCGATGCCTCTCCCTCAAACACACTGCTACCTTCCTTGGGGAGGGAGTCCCTCGTGGCCAGCTGATAAAGGAACAACAATGTTGAGATTTGTTCATGGTGTATAGATGTGAACCAAAAATGGACTTCAGCCCTACAGCCCCACTCGGGGCTGGCACCGAGAGTGAGTGCCCCTAGGTGCCCTGCCGAGACCAGCAGAAGCCGTTCAGGATAAGGGGTGTAGAATGGAGGGCAACTCCTGTTGCCTCCAGGGCTGCAGTTTGTCCTGCTACCTCCCTCTTATGCATGTCCCCTGCAGACAAGGGCTCCCAGCTCACAGAAGGGCTGCTCTTGGAACCTGAGAAGTGAGGCCCAGCGGGGCCAGGCTGCTCCCCAGGGGTCCCTTTGAGAGTGCATTTCCCACGGCTGAGAGGGCTGCTTGCAGACACCCAGCTGGCAGCCTCTGTATGACTTGCAAGGGGCCAGGGTTTCTCAGCCTTGCACTTGGACATTCGGGGCTGGATCATTCTTTGTTGCGGGGCCATTCTGGGCATCATACAATGTTTAAACAGCATTGCTGGCCTCTACCCACTGGATGACCTCCCTGATGCCATGAAAACCCAAACCATCCCAACAGTGCCAAATGTTCTCTGGGGGTAACCCATCCCCAGTCGAGAACCACTGTGCCAGGAAAGAGGCTCCTTGTTGGGACCATGCCTCTTCCCTGGGGAAGTCTGCAGCTAGTAAGGAGCCTGCAGCCAGGCCCCGACTTGGGACAATCCTGAAGGGTCTTCCAGCCTCAGGGCACCTGGGGTTGGCTGGGGTGCCTTTCTCAGTGACTGCTGCACTTCCCAGCCTCCCCTCTGCCCCCGCTAGGCTGGCTTCCTTCCCTTTCCAACAGTGCCAATCCCAGAAGGATTCCCCAACTGTCCTGCACACAAATCTCCCCCTCAAGAGTCAGGCAGCCTGAAGGAGCAGTCAACTTCTGCTTCCCCACAATCCACCTTAGTTAAACTAGTGAATCATGCAGTTTTCTTTCCTGTACTACTTTCTTGAGGAAAACATCAGCAATTCCTGGCTCATCTTCATGAGTTTACTCAATGGCAACAGTCAACAACAACTGCAGTGTGGTTCTCATCGGCAAGGTCCTGGACTTGGGATTAATCAAAGGATAAGACTGAGGCCCAGAGTTCTACGTAGTTTGCAGGGTCACTTCTTCAAAACTTGTTCACAATTTAGGACAATAACAGCAGAGCATTAAACTAAGCATGGGCCCTCCTGAGCATGGGACCCTTTGTGGAGCACGGATTGTTCACCCACAGGTCATGTTCTCGTGAGACCATCTTCTAGCCAGGGAGACAAGTATTCAACCATTAATTGCATAATTAATTGTTTTATTGCAATTGTGAGAAGACTTATTTCAGAGAAGTGCAGGCTCCCATGCAACTTTATAATAAGAGAATCAGACCTTCTGGGTGGGGGGGCATTCGGGGGACAGAGGGATTAGGGGCCTGTGAGAACCACAGTCCTCACCCTGATTCCTCATCACACTATGAATTGCTCACCTGACAATCAGCCAGCAGCAGGCTCTTATTTAAGACCATTCTTCCAGTCAAAGAAAATGGGTCACAGACATACAGCTTCCTCCAAATGCCACACCATACTTCCTTTGCATAGAAATGACTCCAGCAAAATAAAATCATTAAAAGAAAAAAATGTTGTTAAAATAAAGTGAATGGAAACATAAGGAGGTCCTTCACTGGCTTAAGAAAATAAACTCAAAACCAAAATATTCTGAGCAACACATTAGGGAATTAGAGGGAATCAAAAAGTCCACAATAGGGCCAGCTATATGTCAGGTTCAGAAACTGATTTAATTCCATGTTAACAGCAAGGAGACCTCAGTTCTATTCCCAGTGCTTTCTGATTCTGAGAAAGTCACTCTGGTTTTCTGTTCCTTGTCTGAATAATGAAAAAAGCAGTTGTGTCTATCATTTTGGATTTCATGAGTGTTATTAGGATGATTCTTTCAGGATACTTTGAGCTAGTTCTTCCAGAAACACAATACCAGACTTACCTAAAGACAAAGCAATCTAAGGTTAGAGTACCCACACCCAGCCACAAACAACTACTGTGAATTCCATCTCTACCAACCCCCACTATCATGTAGAAAAGGTTTTTGTGCGGAGACACCAGACTTTCATCAGTACTTATGGCCCTCGTTTTGGCAGGGCCTGAGGGATATATCACCTTCTTCTCTTGTTCTTGCTTCTGTCAAATCCACCATGTCCTTTACGAACACAGATGCTCATGTACTTTTTCACATATTGAAAACAAGCACAAGTGTATATGACTGCAGAGAATATGACAAATGTAGTGTTTCATGTGAGTAGTGAAAGGGTGATTATTAAATATATTGGGAAAACTACTTACTTATCCAGGAAAAATTAAGCAAGCTTTTTACCTGACTCTAAATATTAAAATAAATTCCAGATGGATTAAAGAGATGAAAGGTTAAAAATGAAACTTTACAAGTATTAGAAGAAATTTAGATGATTATATAATTTTGGTGTTGGAAAAGCCCTTTCTAAAAATAACACCAAATGCAGAGTTTGTAAAATAAATCATCAGTAGATATGACTATATATAATAAATTCTATATACCCCATAAGCAAAAATTAAATGTCAGTTAACAAAGTAGAAAAATATTTGCCATATATATTCCAGATAAAAGACCAGTATCTTTTATATATAAAGAACACTTGGAAGTCAATATGTAAAAGACAAATTCTTTGGCTACAAAATCCACTTCCTGAAATTAATCCTCAGGATATAAGCCTGGAAATGATTATCATAGTACTTCCCCTTTTCAAGTCCCCATGGAGTCTGTTGGCCAGGGAAACTACCTGGCTTAGAAAAGAGTGAAGGGTCTTTACACAAGTCCAAGGGCCTGGAGGATAGTCAATGGGAGGGATGTTTAAGGGCCCAAACTGTATCAATGACTAGTTCCTACAGAAAGGAGTTTCTAGAGAATCAAAGCAGTGCATTAAATACAGGGGGTGCCATACCAGGAGGGGTGTCCAAATCTAAAGACCCCCACTTCAGGTGCCCAATAAAAAGTTGTAACACTCAATGAGAGCGACGTGAAGGACTGAAAATAATCCTTTAAATACTTTGATGACCCTAGTTAGTGTTCACATCACCCTTTTTTAAAATTCAGGAGAATAAAGCTGAGAAAGATTTAGTTACCCAAATTTTCATTCTCTAGATGGAGGAAATGGATGAAATCCAGATCCTCTGTGTTCCAGTCCTTTGCTCTTTTGGTCTGTATTCTTTCTTGGCATCTTAACAAAAATTTCTGCTTCCTTTTTCTCACAGGGCAGCTGTAAGAAGGCCTTTTTGATGTGAGCCCTGCAAACCATGTTTGGTAAGGGCAGACTTTCTTATGGATGCATTTCCCAGTTTCATGGGCTTCTGGACTGTGTCCTCTAACTGTTTCCAGAAAGTACCCGAGAGGTCTGGAGAGTTTGAAAGGGGAGCTCTGTGTGCTCAAGGTCGGATTTCACGTCACCATGCTGCAGCCTCATGCATACTCTGGATTTCCCTTAATAAATTACAGGTCCTGCCACTAAGTTGTGAATGGAGACTAGTAATAGGTGATTTAGAGGTGCACAGAGGCTCCCATATTCTTTAAAAATCAGTTTCTTTTGTTTGTTTGTTTTTACCAGGAGTTGGAAGTCAGCCTTTGAGAACCTTGAGTGCCTCCACAGAGACTTCAGGAGCCAATATTTGTCAGGATTGTGTTACCTGATCTGAGCCCATATACTGAGTTATTGAAAGTTTGAAAAAAAAATACAGAACTTCTCATACAGACTTGTAAAGATCACAAAACTGGCTGTTATATTTTCTTCCCTAGCCCTTCATTTCCTCCCTATTCCACCTGGCCTGCTGATATACATGGTGATTCATTGTGAAGCTGCAGTGAACATACAGTCTGTGCCTCTCCTTCTGGGCCAGGTGCCACGCAAACGCTTTCTGAAAAGGGTGAGATAGTAAATATTTTAAGCCCTGTGGGGCCAGATGGTCTCTGTCACAACTATTCAACTTTGCCATTTGAAAGTAGCCACAGACAAGTGTCGAATAAATGGGGTTGGCTATATTCCAACACTATTTACAATAGCCAAGAAATGGAAGCAACCTAAGTGTCCATCAGTAGATGAATGGATAAAGAAGATGTGGTACATATACACAATGGAATATTATTCAGCCATAAGAAGAAAACAAATCCTACCATTTGCAACAACATGGATGGAGCTAGAGGGTATTATGCTCAGTGAAATAAGCCAAGCCGAAAAAGACAAGTATCAAATGATTTCACTCATATGTGGAGTATAAGAACAAAGAAAAAAACTGAAGGAACAAACAGCAGCAGACTCACAGAACCCAAGAACGGACTAATAGTTACCAAAGGGAAAGGGACTGGGGAAAATGGGTGGGAAGGGAGGGATAAGAGGGAAAAAGGGGCATTGCGATTAGCAGATGTAATGTTGGGGGGGCACGGGGAGGGCTGTACAACTCAGAGAAGACAAGTAGTGATTCTATAGCATCTCACTATGCTGATGGACAGTGAGTGTAATGGGGTTGGTGGGGGGACCTGATGAAGGGGTAGTTTAATAACCATAATATTGCACATGTAATTGTAGATTAATCATACCAAAATAAATTGTTAAAAAAAAAAACAAGCTCGGGGCTGAATTTGGCCCACAGGCCATAGCTTGCTGACTCCTGTTCTAGTCAAAACTCATGTAACCCATGTTCTGTTTTTTCCCTTATTCCACCTCTTATTCGTGCTTCTTTTAAGTTTCGTGTAACTTCTATAATCTAACCAGCCCACTGACAACCAGAAATGAAGAAGTGGGGATGTGAACAATTTAGCACCTGGTGAATCTGAATATGCCTCTTCTTCTAGGCTCCTGTTTCCAAGGTGGGTATTTATGTTTCTTTATACATCTATTTTGCATTTCTCAGTCTGGTAGGAAATGACTGGTGCTGCTGAGATGAGGCCTAGCCTCCCATGGCACTAAATTTGCCAGCCCTAGAATCCTAAGTTGAATTCTCAATTCTCTTTGTGGCCAATTATTAAGAGCATCTACCTTCACTGCTTTTAGCTATTTGCATTAAGTACCCTTATACCGAGTGTAAGGGGGAAGTCATTCTAATCCCTGCGATTTTCTGAATGCCTATAACCCTGCTGCTCCTACCTGCTGCTGTGACCCTGGCATGACACTTGGTCCATACAGTATCAGACTGACTAATACCTCCTTTTATTGAGATCCTATTAAGGACAGAATATCTTTATCACATCACATAATCATTCTGACTGCTCTGGTATCATATTTGCTGAAAGAGATAATGGCCTCAGAGAGGTTTACTCCATGGTCCAGTGGTACAGCTAGGATGCAAGCCTAAGTTTGTCTGACTCCCAGACCCATGGCTTTACTTGTTATACAACCACTATTATTAATTTACACATTTATTCTTACACTCATCCACTGCATACTTCCTGAGCTTTTCCTATTTCCCAGCACTGGGGATACAGCAGTGACAAGCAGAGATAGTCCTTTCCATAGGAGTTCTCTGATGCTCATCCATAATTAACCCATAACGAAGCCATCCTAATGGCAGCATGGCCTGCAAAGGAAAGCCCAGGGAGCTATGTGGGTATGTGGCAGAGGGACCCAAGCACATTAGCTTACCTCCCATCAGGGTTATAAGTTTATTCAAGGACAAAGATTACCCTTATATTATTCGTTACTTTATGTAACTGCTCTATTGGGACAAAAAGTTCTGATTTCTCCATCTTCTCTGTCTGTGCACAGATGAGTCATGGCAGAGACCAGCATGGCCTGTGCGGCATTCTGGGAAGCAACCAGAAGTAGTGAGATCAACATATAGCAGCTTGTAGAAGCCTTACAAGCATACCATACATGGTGTAGGGAAAGTAATGAAAAGAATGCAATTTGCATCATGACTCTTATGTACAAAACAGCCCAATACATTTTATAAAAGGAAATACATGATTACTTAGGGACCTGCATAGAACACCACATATTGGGCCTGGGTGTAGGAGGGGGGAACAGCTGAGAAATCAGGGATAATGGGGAAAAATACAGCGAGAGAGGAGCCTTTTACAGGCTGTACTCAGAAATATGATGGATTAAATCTCTGCCCATGAGATCTCCAGAATAAACAACAAAAGCAAAAAATCATTTGATGAAGTAGCCTCAATGTTGTCCTGGACAGAGGGGGATGATCTTTAAATACTGGCCCTTAGCTTCAGGCAGAGAGGTTTCATGATGGGCAATCAGGCCAGGACAGATAGAGGTGTATAGAGGAGGGTTCTCTCTGTCAGAAGGGTAAAAAGAAAGAAAAAGAACAGCTCTTTGGGAACAGTGGGGAATGTTCCTATATTTGTATAAACATGTTTCCTTAAGAGGGTTGACCCCTTACAGAGAAAGGCCATATCTTCAGTACTTAACATAAACTGCTCTGCGATAGCCAGTAAAGTATGAGGTATTGGGTGCACCTGAGGTATTTGAGGGGTGACAGCCATAGCATCCGTGTAAACGCCCTTACCGGGATACCCTTTGTGAGGCCTCTTAGGCGTTGTGAAGCAGTGGCTGCTACACTGCGCTGATAGCCTCACTAGGTTGTAGGTCCTACCTGACAAAGTGTGAAGTAAAGAAGAGCTGGCTGTGACCCCACAGAGGTAAAAGCATCTGGCCTCCGCCTCTTGAACAAGCTGTTCCCAAAACAATGCTGTCATTTTGGATATTTGCAGTAATAAAACCACTGCATTTGTTTGGAGACACCACATACATCTTTCAAAATCCCCCCACCTCCCACTCTACCCAGGGTAATGAATATCAAATTTGGAAAAGAAAAGCATGAAGGACATCTCCCCCTACAGTTAGGGGCCAAGGAAATTAGGTTAAGTCTTTCTCTTAGTTCCAGATGAAATCTTGGATAAGATGGCAATCGCTCTGAGAGGGATCACCAAAGCCGTTTTCATCTGCCAGCATTCTGTTAGGGGAGCTGATTTGTAGGTTTAAAATATGCAGTGTACAAAAAAAGGAATCATTTATTTCTTGACTGACCTTGGGCCTTGATTTATCTCAAAACCAAGAGAACTTTCCTCTTGGTAAAGGTGGGCTAATTCTTTCAATAACTCCTTAAATGCCTCTGCCATCAAAAACAATCCACATGCTGAATGCACAGAAATGCTCTGAATTTGAGAAAGGTGACGTGGGGAGTAGTGAGGGGTGAGGGAGATGGCAGAAGGAAAAGAAGCTGGGAAAATCTGGAGGGAATGATGTTCAGCTAATGGTGCATATTTTAGGATAGAAGAAAAAGCCAAATGTTCAGGATGCTAAGTGGGACCTGTGCCACCAGGCCCGAGGCACTTCGCCCTGTTCACTGACCACTGTTAGGCAGTCCTCTGTGTGCCGGCCTTCGCTCGCTGGCTGACCTTCCCCTGACTCCAGGAGGGGAGGACAGTGAGGCTCTGTGTCCTCGCAGGCCAGGCCTTCCTGCGACCCGCCTGGGACCGCGCAGCCCCTTTCCCACACACCCCCACCAAGGCCTTGCTGTAGGCTTGGTTTATTTTTTCAGGTGAGTAAACTCTGTATCGAATACTGGTTTCTCAGTTGCTTTTAATTAGGCTTCTGGGTTCCACTCTTTCATCTCGGTGAAATCTGTGTCACTTTTCTCCAGCTATTTTTGGTTCTAAAGCCATGGGTTTGCTTTCATTCAGCTAATTGAAGGCACACAGGAAAGGAGAAAGGGGATAATCCCAATCATTTGACATTTCTTATAGTTGTGATAAACCACATGTTTTTAGCGGCTGAAAATCACTTTCAAAATGTTAACTCTGCAACCTCTTCCCCGGGGGATGGGGACTGCCTACTTAACGAAGGCTCCCAGATCAAAATCATGTGGGCTTCTCTGAAGCCCCTGAATTCCAGGTAGAGAGAGGAAGGCAAGTGAGGTGTCATGATGTAACCAAATATCCCCTGCCTAATTTTCCCTCTCTGGTGGGAATTTGGTGTTTAGCTGGATCCCTTCAGCCTGGTCGAGACAGCACTGGGACCCTTGCCATTGATACATGTGGAAGGCTCAGCCAGACACGCATTAACGTTAGAGAACCCAGCTGATAGTGACGCCCCAAGAAATGTCCCATGAAATTAAAAGCCAGCAGCTAGGTGCTTGCTTAATCCCAGGCAGTATATGCTTTTTATTAAAATGTTATTAAATTCTAATACAAGATCCTTTTCTAATCTTTGGAACAAAAGACTCTGTGAAACTATATTCATGAAGTAGAACTAATTTGTTGTTTTTACCAAGGCTATATAGTAAACAAACTTTAGATCTTGCCAGAGTAATGAAATAGAGGGCGAATAATTAAATTTATCATAATCATTCTGTATTTATAATTGATAGGATTATAGGAATTTCATAAAGCTTCTACAAAATGGAAAAAAAACCCTACTTATCCATTTCCAAAAAAATCAAAATAATATTTTACATCCATATCTCAATACACCATTGTCCCCCAAGTCCATTCCAGGAGACCAAGCAGTACAAATTACCAGTTAATTCTAATTTAAAAATAAAGTACTTAAGTGGATCCAAAACAGAGGCAATTGACAATAAATCCAAATTGCATGTGAAGTAGCCTTCATAAGATAATGAATGGGAAAAATATTTATAATTCATTCACATAAAAGCGGTATACCTAATAGCTAAATAGCTCCCACACGTACACAAGAAAAAGAATAACTATCCAGTAGAAAATAGGGAAAAGGACACTTTATAGACAAGATCACAGAAAAGTAAATGTAAGAGAAGATGCTCAGCCTCATTCATAAGTAAAATGAAAATTAAATTACACTGAGATTCCTTTTCCAATTCCCAGTTTATTTGGAAAAAAAATGATGACACGCTATGATTGCAAGGGAGTAAGGGAAAAATTCATTTATAGAAAGCTGATGGAAGTATATACTCTTTTCAACTTCTGTAGGGAATTTGGCAATATCTACTAAAATTATAAATCCATATGCTCTTTGATCCTACATCATTTTTCTAAGAATTCATTCCATAAATATATTAATCTAGGGGAGAAATAACATTTCTACAATGTTACTCATTATAGCATTCGCTGAAAATAGCAAAAGATTAGAAACAACTTAACTTCCATCAATAGGGGACTGCATAAATTATTTACACTATAACCCTACAATGGAATATTTTACCGCTAGAAAAAATGAGGAATATATGTATTAATATTAAACAATCTCCATTACATATTATCAAGTGAAAAAATCCTGGGTGTGCTGAGGAACTAAGCTGAAAGGAGAATTTTCACCATACCCCCTATTAGAGGTTGAATTGTATCCTCCAAAAAGATATTTTGAAGTCATTCCCCAGTACCTATGAAAGTGACCTTATTTGGAAATATGGTCTTTCCAGCTGTAACCAAGTTAGATGAAGTCATACTGGATTCACGTGGCCCAATTCAATAAATTGGTGTCCATTTTAGAAGAGTAAAAGACACACACACACACACACACACACACACACACACACACACACACACGCAGGGGAGATGGCCCGTTTAAGATGGCAGCAGAGTTAGAATAATGCATCTACAAACCAAGGAGTGCCAAAGCCGGCCAGCAAACCACAGAAGCTAGGGGCAAGGCCTGGAACAGATCTCCTTCACCGTTGTGAGGGAGCCAGCCCCGCCTTCACCTTGATTTTGACTACCAGCCTTTAGAACTGTGAGACAATAAATTTCTGCTGTTTTAAGCCACCTAGTTTGTGGAACTTTGTTACTGCAGCCCTAGAAAACTAACGCACACCCTTCTGTAATTTTTGAACTTTGAAACATGTGAATGTAATATATTCAAAAAATAAATACATAGATTTAATATTATTTGGCCATAAGCATGAAAAAAGTAGGTCTTATTATACCATGGCTCTGATTAACTTTCCAAAACCATATAGAATCTCATAGAAATATAGGGAATTCATTTCAATAGTCAACCATACTTAGGCTAATAGTTAAAAATGAAAGAAACAAAGAAAAATCCAGGGATCTTGGGTGCTGACTTTCTCTGTCTCTATTCCTGAACGCCCACTTTGGCAGCCAGAAGCTCAGAGCTGGTCGTGGGTGGCGTTGTCCTTTCCCCATCTTGCTTTCCTACCATTTTTTTAAAAGAAGAAAAGGTGAAGTCATTTGATAGCAAGAAAAACTGCCTGAGCCCGTGGAAACAACTAGGGCCATTGGAAGACCCTTGTCATGAGAGCTTTTGGTCACTGTCTGTATACACATTGGTCTTAGAGGGTATGTTAACCACAGATTTGCTCTGCAAATGCTGCAAAAATGTTGACTTCATTGTTTCACCAGGTTCCTCCTCTGCTTATAGAGCAAGACTGTGCCTTTTTTTGCAGACTGGGACTGGGTTATATTTGTATTTGGTATTAGCTCTGAGACTGAAAAAGTTTTTTGTCACTACATGCAACCAAGACACCAAAATGTCTGATCAACTCAATAAACTCATAACCAGATTTTGACATTAGAGGCTCAGCTCAATTTTTTTTAAAAGAGACCTTTTTAATAGGACAGTTTTAGAAAAATTATGAAGATAACAGAGTGTTCCTTTATAGCCTACAACCAGTTTCCCATATTACTAACTTTACATTAGCCTGGTACATCTGTTATGATTAGTGAACCAATATTGATTCATTGTTATTGACTATATATATATAACCATACTTTATTCAGATTTTCTTAGTTTTTATCTAATGTCCTTTTTCTGTGCCAGAATCCTATCTAGGACACCACAGCACATTCTGTCTCCATGTCTCCTTAGGCTCTTCTTGGCTGTGACAGTTTCTCAGACTATCCTTGTTTTGATGACCTTGACAGTTTTGAGGAGTTGAGGTCAGGCATTTTGTGGAATGTTCCTGAGTAGGTAATTGATATTTTTTCTCATGGTTAGCCTGGGATTTGGGTTTGAAGGAGGAGGACTACAGAGGTGAAGTGCCATTCTCATTACATTATATCAAGGGTGTATATCAGCATGGCCTATCACTATCAGTATGGACCTTGATCACCTGGCTGAGGCAATGTTTGTCAGGTTTCTCCACTGCAGAGTTGCACTATGTCCACCTCTCACTTCCGTACTGACCTCTTTGGAGGAAGCCACTATGCACATCACACATTTAAGGGTTGAGAGGTTCTGCCCCAAATCCTTGAGGACAGAAAAATCTACATAAATCATTTGGAATATTCTGCATAGAAAATTTGTCTCTTTTCTCCCACTTATTTATTCAACCATTCATTTATATCAATATAGACTCATGGATATTTACTTTATACTTTGGGTTATAAGTCAATCCTACTTTATTTACTTAACTGAGTTTTTGATTAAATAGAATGGTTGTTTTGGCACTATGTACAGATCACAGCTTACCATGCAATGACACATGATAGTAAGTCTTTTTTTGTGTACCATGGTACCATAATTCTAATGATTCATTTATTCAACAAATATGTACCATGTGCACTCAAGGTGCCACGTGCTGGGTAGAGAGTAGTGGAGGAATAGACTGTGTCTCTGCCCATGTGAATAGTCAATCTAATGTTTGGTTTGTTTATTTATTTGTTCATAGAAGAGCATCAGAAAATCTGGACAACAGCAGACAGTATAATTCCAATCCTCTAAAAGCTCCAAGAATTATTTGAGCAGGCAAGATGCATACCCAAACTCACATAAGACAAGAGAGAAAAGTAAGTTCAGACCAAAATTTGTTGGGTTGCTATTGGATGAAAGTAATCAAGGATGGTTTTCTTGAGATGGCACAGAAATAGATTATCTTAGAAAAGTTTGTTTTTTAAAAAAAAAGCATTTGTAGATATGAGACAATCGTTGGAAGAGACAAGTGGGATCAAATGTAGATTTTTCTAGGCTGGTACTTTTAAAGACAGAATAGACAGACTGTCCATAAAACTAAGAAGGAGAATGTGTGAGACTCAGGACTGTAGATGAGTGGTCACCTGCCAGAGCAGACTCTTCAAGGCGCAGAAGAGGTGGAGGAATTCATTTTGAAGACACGATGGAGATGGGGGGGATGTTCCATTCACTGAGAATGTTGGCAAGAATGAAACACTCACATTCCATCTAAAAGGGCATCTGTGTCATCAGCTCCTCTGAAGGTATGAAGCAAAGGGAAGAAGTCACGCCTTCTCAAGGAGACAGTGGCCCATGAATTCTTTTCTTTTCTCTTTCAACTTTATTGAGGTATAATTGAGAAATAAAATTGTAAGATATTTTAAATGTACAATGTGATGACTTGATATGTGTATACGCTGTGAAGGGACTCCTCCCATCAAGTTAATTAACATGCCCATCACCTCATAGACTTACTATTGTTGGTGTTTCAATGAAGACATTTACGTTCTGTTCTTTTAGCAAATTTTAATTATACAACACAGTGTTATGACTACATTCATCTTGTTATACATTAGGTCTTCTGACTTTATTCATCTTATAATTCTGTGTGTTGGAAATAACTATGAAATCTTTCATTATGTTTTGGAGAAGAGCAGATAGGAAGATGCCCTAAGTCCAGGCTTGAGCTGCTCTGATGGTTCTTAAATTGTGAAAGAATTTCATCCCCTGAGTTTGCCACATTTTACTACCCACCCATCTGCCATGCCTCCAAGAGATTTGCTGTTTAACTCTTAATGTGATTAAAACATGTCTGAGAATTGAAAGAAAAACACTGACATTAAAATCATAATATCAGTATAATGGTAGAGTTGTTTAAATGTTCTCCACGCAGCAAAGTTCTTGACAATAATTTCTTGCTTGCCAAACCTCTATAATGCTTTGTGCAAAGCAAATATATTTACCAGGATATGATTAAAAAAAAACTCAAAGAAATGGATGCTTCAGTTTTATGCCTGGGATTTAAAAATAAAGTTAATACTTAACTTTTATTGTTTTTGAAGAACAACATCTTCTTTTCTTCACCCAATCCAAGTTCCTTTTCTGAGACTAGTCTCTCTTGTGCTTCCCTTCCCACAGATCTCACTGAACGGGTGCTGGATAAAAGATTACAAAAGTATAGTCTTTTCACTTAGAGCTTTGCAAATATTTGCAAATTATCAAATAGGACTTCTGAAAGAACAATGCCAGCAATTTTAGCTCAGGAAGCTTTTGATGGGTCTGGTGATGACAAATTCCAGTGTCCTTGTAGCCTCTGGCCACTGAATGAATGATCACTGTCAGGGTTTTCATATCTTAACTTCCTCCCAGCGAGAGGGTTGAATCTGCTGGTATTCCGCAAATGGTCCCATGTTACTGCTGTTCTCAGCTCAGCCAACTTCACATGAACCAGCCAAGTGACCATAAGGAGCAGGGATGCTGGGCTCCATCACTGCTGTCACTCTGTTTCTGAGTAAATAGGAACCCATTCAAAAAACAAAATCCCCCAAACAAGCTCATTCATGAGCTTGCAGTCTGCTCTCTCCTCTTTCCTAAGTAACATAACTACATTTTCAGCTTTTGTACTGAATTTTAGAAATCCTGCAAATATAATATCCATCTGCATTTTCCTGATCATGGGGGACAAGTTCCTTTACCACTTACTAATATAGGATGACAGTGACTGATTAAGAAGGATAACAGTGAGGAACTGCATTTCTGTCATACTGTAAAACATGCAAAGTGGTTTCACATGACTTCTCATCTTGTGTTTGTAACATTCTCTTTAAAACTTCACCTTTGATGTCAGAATAGCTGTAATGACCATAGCTAACATTGAAGGAGCCTCACTGTGTTTGAAATTCTGTTCTATGGCTTTCATCTGTACTCATTCACTTAGGCACTATTACTATCTCAGTTTTACAGGTGAGAAGAGCGAGGCATAACACCTTGCCCATAGCTGAACAGACCCTAGACTGTCTGTACCCATACCTGCTCTGCTACCCTGCTCGGGTTCAAACCCCAGCTTGGCCACTCACTGGCTGTGTGAATGTGGGCTAGGATCTAAGTTCTTTTACCTTAGTCCCCTCATATTTTAGTGAGGATAATAATACTGATCCCATAGGGATTTGTGAGGGTTGAATCATAATTTACGTAAAGTTCCTGCTATGTGCTAAATAGACATTGGTATTACTTTTATTTGGGATCACATTTCTTTTGGTTTTTCGGTAAACACTGAACGTACATTACATGCCAGGCCCTGGGCTTTTGCTGAGGGTACAATGATCTATCAGCTTCCTGGTGCTGCTATAAGTTACCAGTCTTGGTGGTTTAAAACAACACAGATTTGTTATGTTACAGCTCTGTAAGTCAGAAGTCCAGTGTGAGCTAAAATCAGGATGTCAGGAAGATGGCATTCCTTCTGGAGGCTCAGGGGGGAGTTCATTTCATTGTCTTTCCCAGCATCTTCAGGCCACCTGCATTCTCTCCCTCATGGTTCTCTTCCTCCATCTTCCATGCCAACAATGATTGACCTCTGCTTCTCTGATGCTACTGCCTCTCTTTTTTCTCTATAAGGCCCCTTGTGATTACAGTGGGCTCACACAAATAACCCAAGATAATCTCCCCATCTCAAGAACCCTAATTAGAGTATTCCTGCTAAGTCCCTTTTCCTTGTAGGGTAAAATCTTCACAGGTTTCAGGAATGCAGACATAGACATTTGGTGGGGAGTGTGGCATTCTTCTGCCTACAGCAAATGGTAAACCAAACACAGCCTCTGATTTAATGAGGTTTATGTATCCCATTTCCAACTAAGAAAAGTTAGAAACAAGAGATGAAATGGTTTACTAAGGCTGCTGGAAGGTCAAGGGTGCTGAGCCTTATTAGACTATTTTAAGATTTGGGGAAACTGAGCTTTTTACTAAACATTTCAAGTTCCTCTCTAAAAACACAATAATACATGAGATTAAAAAGAAAGAAAGAAATAGGTGCTGCCAAAGATGTCTATTGTGATATTCTAGTCACTGGCCTTTTTTTCTTTTGTCTCCCAGATACTTAAGTTGTAAGATTAATATATTATTGATAAATTAATGCTAAAGATGTTATTTGAGGAATATTTTTAAAATATAACTAAAATTCTTAATCTGAAGAGGTTCTTTTTTGGCAGCTATTTTACTTTGTTCCTATAATTAAATTTGCTCTCAAAATGCAAATATTCTACTTGGGAATAGTCAAACCCTCCTTTGTTTACCATTGTTAAAGACTCTGATTAAATGGAACTCCCACTCCTCAGTCCCATAATAAACTAGTGTTTTTCATATGACATAGTATGTATAAAAAGCTCTTTCTTGTAACAGTTTTCTTCAGTTTGTGCTGTGACTGAGCTTGAGCATCAGAACTCTGAAGTTTCAGAATGTCTATAAGAAATGACATTTCATATGCTGGTGGTTAATGATGCCTAGAACATAATGGGGTTTAGAAAAATAAATAACTTTTTAAAAGTAAGAGTCCATCAACCTTGTCATATTTTATAATTTCTATTATAGCCCTTCTGCTATTATTTAAAATCTTCTCTGAAAAGCCAGATTCATTCAGTGCTGTTTGCATATACTTCATAAACTCACTGTTTGTCACTTAATATTTAAAGAAATTTCTTGCTAAAGTAAGAAATGGAAGCAGACAATCTACTACTCTCCACTCACTAAATGATAGTGGACAGATTTTCCGTGACTCAGATGTGCCATGGAGTGCTGTAGAGATTTAATGACACCAGTGTTTCCCATTTGGCAGCTATGATGACTGGGACACGGTAAGTGGCTTTTTCCTGTTGGACCCCAGCTGAGTTAGGGAAAAGTCTGTAACACATAGAAGATCCGCTCCACAAATCAGGAAATCAACTGATTCTCAAGGGTTTTTAGTATGTAGGTGAAATTCAGCTTAAACTTGAACAGATCGTAATGATCATCTGCCCTGACTTTATCATTTTCTGACTGGAGTGAGTGGGGCCAAGCACGCTCAGGTGACCGGCCAGGAATACCTGTACGTTAGTGACAGAGCCAGGGCATGCCTGGGACCAGTGACTCACATCAACACTTCTTGAATTATGAACTCAGTGGAGGAAGTTAAGTCTAAGATGGCAACGTGGTAAGGTCCTGAACTCTCTTCTTCCCATGGACATATTAAGTCTACAGTTAATATGGAATAATATCCTCTTAAAGAAATTGAAAATTGGCTGACTGACAGTTATTCATAAGGCAAATGAGAAGAAAACTATCAAGGCAAGAAGGCCACAATCTTGCCATAAAACCTACCCTTACTTGACAGCCCACAACCAGGAAGAAGCCCAAAACCCAGAGCTTCTCCCTGGGAAGCAAGGGGTTCAGACCCCACATCAGGCATCCTGACTTTAATAACTTTTGAAAGCCAAGGTCCTAAAACATCTGGCTTTGAAATCCAGTGGGCCTGATAGCCACAAGACTAGAGACCTGAGAAGCTGCTTTTAAAGGACCCAGCTCAGAGGCAGCCAATTGTGCCAGACTTAAAGTGAACAGGGCTCACCTGCTTGTATTAAAGTGGTGGCCTGAGGGGCAGGCATCTAATTTACACACACTTAGGACTCTGCTGGGACACCTTCCCAGGGGTGGAGACTGTGATTCCATCATCTTGCCCTCCCTTCCCCATGCTCCAGAGCACCAGGGTCCTGGCACGAAGATTTTGCCCTGATTTTTGTGGCTACCACCTAAAGAATACCTCCTGATCACCTGGCAGTGGAGGCCAGGGAAGCTTGAATTCATGAGACTGTAATAATAGGTGTCACCTAGAAAGGAGCTCATACCCTGCCTGGCACCCCAACTTTCCCAGCTGCTGCCAGGGACACCTCTACACTGAATGGCTCTAGGGGACCATGAAGCTTACATATGAGGGTCTCTGGGACTACAATCGATGGAGAAAGAATTTTTAAACAGCTAACACCCCCAGGGCACAGCATGAAGCAACAGGCCTAGGAGTTTGGCCTTTCTGTATAGGAAGTCTGTTAGCTAATCATCATGACTGCAGCCTCATGGGTGGGCTTCTGATTAGTCACACATCTCAGGGATGACTGTAATCCTTTCCAGAGACCTCAGAGGGTGGACACTATCTTTACACTCACTCTCTGCCATGGTCCAGAATGCCAGTGTCTCTTGGAGGGGAGTTAACATGTTTCTGGTGCCCTGCTTTTTCTGTCTGGTACCCTAGTCTTTGTGGTCATTACCCAGGGGATGACCCTTGATCACCTAGCTCTGGTGGCCAGGGCGGCTTGCATTCTAGGGACCGATAGGACTCAGGCAATCAGGGAGATGGTTCTTGGAAGGCTATCACTCCTAGGGCATAACATAATGAACGGGCTCCCACCGGTCTTTTGGTGAAGGACACTCTTTGCTTGTCCTGGAGCTTCAGCCTGAGGCTTCAGGTTTGGCACACATTTACTGGCCTAATAGCTGCTCTCAAAGAACATAGGCTTTGAACACGATCTTTGTGCTCTACCTCTGGCCTGCTCCAGCTCACAGATATCTCCTAGAAAAGAGCTTATATACTTGTCTAGAGCCCTGATATCCACAATTGTCACCGAGGAGATACATCCAGATCACCTGGTTCTGGTGGCCAGCAGGGCTTATACTGTGGTCCCACAGAACTATATATATTTGCATACTCTAAAAAGTTGATGCTAGAATGTGGCTTCCAGTCAGCCTGAATCTAAGCACTGGGATCTAGCTTTCTGAGATACTCACAGGTCTTGGCACATCCTCAACTACTGGGAGCTATTAAAACTCTAGTAAAGTGCGTGAATGAGCACAGAGGTTTGAGAGACAACCAAGATCTGAGGCAAGGTTGAATGACAGGTTTCATCTACACGAGGCCACTCTTTAAAGACTGGGAGAGGTGACTGTTTCATCTACTATATAGAAACCAACACAAAGAGTCTAGCAAAATGAAGAAACAGAGGAATATGTTCTGAATGAAATAGCAGTATAAAACCTCAGGAAAAATATCTTAATGAAACAGAGATAAGCAATTTACATGATAAATAATTCAAAGTAATGGTCATAAAGATGTTCACCAAACTGGGAGAAGAATGGATAAATGCAGTGAGAACTTCAACAAGAGATGGGAAATATGAGAACTTACCAAAGAGAAGTCAAATAGCTGAAGAATATATAATTGAATAGAAAAACACACTAGAGGGTTTCAACCACAGACTAGATAAAGCAGAATAAATGATCAGTGAACTCAAAGACAGGACAGTGGAATGTACACAAAACAACAAAAAGATAAAAGAATAAAGAGAAAGTGAAGAGAACTCAAGGGATTTATGGGATAACATCAAACAGACTAATGTTTGCATCATAGGGTTCCCAGAAGGAGAGAGAGAAAGGGGCAGATGATCTTTTGAAGAAATTATGACAGAAAATTTCCCTAACTTGGGGAAGGAAACAGACATCCAGATCCAGAAAGCCCAATAAAAGGAACCCAAATAGACCAACACTAAGACACATTATAATATAAATATCAAAAGTTAAAGACAAGGAAAGAATATTAAAAGCAGAAGAGAAAAACAACTTCTTATGCACAAGACAACTCCCCATAATGCTGTTAGCAGGTTATTCAGCAAAAAATTTGCAGCAGAAAATTTGTAGGACTTTGATATATTCAAAGTACCAAAAAAAAAACTTCCAACAAGAATTTGCTGACCAGCAAAGTTATCACTCAGAAGTGAAGGAGAGATAAAGAGTTTTCCAGACAAGAAAAAGCTAAAGCCAGTCTTACAAGAAATGTTAAAGGGAATTTTTACACAGAAAACTGTAGTAATTAGTAATAAGAATACATATGAAAGAATAAATCTCACTGGAAATGTTAATGTATGGAAAAGGGAGTAGATTAATCACTTAAAAAGCTAGTCTGAAGGTTAAAAGACAAAATTAGTAAAGTAACTATGATAACAATAATTATCTAATGGATACACAGCATAAGAAATGTAAAATACGACACCAAAAACATAAAACATGGGGTGAGAGGGTTATAATGTTGAGTTTAAATTGGACCAAACATATTTTTATCAACTTAAAATACACTGTTATAGAAATAAGTTGTTATATGTAAGCCTCATGGTAAACACAAAGCAAAACCTAGAGCAAATATACAAAAGCTAAAGAGAAGGAATATAAGCATGCCACTAGAGAAAGTCATCAAATCACAAAGGAAGAAAGCAAGAGAAGAAGAACAGAAAGGAACTACAAAAACACTCAGAAGCAACTAACAAAATGGCAATCAGCACATACCTATCAATAATTATTTTAAATGTAAATTGACTAAGTTCTCCAAATAAAGACATAGAGTGGCTGAATGGATTAAAAAGAAAACAAGACCCATCTATATGCTGCCTACAAGAGACTCACTTCAGATGTAAGGGCACACACAGACTAAAAGTAAGAGATGTAAAAAGATGTTCCATGCAAATGGAAACAGGAGAGCTGAAGTAGCTATACTTATATCACAGGAAATAAGCTTTAAACAAAGATTGTAATAAAAGACAAAGAAGGGCATTACATAATAATAAAAGGGTCAATCCAAGAAAAATATATAACATTTATAAATATTTATGCACCCAACAAAGAAGCACCTAGATACATAAGCAAATATTAACAGACTTAAAGGGAGAAAAGGACAGGAAAATAATAATAGTAGGAGACATTAGTAGCCCACTTACATCAATTGATAGATCATCTAGACAGAAAATCAATAAGGAAACTGGCCTTAAATGTCACATTAGACTAGAGGACTTAAAGATATATACAATATAGTCCATCCACAAGCAACAGAATATACATTCTTCTCAAGAACACTTAGAACATTTTCCAGGATAGACCAAAGGTAAAGCCACAAAACAAATCTTAATAAATTTAAGAGAATTGAAATAATATCTGTCCCAACCACAGTGGTATGAAATTAGAAATTAATTACACAAACAAAACTGAAAAAATCAAATATGTAGAGATTAAACAACATGCTGCTAAACAAGTGGGACAAAAAAGAAATCAAAAGAAATTTAAAAATTACCTTGAGACAAATGAAAAGTGGAAATGTAATATACCAAAATTTAAGAGATGCAGCCAAAACAGTTCTAAGAAGGAAATTCATAGTGATAAATGCCTATTTCAAGAAACTAGAAAAGACTCAAATAATCAACCTAATTTACACATCAAGAAACTAGAAAAGGACCAAAGCCCAAAGTTGTTAGAAGGAAGGACATAACAAAAATTTAAAGCAGAAATAAATGAAACAGAGACTAAGAGGACAACAGAAAACTTTGAAAAAGAGAAAAAGTAAGAGCTGGTTCTTCAAAGAGATAAACAAAACTGACAAACCTTTATCTAGATGCACCAAGAAAAAAGGCAGAGGGCTCAGATAAATAAAGTTAGAAATGAAAGAAGAGATGTGCAAAATCTGTTGCATTTTATACACTAATAATGACATCAGAAAGAGAAAGTAAGAACACAATCACACTTACATTGCATCAAAAAGAATAAAAAACCTGGGATAAGTTTACCCCAGATGACAAGGAGGTGAAGACCTGTACACAGAAGACTACAAGACAATTAATAAAATAAATTGAAAGAAGTACAAATAAATGGAAATGCTAACAAATTGCACAACCTATAGGAAATGGATAAATTCCTATGACCATACAACCTACCAAGACTGAGTCAAAATGAAATGGAAATCTGAATAAATTAATTATTAGTAAAAAGATTGAATTCATAATCAGAAACCTCTTAATAAACAAAATTCTAGGACCAGACAGTTTCAGTGATGAATTCTACCAAACACTCAAAGAAGAATTAAAACTAATCCTGTTCTAACTAGTCCAAAAAATAGATGCGTAGGGAAATCTCCCAAACTCATTTTATAAGGCCAGCATTGCCCTTTTACCAAAAGCAGACAAGGATACCACAAAGAAAGAAAATTATAGACCAATATCCTTGATGAACATAGACACAAAAATCCTAAACACAATATTAAGAAACCAAATTCAGCAATATATAAAAAGGATCATACACCATGATAAAATGGCATTCATTCCAGGGATGCAAGGATGGTTCAACAGCCACAAATCAGTCATTGTGATAACCCACATTAAAAAAATGAAGGATAAAAATTTTATGATCAACAGACGCAGAAAAATCATTTGACAAAATCCAAAATCCATTTATAATAAAAAGTCTCAACAAAACAAGTATAAAGGGAGTGTACCTCAACATAATATAGGCCATATATGACAAGCTTACAGTTAACATCATATGCAATGGTGAACAGCTGAAATCTTTTCTTCTAGGATCATAAGCAAAACAAGATTACCCATTTTTACCACCTTTATTTAACATAGTATTGGAAGTCCTAGCCAGAGCAATTAAGCAAGAAAAATAAATAAAAGGAAAAGAAGTAAAAATGATGCTATTTGCAGACAACATAAGATTACACAAATAACTAGAACTAACATCTGAATTGAGCAAAGTTGCAGGATACAAAATTAATACACAGAAATCTGTGGCATTCCTATACACTAATGATGAAGTAGCAGAAAGAGAAATCAGGAAAACAATTCCATTCACAATTGCATCAAAAAGAATAAAACACTTAGGAATAAACCTAACCAAGGAAGTGAAAGACCTATACCCTGAAAACTACAAGATGTTTATGAGAGAAATTAAAGGATATACCAATAAATGGAAATACATCCAATGCTCATGGATAGGAAGAATTAAAATTGTCAAAATGGCCATCTTGCCTAAAGCAATCTACAGATTCAATGCAATTCCTATCAAGATACTGACAGTATTCTTCAATGAACTGGAACAAATAGCTCTAAAATTCATATGGAACCACAAAAGACCCCAAATAGTCACGGCAATCCTGAGAAGGAAGCTGGGGGGATCTTGCTTCCCAAATTCAAGCTCTACTTCAAAGCCACAGTAATCAAGACAATTTGGTACTGGCACAAGAACAGACCCATAGACGAATGGAACAAAATAGAGAGTCCAGATATTAACCCAAGCATATATGGTCAATTAATATATGATAAAGGAGCCATGGATATACAATGGGGAAATGACAGCCTCTTCAACAACCGGTGTTGTCAAAACTGGACAGCTATATGTAAGAGAGTGAAACTGGATTACAGCCTAATTCCATACACAAAAGTAAACTCGAAATGGATCAAAGACCTGAATGTAAGTTATGAAATCATAAAACTCTTAGAAGGAAACATAGGCAAAAATCTCTTGAATATAAACATGAGCAACTTCTTCATGAACATATCTCCCCGGGCAAGGGAAACAAAAGCAAAAATGAACAAATGGGACTATATCAAACTAAAAAACTTCTGTACAGCAAAAGACACCAGTCGAACAAAAATACATCCTACAGTATGGGAGAATATATTCATAAATTGCATGTCTGATAAGGGGTTGACATCCAAAATATAGAAAGAGCTCATGTACCTCAACAAACAAAAAGCAAATAAGCCAATTAAAAAATGGGCAGAGGATCTGAACAAACACTTCTACAAAGGAGAAATTCAGATGGCCAACAGGCACATGAAAAGATGCTCCACATCGCTAATCATCAGAGAAATGCAAATTAAAACCACAATGAGATATCACCTCACACCATTAAGGATGGCCACCATCCAAAAGACAAACAACAAATGTTGGCGAGGATGTGGAGAAAGGGGAAGCCTCCTACACTGCTGGTGGGAATGTAAATTAGTTCAACCATTGTGGAAAGCAGTATGCAGGTTCCTCAAAAAACTCAAAATAGAAATACCATTTGACCCAGGAACTCCACTCCTAGGAATCTACCCTAAGAAAACAGGATCACAGATTCCAAAAGACATATGCACTCTCATGTTTATCGCAGCACTATTTACAATAGCCAAGAAATGGAAGCAACCTAAGTTTCCATCAGTAGATGAATGGATAAAGAAGAGGTGGTACATATACAAAATGGAATATTATTCAGCCATAAGAAAACAAATTCTACCATTTGCAACAACTTGGATGGAGCTAGAGGGTATTATGCTCAGTGAAATAAGCCAGGCAAAGAAAGATAAGTACCAAATGACTTCACTCATCTGTGGAGTATAAGAACAAAGAAAAAACTGAAGGAACAAAACAGCAGCAGGAAAAAAAAAACCAGCAGCAGACTCACAGAACCCAATAATGGACTAACAGTTACCAAAGGGAAAGGGACTGGGGCGGGGTTTGGGGTGGGAAGGGAGGGATAGGGGCAATAAGGGCCATTATGATTAGCACACATAATATAGGGGGGCCACAGGGAAGGCAGTGTAGCACAGAGAAGACAAGTAGTGGTTCTATAGCATCTTACTGTGCTGATGGACAGTGACTGTAATGGGATATGTGGTGGGACTTGATAATGGGAATCTAGTAACCACAATGTTGCTCATGTAATTGTATATTAATGATACCAAAGATTACACAAAGGAAACCTTGAAGACACCATCATGAAACTGTTAGAACTTAACAAATTCAAAAGTTGTAGGATACAAAATCAATGTGCAAAATCTGTTGCATTTCTATACACTAATAGTGACTTATCAGAAAGAGAAAGTAAGAACACAATCACACTTACATTGCATTGAAAAGAATTAAAAACCTGGTATAAGTTTAACCCAGGTGATAGGGAGGTGAAGACCTGTATATTGAAAACTATAAGACAATTAATAAAAGACATTGAAAGAGACACAAATAAATGGAAATATATTCCATGCCTATGGATTGGAAGAATTAATATTGTTAAAATGTCCATACTACCCAAAGCAATATATAGGTTCAATACCATCCCTAGCAAAATTCCAATGGCATTTTTTATAGAAGTAGAACAAGAATTCCTAAAATTTGTATGACACCATGAAAGACCTTGAATAGCCAAAGCAATCATGAGAAAGAACAAAGATAGGGGCATCACATGCCCTGATTTCAGACTATATCACAAAACTATAGTAATAACACAGTATGGTATTGGCATAAAATGAGACATATAGATCAATGAAACAGAATAGAGAGACCAGAATTAAACTCACACATATATAGTCAATTAATTTACAACAAAGGATCCAAGAATATACAGAGTAGAAAGGACATTCTCTTTGATAAATGGTGTTGGAAAAATTGGACAGCCACAAGCAAAAGAATGAAATTGGACCACTATCTTACACCATAAACAAAAATTAACTCAAAATGGATTGACATAAGACCTGAACATAAGACCTGAAACCATAAAACTTCTAGAAGAAAACATATGTTAAACTCCTTGACATAGGTCTTGGTGATGATTTTTTTAATATGACACAAAAGCAAAAGCAATAAAAACAGAAAATAAACAAATGGGACTACATAAAACTATAAAGCTTCTGCACAGTAAAGGAAACCATCAACAAAATGAAAAGGCAAACTGATGAATGAAAGAAAATATTTGAAAATCATATATTGGATAAGGGGCTAACATCTAAAACATGTAAAGAACTCATACAAATGTATAGCAAATAATAAGAAGAATAATCCAATTAAAATGTGAAGAAGATCTCAAAAGACCTTTTTTTAAAGAAGACATATAGATGGCCAATAGGCACTTGAAAAGATGCTCTACAACATTAATCATCAGAGAAATGCAAATCAAAAGTACAATGAAACATCAGTTCATACTTGTTTGAATGGCTCTTATCAAAAAGATTACAAATAACAATTGTTGATGAGCATATGGAGAAAAGGGAATCTTTGTGTACTGTTGGTGGGAATGTAAATTGGTGCAGCCATTGTGGCAATTCCCCAAAATATTAAAAACTGAAATACCAGATGACCCAGTAATTCCACTTCTGGGTATTTACTGAAGGAAAATGAAAACACTAATTTGATAAGGTAACTGCAACCACCATGTTCATTGCAGTATTGTTTACAATAGCCAAGATATGGAAGCAACCTAAGAGTCCATCGATGGATGAATGAATGGTTAAAGAATTTGAAGCATATCTGTACCATGGAATATTATTCAGCCATAAAAAGGAATGAAGTCTTGCTGTTTGCTGCAACATGGTTGGACCTATAGAGGATTATGGTAAGTGAATAAGACAGAGAAAGACAAATACCATATGATCTCTCGTATGTGTGGAATCTTAAAAAAAAATTTAAATCCAAACTAAGCTCATAGATACATGGGACAAATTTGTGGTTGCAGGAGGCAAGGGTTGGGGTGGTGGGAGAAATTGGAGAACTGTTATTTTTGTTTGTTTTCTTGTTTAGTTTAAATAAGCTGAATAAAACATAAAATAAAAGTTAAATCTTTGTGTTTCAAAGCTTCTGAACTTCCTGCATCTGTAAGGAAAATAATACGTTTGTGTGAGTGCAGCCAAGAAAAGGTAGTAGTATAAACAACATGCTATTTGAGAGTTTAATGATGATATCAAGGACAAGAATAGGAATGGAGAAAAAAAAAACCTTTCAGTGTATGTTTCATTTCTGACACTGTGTTCCATAATGATTTGATCTCTGACCAGAATTCATTCCTGAGTTCTTGAATATTTTTCTGTAGCTCTATGAGCATGTTAATGATTTTTATTTTGAAATCTCTTTCAGGAAGATTCATGAGGTCGATTTCATTTGACTCTTTCTCTGGTGTATTCATAATTTTGATTTGAACCAGGTTCCTTTGATGTTTCATATTTGTATGTGGCCCCCTCTAGTGCCCAGAATCTCTACTCTCTGGAGCTGCTCAGCCCCTGGAGCAACTGTCAGGGGTCACAGGGGAGTGGTGTTGGTGCCTGGGGGGAGGAAACAGCTGTTTCTTGCTTTCCAGCTGCTATGCCTGTCTCCACTCCCAGAACTAGTGGGCTGAGCACACTAGTATAAGACTCTATGCTTTGTGTTTGTAGCTGCTATAGGTGGGGCTTCCCTCTGGCTGGCCTAATGCCACGGTATGGTTTGCCAGGCTTGCAAACCAGGTGGGGCTGGCCGGGAGGAAGGCACAGCAGGCTGCTTATCACGGAGGTGGGCCTTGGTGCTGCATAGCCAGCCAGGGGGCTGGAGCGCCTGAAGATCATGGAAGATCCCAACCTGCTGGGCAGAATGCATCTGGGCAATTTTGTCTACCTGTCCTTTCTCCTGAGCAGAAAGCTCTGTGCAGTCCTTGCCCCTTTAGCAGACCTCTCACTGTTAGGACATCTCTCAGACTGCCCGTCTTTCTTTTGTCCCAGAGCAGCTGGATATGGATCCCTGTTTTCTGCAAGTAGCTGGAATCTCAGTCTCTCCAGGTATTCTGCCTATCTTAGCTTTCCAACCCCCTAATCACGAGAGCACGAAGAAATGTAGGTTTGTGTCCCAGAGCATATCTCTAGAGCCAGGTGTTCAGCAGTCCCAGGCCTCCACACCCTCCCTGCTCCGTTTCTCTTCCTCCCGCTGGGGTGGGGGAAGAGCTTGGGTCCCGCCAGGCCACGGCTTTGGTACATTACCCTGTTCCATGAGATTTATTTTTTCATGTGTATGCAGTCTGGCACAGCCCCCTTTCCTGTTGCTCTTTCAGGATTAGTTGTATTATGTTTTCATATTATATGTGGTTTTAGGAGGAAGCCTCTGTCTCACCTCTCATGGTGCCATCTTTAATCTCTTCTTCAGGGGGAATTCTGGCAAGCATTTTGACATAAGATAGGCAGTTTGAAGTAAGGCCCAGTCCAAAAAGAGCCTACTTTTGTAGGGTTCTAGGGGCCAAGAGGACATGGAGAACCATGATGAAAGGGCTGGGACATCAGTGGCTGGGTGTCCAGCAAGAGTTAGCTGGAAGGTGAGTGGCAAAGTGGGCTCAGCCACACTGACTGAGCAGCATGACACCGGGAGCAACTCAGCAAAGCCAGAGCTGCTCTCGTCCCCCAGTGAGATTGGCACCCCGGTGGCTCCCTGTCTTTTTTCCAATGGACTCAATACAGCAAGAGTCACTGTGGAGAGGAGAGGAAGCCCAAGACCACACCCTGTTTTGGAGAGGAAACTTGTCCTTACTCTTTTTCAATTTTTTGACCAGCCAATTAAATCCAAAACAAACTACTCATCCAAAATGGATAAGCACCCTTCTTGATACCTGAGCAGTCAGAGAGCTACAAGAACTTTATTTAATAAATAAAAAGTTTATATTTACTTCAAACTTTATACACAAGTGACCTACAAATGGTTTTCAATTGTCTAGAGCATTTTATGGCTGGAAGTAGGCACAACGTTCTACCATAGCTATACTATTAATATAGCCTTTTTCCTTGGAGCAAACAAAAATCAACTTTAGTTAGTGATCCCAGCCCAAGTCATAAACTTGGTAGTTTACATGCTTTTCTTTCTCTTTGGAAGATATTCCTATTAGAAAGATATGGGCCTATGACATGTATCACAAAAAAGTAATCACAAATGTCACTTAGATACCATATGCTCTGAGAATATGAGGGAGTCGAGGGAGTGTACAGAGCTAGTTCGTAAGAGTTTTCTCTCTAGAGCATGGTTACTCAAGTTCTCAAAATGATTTCTATTTGAGGAATGTTTGGGGGCTGAGTATGACAGGAGGGGATAAGGTCAGCCAGTAATGTTATCTTCAAAAAAATCATCATGATCATCGCCTACGCTGCGGTTTTGGCCCAGGTTCTGAATCATCAGGAATAGAGAAAGAATCCACTTCTCTCATCCTGGTTCCTGGAGGCATGGCTATTGTAACTCCAAGCCCGCCATAGTTAGCCAAATATGAAAGACATGCTCTCCAGGTGTGTAGAATGAGCATAGGACTTGAAGGCCCAGAAGCTGTTCTCCTACAAGCCCTGTGCATTTAAAAGGCCACTGTTCAAGGCAGAACCCTAAGATGGACCCTAGGTTTCCACCCCTGGCAGGGATGCAGATGACTCCTCCCAGTCATTCAAAATAAAGACTAATCTGGGTAATGCTGTGAAGGGGTTTTACAGATGTAATTAAGGTCCCAAATCAGATGACCCTAAAATAGTGAGATTAACCAGTGGGCTTTACCTAATTACATGACCTTTTTTGTTTGCTTGTTTTTATTTAATTTTTTATTAAGGTACTATTGATGTACACTCTTATGAAGGTTTCACATGAAAAAACAATGTGGTTACTACATTTACCCATATTATAAAGTCCCCAAATAATACCCCAATGCAGTTACTGTCCTTCAGTGTAGTAAGATGACACAGATTCACTGTTTGCTTTCTCTGTGCTACACTGTTTTCTGCGTGACCCCCCACACCATGTGTACTAAACATGATACCCCTCAATCCCCTTCTCCCTCCCTCCCCACCCACCCTCCCACACCCTTCCCCTTTGGTAACCACTAGTTCCTTCTTGGAGTGTCTGAGTCTGCCACTATTTTGTTCCTTCAGTTTTGCTGCATTGTTATACTCCACAAATGAGAACAATCATTTGGCACTTGTCTTTCTCCGCCTGGCTTATTTTACTGAGCGTAATATCCTCCAGCTCCATCCATGTTTTTGCAAATGGTAGAGTATTTGTTTCTTTCTTAAGGCTGAATAGTATTCCATTGTGTATATGCACCACATCTTCTTTATCCATTCATCTACTGATGGACACTTAGGTTGCCTCCATATCTTGGCTATTGTAAAAAGTGCTGCAATAAACATAAGGACGCATATGTCTTTTGGAATCTGGGAAGTTGAATTCTTTGGGTAAATTCCAAGGAGTGGGATAGCCAGGTCAAATGGTATTTCTATTTTTCGTTTTTAAAGGAACCTACATATTGCTTTCCACAATGGTTGAACTAGCTTACATTCCCACCAGCAGTGTAGAAGGGTTCCCCTTTCTCTGCATCCTTGCCAGCATTTGTTGTTCATGGTCTTTGGATGGTGGCCATCCTTACTGGTGTGAGGTGATATCTCACTGTGGTTTTAATTTGCATTACCCTGATGATTAGTGATGTGGAGCATCTTTTCATGCGTCTGTTGCCCATCTGAATTTCTTCTTTAGAGAATTGTCTCTTCATATGCTATGCCCATTTTTTAATCAGGTTATTTGCTTTTTGGGTGTTAAGGTATGTAAGTTCTTTATATATTTTGGATGTTAACCCCTTGTCGGATATGTCATTTACAAATATATTCTCCCATACTGTAGGATGCCTTTTTGTTCTGTTGATGGTGTCCTCTGCCGTACAGAAACTTTTTAGTTTGATGTAGTCCCATGATTCACTTTTGCTTTTGTTTCCCTTGCTCGAGGAGATGTGCTTAGGAAGAAGTTGCTCATGCTTATATTCAGAGATTTTTGCCTATGTTGTCTTCTAAGTGTTTTATGGTTTCATGACTTACATTCAGGTCTTTGATCCATTTCGAGTTTACTTTTGTGTATGGGGTTAAACAATAATCCAGTTTCATTCTCTTGCATGTAGCTATCCAGTTTTGCCAGCACCATCTGTTGAAGAGGCTGTCATTTCCCCATTGTATGTCCATGGCTCCTTTATCATATATTAATTGACCATATATGGTTCAGTTTACAACAGGGCTCTCTAGTCTGTTCCATTGGTCTATGGGCCTGTTCTTGTGCCAGTACCAAATTGTCTTGAGTACTGTGGCTTTGTAGTAGAGCTTGAAGTTGGGGAGCATAATCCCTCCAGCTTTATTCTTCCTTCTCAGGATTGGTTTGGCTATTCGGGGTCTTTTGTGGTTCCATATGAATTTTAGAACTACTTTCTCTAGTACATTGAAGAATGCTGTTAGTATTTTGATAGGAATGGCATTAAATATGTAATTTGCTTTAGGCAGGATGGCCATTTTGACAATACTAATTCTTCCTATTCATGAGCATGAGATGTGTTTCCATTTATTGGTATCTTCTTTAATTTTCTCATGAGTGTCTTGTACTTTTCAGAGTATAGGTCTTTCACTTCCTTGGTTAGGTTTATTCCTAGGTATTTTATTCTTTTGATGCAATTGTGAATGGAATTTTTTTCCTGATTTCTCTCTCTGCTAGTTCATTGTTAGTATGTAAGAATGCCACAGATTTCTGTGTATTAATTTTGTATCCTGCAACTTTGCTGAATTCAGATATTATGTCTAGTATGTACAATATCATGTCATCTGCAAACAGGGACAGTTTAACTTCTTCCTTGCCAATCTGGATGCCTTTTATTTCTTTGTGTTGTCTGATTGCCGTGGCTAGGACCTCCAGTACTATGTTGAATAGAAGCAGGGGGAGTGGGCATCCCTGTCTTGTTCCTGATCTTAAAGGAAAAGCTTACAACTTCTCACTGTTAAGTAAAATGTTTGCTGTGGGTTTGTCATATATGGCCTTTAGTATGTTGAGGTACTTGCCTTCTATACACATTTCATTGAGAGATTTTATCATGAATGGGTGTTTAATTTTGACAAATGCTTTTTCAGCAGCTATGGAGATGATCATGTGGTTTGTCCTTCCTTTTGTTGATGGGGTGGATGATGTTGATGGATTTTCAAATGTTGTACCATCCTTGCATCCCTGAGATGAATCCCACTTGATCGTGGTGTATGATCCTCTTGATGTATTTTTGAATTCGGTTTGCTAATGTTTTGTTGAGTATTTTTGCATGTATGTTCATCAGGGATATTGGTCTGTAATTTTCTTTTTTTGTGGTGTCTTTGCCTGGTTTTGGTATTAGAGTGATGATGGCCTTGTAGAATGAGTTTGGAAGTATTCCCTCTTCTTCTACTCTTTGGAAAACTTTAAGCAGGATGGGTATTAACTCTTCACTAAAAGTTTGATAAATTTCAGTTTTATTTATTTCTGCTCTAATCTTTATTATGTCCCTCCTTCTACTGACTTTGGGCCTCCTTTGTTCTTCTTTTTCAAGTTTCATTAATTGTGAGTTTAGACTGTTCATATGGGATTGTTCTTCTGTCCTGAGGTAGGCCTGTATTGCAATATACTTTCCTCTTAGCATGGCCTTTGCTGTGTCCCACAGATTTTGTGGTGTTGGGTTAATTTTGTCATTTGTCTCCATATATTGCTTGATCTCTGTTTTTATTTGGTCATTGATCCATTGGTTATTTAGCAGCATGCTGTGAAGCCTCCATGTGTTTGTGGGATTTTTCATTTTCTTTGCATGATTTATTTCTAGTTTCATACCTTTGTTATGTGAGAAACTGGTTGGTACAATTTCAATCTTTTTTGATTTACTGAGGCTTTTTTTGTCACCTAGTATATGATCTATTATTGAAAATGTTCCATGTGCACTTGAGAAGAATGTGTATTCTGCTGCTTTTGGGTGTAGAGTTCTGTAGATGTCTGTTAGGTCCATCTACTCAAATGTGTTATTCAGTGCCTCTGTCTCCTTACTTATTTTCTGTCTGGTTGATCTGTCCTTTGGAGTGAGTGGAGTGTTGAAGTCTCCTAAAATCAATGCATTCCATTCTATTTCCCCTTTTAATTCTGTTAGTATTTGTTTCATATATGTAGGTGTTCCTGTGTTGGGTGCATAGATATTTATAATGGCTATATCTTCTTGTTGAATAGACCCCTTTTTCATTATGTAATGTCCTTCTTTGTCTCTTGTGACTTTCTTTGTTTTGAAGTCAATTTTGTCTGATACAAGTACTGCAATTCCTGGTTTTTTTCTCCCTATTAGTTGCATGAAATATCTTTTTCTATCCCTTCACTTTTAGTCTGTGTATGTCTTTGGGTTTAAAGTGAGTCTTTGTAGGCAGCATATAGATGGGTCTTGCTTTTTTATCCATTCAGTCACTCTATGTCTCTTGATTGGTGCATTCAGTCCATTTAAATTTAGGATGATTATAGATAAGCATGTATTTATTAGCATTGCAGGCTTTAGATTTGTGGTTACCAAAGGTTCAAGGGTAAGTTCCTTCCTGTCTAAGAGTCTAACGTAACTCACTTAGTATGCTATTACAAACACAATCTAAAGTTTCTTTTCTTCTCCTCCTTTTTCTTCCTCCTCCATTCTTTATATATTAGTTTTCATATTCTGTAGTCTTTGTCTCTCCCTTGATTAACTTTGGGGATAGTTAATTTAATTTTGCATATGCTTAGTAATTAGCTGTTCTACCTTCTTTACTGTGGTTTTATTACCTATGTTGACAGCTTTTAAACCTTAGGAACACTTCTGTCTATAGCAGTCCCTCCAAAATACACTGTAGAGATGGTTTGTGGGAGGTAAATTCTCTTAGCTTTTGCTTATCTGGAAATTGTTTAATCCCTCCTTCAAATTTAAATGATAATCTTGCTGGATAAAGTAATCTTGGTTCGATGCCCTTCTGCTTCATTGAATTAAATACATCATGCCACTCCCTTCTGGCCTGTAAGGTTTCTGCTGAGAGGTCTGGTGATAGCCTGATGGGCTTTCCTTTTATGTGATCTTATTTCTCTCCCTGGCTGCTTTTAATAGTCTGTCCTTACCCTTGAACTTCACCATTTTAATTACTATATGTCTTGATGTTGTCTTCCTTGGGTCCCTTGTGTTAGGAGATCTGTGCACCTCCATCGCCTGAGAGACTATCTCCTTCCCCAGATTGGGGAAGTTTCCAGCAATCACCTCCTCAAAGATACTTTCTACTCTTTTCCTCTCTCTTTTTCTTCTGGTACCCCTATAATGCGAATATTGCTCCATTTGGATTGGTCACACAGTTCTCTCAATATTCTTTCATTCTTAGAGACCCTTTTTTGTCTCTGTGCCTCAGCTTCTTTGTATTCCTCTTTTATAGTTTCTATTTCATTTATCATCTCCTCGACCATATCTAATGTGCTTTTAATATCCTCCATTGTGCTGTTCAATGATTGGATCTCCAACCGGAATTCATTCCTGAGTTCTTGAATATCTTTCTGTACCTCCATGAGCATGTTAATGATTTTTATTTTGAACTCCCTTTCAGGAAGATTCATGAGGTTGATGTAATTTAAATCTTTCTCAGGAGTTGTATTAATAATTTTACTTTGAACCAGGTTCCTCTGGCTTTTCATATTTGTACATGGCACCCTCTAGTGCCCAGAAGCTCTACTCTCTGGAGCTGCTCAGCCCCTGAAGCAATGTCAGGGGTTGAAAGGGAGGGGTATTGGTGCCTGGTGGGGGGCCGGGGGGGGGGAAGAGCTGTTTCCTGTTTCCCGGCTGCTATGCCTGACTCCACCAGTGGGCTGGTTACACAGGTTTGCGTTTGTAGTTGCTGTAGACAGATTTTCCCTCTGGCTGGTCTAATGCCAGGGTAGGGTTTGCTGGTTTGCGAGCCAGGTGGGCCTGGCCACTAGAAAGGCACAGTAGGCTGCGTATCATGGAGGAGGTCCTTGGAGCTGTGTAGCCAGCCAGGGAGCTGGAGCTCCTGAAGATCATGAAAGCTCCCAACTTGCTGGGCAGAGTGAATTGGGACAATTTTGTCTACCTGTCCTCTCTCCTGAGCAGTAAGCTCTGTGCAATCCTTGCGCCTTTAGCATCCCTCTTGCTAAGGGCTTCCTTGTTAGGAAGTCTCTCAGACTGCCTGCATTATTGTGTCCCAGAGCAGCCAGATTTGGATCCCTGCTTTCCACAAGTGGCTGGAATCTCCATCTCTCCAAGTATTCTGCCTGTCTTAGCTTTCCAAACCCCTACTCATGAGAGTACCAGGCAAGCCCCATGAAATGTATGTTTGTACTCTCAGAGCAGATCTCCAGAGTTAGGTATTCAGCAGTCCCAGGCTTCCACTCCCTCCCAGCTCCTTTTGTCTTCCTCCTGCCAGTGAGCTGGGGTGGGGGAAGGGCTTGGGTCCTATCGGGCCACCGATTTGGTATGTTACCCTTTTCCATGATGTCTGCTCTTTTCTCCAGGAGTATGCAGTCTGGCACAGTCCTCTTTCCTGTTCTCTTTCAGGATTAGTTGTATTAATTATATTTTCGTATTATATGTGGTTTTAGAAGGAAGCCTCTGTCTCACTCCTCATGCCGCCATCTTTAATTCTTTCTCTCTACATGACCTTTTTTAAATCTAGATGAAGGGGTCATGAGAAGGATTCCGTGCACCATTGCTGACTTGAGTATGAAGGGGCCCCATGGCAAGGAAAGCAGGTGACCTCTAAGAATTGAAAGCAGCCCCAGCTGACAGCTAGCAAGGAAATGAGGACCTCAGTCTTGCAACCATGAAGAACTAAATTCTGCCAACTGTGAGAATGAGCCTTGAAACAAATTTTGTTCTACAGAAACTCTAGGCAAGAACCCTTGTCTTAAGCCTTTACCCGAGCAGAGAACCCAGCCAGGACATGCTGGGCTTCTGATTTACAGAAATGGTGAAATAATGTCTTTTGCTTTAAATCATTCAGGGAGTGCTAATTTGTTGCTCTGCAATAGAAAACACATATATGGCCAACAATATATCTCTATTTGTCTTTCTGCTTCTTTCACTTACTTTCATTCTCTATCTCTGATACACATAAAATAAGAGGTAAGCCAGATAAGTGAGAATAATTTTATCTATCCAGGTCTAAAAGAAGAGGTTCCTTTATATGTTTAAAGGGGAAGCAATATTTCTATAACAAGATTGTGGCACTTAAGGTTTTGTGTCTTAAGAAAAACAAAACAGTTTTAGACTACATAAAATGGAGACATGTCATTCTCAGTGATGTAGCTAGCTGTCCACCAGGGCAGCCAGAAGCCCTCAGAGTCTCAGACTTGGGAAAGTGAGGCCAGCACCAGAGGAAGGTGAAGGAGGCACTCATCACACTGAAAAATTTTAAGAGGGTGCCAAAAAACCCAGTCATTAAGGTAAATAAATTTTTAATTTTGGTGAAACACACATAATATATATTTTACCTTTTAACTATTTATAAATATATAGCTCAGTGGCATTAACTCAGTGTTGGTTAATGATCATCACCCTCCATCTCCAGAATGCTTTTCATCTTTCAAAACTGTAACTTAGAACCTGTTACACAATAACTTCCCATATAAATACTTTAATACAATATATTTATAGACTTTATTTTTTAGAACAGTTTTAGGTTCACAACAAAATTGAGGGAAGATACATAGGGTTCCTATATACCCTCTGTGTCCCCCATTTTTCGCAGCCTCCCCATTATCAACATCTCCACCAGAATGGTGCATGTGTTATAATTGATGAACCTACATTGACACATTATTATAACCCAAAATCCATTTCTTAGTGTTGTAAATCCTACAGGTTCGGACAAATGTATCATGACATGTACTCATTGTTACACTATCATACAGAGCACTTTCACTACCCTAAATATCTTCTGTGCTGCACCTATTCCTCCCTGCCTCTCTTTAACTCCTAACCAACACTGAATACTATTGCTTTTTCTAGGATGTCACATAGTTGGAATCCTGCAGTGTTTAGTCATTTCAGACTGGCTTCTTTCACTTAATAATATGCATTTAAGTTTCCTAATGCAATACTTTTTAAATATCAAAATTAATGCAAAAAAACAAATCCAGGATGAACAAAATACCAAAATTTAAAGACCAGATCAGTATTAGCAGCCACTCCGACTAACTTCACAATTCAACTCACTCTGCAATTTGATTATGTAATAGACTCTGTCCTCTAATAAAATTGGGACATTTTCTTTTGACCATCTGCTGCCAGAACTTTTGCGTATTTCGAGATTGTCTAAGTGAATTAAGTCGGCCACGACAGGCTGGAAAGAGTCTGGTGGCTGCAAAGTCCCTGCCAAGAGTCTGAACATTCCTGCTCGTCCCGCCCCCTCCCCTGCTGGACATTTCTGGGAAGTTCATAGGTGGTAGGTGGTGTAGATTACAGCTGAGAAATTAGTTCAGATCATGCAAATAAATAAGAGGCAAGGCGAATCAACATGAAGCATATGTCCCCGGCTTCCAGCACAAGCTCCCATCACTGTTTCCAGAGCTTTTACTGGCATGACTTCAAAATAACTTCTTTCTGAATTTCAGCAGAAATTTAGTGTTTTCAGCAGTGAGAGAATTACTTTGAGATTGGGGCAAGACAAAGCCCTGTCCCTTCACAGGCTCATTCCTCTCTCCAGCCCTCTGCACACCAGAAGCACTTAGAAGACTTGCTGGCCCTCCTCTGATGAGGGGCTCTGGGGAGCACACCCCACCAGAGAGGCGGGCAGGGAGCTTGGCATCGCTGAAGGCTGTATGACTCACTGGGCGATGTGGCTTGAATGAATCAGAGAGCTCACTGCAGTGAATGGGAAGAAAAGACCAAGTTCCTTTTGAGCCTGGTCCAGGGAGGATTTCAGAAGGTGCCATTCTGATGTTCCTTTCATGGAAGATGGCCCCTAGGCTTCTTGGATGCCAGTCAGTGACTTGGCACTGTTGATTTCTGAGGGTGTGAGACCTGTGGTGAAGGAGGAAATGTATACCAGGTCTGACACAATTGCGGTGGAGGTGGAGGAGAAATTTAGGGGATGGGCGGGGCAGAACCAGGGAAAGGACCAGCCTACTTTCCTCCTCAAGACATAGAAAGACACCCTGTCCTGCTCCCAGGAGGGAGTGGCATGTTCCTGAATTGATCCAGAAAAACCCAGGGGCCTACAGGAAAGAAGCACTTTCTCCTTTCTTATGTTTATTCTCCACTGTCTATTATGAATATAGAGAGTGAGAATCTTTGTAAATTCTCAGAGACTTTTCATTGTTAATCTCCTGGAAATAGCACTTAACTTCTGAATAAGAAGCTACTTTAATTTTGAAGGCAAATTTGGTAATGTACATAACTGTCCAGTCACTATGTGGCTCACCTGGACTAATACAATATTGTGTATCAACTGTACTGCAATTAAAAAAATTTTTAAACAGAGTTCCACAGAAGGAAAAAATAATAAAACTAATGGCTGAAAACCTTGCATCTCTTCACGACTTTTATGATTCCACATGGGACGTCATCCACGTCCCTCACAAGAGTTGCCAGCTACTTTCCACTGTTGGTCGGGGACAGCTTCTCTGTGGCAAAGGGAAAGGTGGCCTGTCCGGATGGCCAGATCCCTGCCCTCAGCACTGGCCCAGAGGCTCCCCACATCTGCTGTCCTTCCTGCTGCGAAAGGGGGCTCATCGCGCGGCATCATCGGTGAGGAGAGGAGGTGGGACACGCTCAGAGCCAAGCACTGCCCTCTCACTGTGCCCCGGGAGCTGGACTGTCAGAACTGAGGGTGGTGTGTGCGGTG